>CM040434.1:27935558-28059103 GCA_022702705.1 Papilionanthe hookeriana x Papilionanthe teres
TGTGCCTGAAGAACTCGTTTGCACAGGTGAATGGCCTCATTTTATCTCATTGTCGTCAAAGATATAACTACATCCTCGTGCCTTAACTCAGCAAAATAAATAAAATGAAGAACAAAATTAATACAACCAAACCACAAACGAAAATGGAAGGATAAATTTAAAAGAAACTTAATAGTATCATTTATCTGTAATAGGAGCTCACAAATAAAGTTATTGGGGGAATGAGCAAAAAAGCAAAAAAAAAATTCCTTTTACATATAAAAAATTAAAATTTAATTAAATAGTATTAATTGTATACTTTTAAAATAATTAAAATAATATTTTAACAAAATTATTAGCAATCATAATAAATTCTTAAAATTAAAAATATTTTAATTCAAGGATATTGTTTAAATTTATTTAATGAATTAAAAAAAGTTATAATTAAAAATTATATTTATGAAGTGATGTAAATAATAAAATAATTAGTATTAAATAATATAGAATTATTAGTAGTGATTAAATAAAATTATTTAGAGATTATGTTATTAATGAAATATATGTACCTTAATTAGTTTGATATTAATTAAACTATTTATTTAAGTTAATTATTTTGACAGAAAAATTTTATTTGGTTTAAAAATTATAAAATTAAACTAATTGAAATAAATTTAATATTAAATTATTTAGATTGTATTGAAATTAAAATAATTTACATGAATTAAATAATTTACTGAGCTTCGACATCTAATATAAGAATATTTGAACAATTCATTTATCGAAATAATTTTAAGTTTCATTAAAATAATAGTTGATAGTATAATAAGTCTAAAAATAAGACAAAATCTATCTTCTACGATATGGTCAAAGAGTGTCTGATCTTTGAGTATATTTTAATGGCACTCTTAGTGGTCGCTCTCGTAACCAATGTTCCTCTTCATTCTCTTCTTATACCTCTTCAATAGTTGATGTGAAAGTTGGAGTATCCGCTTGCATGTGAAGTCGTACTCCACTATAGTTAGGTCCAAAATGAAATTGCAAGTCGAATTATCCATTCTTAGTAGCAGTCAATTGTGGAGCAAAACACAGAACCTCATGTGATGTTGAAGGTCTTGCATATGTTGAGGGTCCTATATATGTTGAGGGATCTGCATATGTTAATGTTTCAGCATATATTGAGGGATCAATATAAGCAAAATATCTTCTTGGAGCATATGCAGTATAACCTCCTAAAAAGTGCACTAGTGACCACGTTGGATATCTAAACTTGTTCTTCGGGAACTTTGTTATGTTGGTTGGTTGAATTTGCAAAAATCAATATATAATGAATGCTCTACTGTGTTGGAAAGCTATAGGAGTTCATCGTAACCTTCTTGCATTGTCATAACATCTTCTCCATGGTCACCAGTGAATCTTCCAGCAAGGTCCCTTGAACTTATGTAATAGTCCACCTGTATAAGTTCATAATTAATTAAATCAAGACAAAGTATAAAACAAAAATAAATATAAAATCAATATAAACTATATACACACTATTGATCTCTCGTCAGGTGACCTAGGGTGGTAGGTATCTAGCGGTTTAGCAGACGACTAAACTAAGTAGATCAACACCCATGATCTACACCACTGCAAGTTATGTGTCAATCATGCATTTTATCTCCTGAATGTGGTTTTAATGGTATTACAAAGGCTCGACGGTTGTTCCATATCTCAATGCAATTTTGATGATAATGCATCAGTCCTTATCAAGTTTTCCTCGGTCGTTCACCCTTTTAGGTGATTGATCTATAAATTCAATTGTGTGGATTTCATAGAAGAAAACTATCGCATTACTCGGTCAAAGAGATGCCACTCCAGGCGCTTCCAACTAATAAGAGGAGCACAAGCTGTCCATATGTTCATACTCTCAAGACAAATCTTTTGTAACCACTCCATAATACCATCAATATACGGTGCCCAAGTAACATGTTTGTTTAGATCTTATGATTTGTTATAAAATAAAACAATACTATATATATATATATATATATATATATATATATATATATATATATATATATATTATAAACAAAAATGAAATCGATTCTGCAATAATCAATCAATATTATCACTATGCATTTGTAAATTTCTTCGAGACACTTCTCGTACTTTATCCTCATTCAATCTGTATATCACAAACAATATTATTATGAAATTTTAAGGTTAAAAAATATTAGTTCGCAAAAAATATATCTGAATCACAATGGCTTGTGAAACAATTCCCTGAGAGTAGGAGCACTGAGACTTGGACTGCCTACTTGTAAATGCTCCAAACACCCATTTATAATAGGTGTAAAAATCATGCTATTTTAATACATTTAGGCATTGGGGTCAAATTTAACTCTCAATACAAATGTGATAACACAGAGCTTCCTAGCGAGTACTGCGAAAAATACAGCTGAATCATCAAGTAATAGTTAATATGGTAAATGTATATGAGATCCGGATGTATCAGGAAGTAAAAAACAACCTAGCATATATAAAATATACGCTCTAACATGACACAAAAAAGGAATAAGCTAATCTCTCGTAAGATTTTCTATAAAAGTTCCACATAAGCCAACGAAGAGACATAATTGTATGAGATTTAGAGTGCCCCATACTAAAGTTTGCCTCATCTTCCTCACTAGGTTGATGGACATCCTCATTTATGTGGATAACTTTCTAATAATTCATCACAACAAGCTGACCAACTAGACCAGTGCTACCCCGAGCAAAAAACTACAGGACCAATTAGGGCCTCTCCATCCACCCTAATGCTAATAATAATTTGCACATCTTTTAGTGTGATGGTCATCTCACATATACAATAATAAAAAATTATTATCAATTTTTTAACAATAAATATATGATTAACAATTAATTTAATATATTCTCATCTTACCAACAAGTAGATGAAACGTATTAGTCAGAGGGCACCATCACTCGACTATTGCAATTATCAATTGACTATTTAGATTTGTGAATTGTAAGTGTCTGAGATAATCAAGCCCTATAATTTGTAATGTTTGAATGAATCATGGGCACTGAACTGATCACTGACATGCTCTACATACATGACTGCATAATGTTATCTTCCCCTGTACAATATTTTAATTAAGCTAATATTATATATATTTCAAATTTATTAAGAGAAAAAAATACATGTGTATCTTCTGATCGGGGTTTGTTGTTTTGTGAGAAGCTTCTATGAGGCTATGCTAATGGTGATGCAGCTGCTGATGAATCAACTTATACTTGGGTCGGAGAAAGCATAGCACGGCGGAAACCTCTCATACGTGTTGTCTCAGCCACACCTGTATAGTGATTAAAGGAAATCATTCGTTTGATAATAAAATTTGTGTTGCAGTATAATTTACTTCAAATACCTACTTGAACTTGGGTTAGTGGGGCACGTCACACTGTTGGGCCCTCTATTCTTACAAATACTAAATAGTCGTGTGCTAGTTATTCTAGTTTCATCATTGTATTTTGAATACTACTAGAATTTTGGTCTACCATAATGTCTTATAAATAGTGGAGGGAGTAAAAGTTGCACAACCTGTTGATGATTATACTGAGGACATGCCTCCTTTCTCCAGTATCACATGAAATAGAGACTCATATGTCTGTATGTAATTGTAAAATATCTCGATACGAAAGATGTATGGTCTAAATTTCTGGTTCTCAAGGCTGTGATTGAATGTACACATGAGATATGATAAATTTGTGTCTTTTTACACGAGCCTGACACTATTCTGATGATATAATATCCACTTGAAATGCTCTACAACTCATATCAAAGATCTGATACACATATAGGCTGATACAAACTGGCAAAACCACTCTTGTACTGTGAGCAAATATCATGTTATTTGATTCAATCCATTATGAAACATAACCAGAAAGTTTATAAAATAATTCAACTAAATTATAATAAATTGCACATACTAGACCTTGTATCCGGCAGCCTCGTGATTGTCTTTTAGAACCCATTGAAACATTCAAAAGTTTTTATGGTCATAGTGTCATACCTATACCCTTCATCATGCACCTATTTTTGTTCGTTTTTATCTCTTTTATTTTTAAAGGAGTCACCAACCTGTCGATCGTCGTGTACTTCTCTTCTCCAAATAAATCTCTCTTCAAGGTCATATGAATGACCAGGAGAAGAGAGGAACTGAAAAAGACAGACATACGACAATGACGACAAATAAGAGAAAACACAAAACTTGGAGAGCCTACGTGTGGTAAAACTCGCAAGGATAGGTCAAGTATGTTCACCTAAATAAGATTAGGCAGAGGCACATTGGACCGATATTTGTGAAAGAATACCTTCGTAGAATACCCATAATCAGAGATTCAGGTGTAGGTGTATGTTCCGGGGTTCAAGAGCACTCTTAAGTGGACGCGTCCCATGGTTAACTACATCTTGGGGGATACCCAAGAATACTCTTGATAAAAGGAGTTTTACTTATATTTTCATGAACCTGGGACAACAAGTACTCAAAGGAAGATTATTTCATGTGGGAATGTCACGATGCTTCAAAGTTCTCGCTAAGCCATCGGGCAGAGAGTATGTCTCTCACATTACAAATGGTTAGTGGCTCATCGGTATGCAGAGCCCACAAAAATAATCATCTTGACAAGGATACCCCAACACGTCAAACCACGTCTGGGCCATGAGGGCAGATGACAAACTGTCGTATCCCAAAAGGACGACAGCTCGTCGACATCGGGCCATCAAGATGACATCGACGAAGTCAAGGAGCGACAGGGCTTGGGGATCAACAAAAGGAAGGTAGAGTGATCCTAGAAGGTAGAGGTAGCTGGGTCAGGGTACCATTGACCCATCATACACAACTACTAAGACTCTAAGTCTACCCGGTCGTGAGGGTAGTCGACCCAACATGTCCTGAGTTCCCAGGTCAGGATCTTGGTAGCCCTATGATCAAAGGAAGGAAACTGTATCCTGCGACTATAAGTAGGAGCTCCAAGTGGTGGGACTTATGTATGCCAAAATGGCAAGAATTTCTCTTGAAAGAAAGTGAAGTGGAGGTTCAGCTACAAAACTAGAAACACTCCAAACAAAAAGATTTACACCACATATGTATTGGGGAGCCTTCTAACACCCTAAACGCACTAGACAATCACCTATAAAGGTATGTTGGGCAAGTCAGGTTAGAGAAGCACATGGACTTCTCATCGGGCATGCAAGTATGAATGTAATTATCTAGAGCGGTCCTTAAATATTGTGGAGGCCCTATTATATGACTTAGCTGATAGTCATGCATGCAACCCATTTAAAATCCAGCCCGAAGGTCATGCATGAAATAAAAGTGTAGTTTTTAAAGTCCTGAATATTTTAATCCTTGATTTTGATTATCTTAATCTTTTATTAATAGAATTTTTAAGATAGAAAGAATTAAAATTTTAGGGTCCTTAATGAGCCTAGGTTATATTTTTGTGGAATTCCAAACAAGCCACAAAACTAAACAAGTATAATGTGCAGACATGTAGGCAGACAGGCATAAAATAAAGTAGAAAGAAAGCAAGCCAAATAAAATAATAAAAAAAACCGATGTCGCTGGTTCGACAACATATCCCAGAAAAAAAAATGTGGTCGGACTCCACATATACATGTCCGGTCCTAATTTTATATATAAATATAAAAATGCAGAATTAAGATACGGTGCACGAGCTTATGCTCTTGGTCCCTTCACGTGGTTTCAGTGTCAAACGTCTCGGAACCAGTGCCCGTATTTTATTTCTGCTACATGACCCTCAAAGACTTTAGAAGTACATAAGAAAAGAAAAGAATCAATCATACATGAAAAAAAGGTTAGCGAGAAAGCTCACATGCATATAACGTATGATGAGCCATGTCTTATAAGTAGAGAACTAAATAACACTTGTAAGCAAATTGTTAGAAGTCATCACTTCCTCCCGCCATAGCAATACATGTGTGTGTGCATATAAAGTCACAACTCTCTGCAGAAGAATGCCCTAACACACTATCATGCACATGAAGCATGCAGTCATGCCAAAGACACAATGCAAAGAAGAATACCTGGATAGGGCAACCAATCCGACAAAGAACAATTGTCAGGCATCAAAAAGACTACTAGCCCAGCACATCATCTAACGAAAAGTGTCCTAACCTAGAGCCTAAGTGCAGGGTGAGTCTAGGGGTATGTATGAATTTGATAGGGTTGTCGCATCGACCCTTTCCTAAGGATCTGAATGATCTAAAGAGTATCACCTAAATATGGATTTTTAAAAAGAGTTGGCCTCACTTATGACCTATTTTGCTACATGCATAGTTTTAAAATATGACGGATGTATTAAGTAAAAATTTAAATTTTATATTTCAGAATAAGGGACATTAAATGCAAGTCTGTAATATGCGAGGGTGACATGAGTTTGATCTCTGTGATCCTTAGCACAATCATACTCGTGCTGATCCTTATGAATTAACTCGAATTGCTCACTAGGATCAACCCAACAAATAATGCTCGTTAAAGCATCACTACCGACACGGGTAACTCTCCTAACGAGCATGATAGTCATCGACGCGAATAGGAAAGCATGCAATCATGCAAAAGCCCACATTGTGATTGTTTGACCGGGGTACAAAACAACCACAATGGGAGCCCAAAAGGGCGAACACACATCATGTAAATGAATGCAAGTATGTCACATGCAACATGCAGAAAGTGCACCAAGGTGGTGAGGGTGAGTGTGGCATGGAGGCAGTGACTCAGAAAGATGGGTGTGACGTGGAGGTAGGGGCTCGAAAAATGAGTGTGTCATAGAGGTAGTGATCCGAAGGGTGGGCGTGACATGGAGGCAGTGGCCCAGACAAATGGGTGTGTTGTAGAGATAGTGACCCAAAAGGGTGGGCGTGTCGTGGGGGCATGGGCATGAAAGATGGGTGTGCCATGGAGGCATTGACCATGAGATGGGCGTGTCGTAGCAGCAGCGGCCCAAATAAATGGGTGTGTCGAAGAGGCAGTGACCCAGAGATGGGTGTGTCGTGACGGCAACGACCTGAAAAAATGGGTGTGTTGTAGAGACAGTGACCCTGTTGACCTCACTTTTGTGAGGGTCACTCGTCAGATACATTAAAAAGGAAGTCTACCTACATTGACCTCCTAAGGCTTGATAAAGGACAGCAAATTCTAAGACCTAGGATGAAACCTTGGCAAAGTCTTTTTGACTAAAATGACAAATTAAAATTAATTAAATTAGTAATGACAAACTCTGAATGATTAATTTTATTAACCAAATAGTCAAATTTGATCAAACTAGTTAATCCCTAACCTAAAAGGTCAAATTTTGGGAAAGACAGTCAATTTTTTACATAATGACCTCCATATTAACTTATAATTAACTCAGTCAACCATCAAGACATTTCAAACATTAAACTGATTAAATATGACACATTTGATCAGTTAACAATACCAAATTAGTCAGACATTACCAATCTTAGTCAAATCTAGATCTGGTGATAAAAGAAACCCATGACCTTATGATTATATTAACCATGACAAGGTTAAATAAATCATCTAGGGTCCACTTTGGACCAAAATTGATCAGTAGGTTAACAATGACAAATCTTTGACATAAAAAAGACAGAAATGGTCAACATGTGACCTAAACATCACTATATTAACCTCATTATTCACCCCATGGCCTAAAATAACAAATTAGGTCAAATTGATTAAATCTTGACCCAAAGAATGTTGTGTTAACTTTATTAATCAGTTTTTGACTAAAAAATTTCAAATTTAGCCAAAACTGACATAAAGACAATCATATTAATCTCATTGGTCAATTCATGACCTGAAAGGGTTAACATAGTCAAAATGGATAATTTATGTTTCCTTGACCACAAAATTGACTCAAAAGATAAATATTGGCATGATCAACTTGACATTAATCAAAACAAATAAAAATTTAATTCAAAAGTCATCACATTAACCTTTGGATTGACCAAAACCCTAAATTTAGTCAACATGACCAATTTAGCCCCAAAATGGCAAATTCATAAATTTGTGACCAAATCAATACTGACAAGATTGAAAAGGTTACATTGGACATCCTTAGACTAAAATTGATCAACCTGAGTCAACCCCAGTCACTATTTATCAAATTTGGCCAAAAATCAATTTTGAACCAAAAATGATAAAAAAATGATATAAATTAATTAAAAAAATACTTTAAATTATTTTGATTAATTAAATGACTAATAATATAATTTCTAATATTTTAATTAAATAATTAATTAAAAATGGAAATTTAATTAAAAGCCATAAGATAACAAAATACACAATTTTAAATAAATTAATCAAATAATTAATTAAAATTATTTTTAATTAATTTATTAACCAATAATATAATTTCCAAAATTTTGATTAATTAAATAACTAATTAAAAGTCATGAAATAAGACAAAATTAAATTTTAAATAAAAAATGATATAAAATTAATCAAATAATTAATTTAAAATTATTTTAATTAATTAATTAATTTCAAACATTTTTAATTAATGACATAATTAATTAAAATATAAATTAAGTTAAAAAGGGCCATAAAATGGAATTTTGACCCATGACATCACCTATGACATCAAAATTCTCATAATTAATTTTAAATCAAAATTAATTATGGAGGGTTCACTAATGGGTCACCCATGACCCATTAAACCTAAAATGACATAAAAACACATTGGACAAACCCTAGTTTAATCATGGTTAGCCCTTGAATTAAAATTTTGCAAAATTGAAGGTTACCTGTCATTCCTTCATTTAAACATGAAATGACATAGCAAAAAGGTGGTACCTTGCCATCCTTGAGTCATCCTAGACCTTAGGAAAAGCCAATGAAGAGGAAGAATGGCTTGGATTAAGGCTTTACTATGGCCGAGCACCATGATGAACCAAGTATGCATGAAGTAACTCACCTTGCTTACTTGTCATGTTTTCACCAAATGTATTCAAAATGGGTAAAGGAAATATTTAGGGAAGGTTGTACTAAGCTTTATGATCAGCCTTACCCAACTCCCAAAATATCAAATAGGAAAATTTCAATTTTATAAATTTATTTTAACCCAAGGTGGCCAAGAACAACTCTTGCATGGGTTTGAATTTTAAATTTAAAAAAACTCTTATCACCTCAGCCTACAACCTGATCCAAAACATAAATGCAAAGTTCAGATTTCCCCTAGATAATCCCAAGCCATCCAAAGCTCACCCACATCATCTCATGGCTATAAATAAGACTCAAACCAGAGCCTAAGCAAGGGGAGGGGACCAACTTGGAAAACCTAAATAGGTTGGCCAATTCCCTCAGTTCCCAACATTAAATTTATTCCTTAGGAGATAGGTTATTGATCCCCACCGAGACTTGACCACTTGACCCACTGGTTGAGTCCAATTTAAACTAACCCGAGCCACTCTAAAACTAGGTCAGAACCAGTTTGTAAATTTAAACTCCACCAAATTAAAAATTAACGTTCGCAAATCCATTTAGGAGAAGAAAGAAGAGGAGCCCCACTGGAATTGAACCTCCCCACAGTCCCTGACCCTTTATTCACCATTTCCCATTGAGCCGAGCCACCAAAAAATCAAAATCTTATATAGACCCAATTGGAACTCTAATTGAACTGTTTGGAAGCTTTCATAAACCTAGATGCCCATCCCGAGAAACCAATTCAAAGTTTAAAGCATTGTGGCCAAGGTATGATTTTTCCCCATTAATGGCGTTCGAGCTTCAACCTTTGTGAAGAAAACTATTTCAAAACCATAACAAATCCGTATGATTTGATCGTCTGTCTCAGACGATCCCCTAGGAATAAATTTCACTCAAATCCATTGAGATTTGAGCTAGATTTTAATCCTAGAAGATCAAGGGTGCTCGGGCTGGGAGAAAGGAGGGAAATGACTGAGAGCCGTCCGATCTTTTGTTTAAAAGACGAACGACTCTGATCATCAGATATCCGCTCCGTTGTTTGGATCTTCGCAGTGGATCAGATGCGTCTTCGACGGGTCCGAGGACACGTGGCGTCTCCTTAAATTTTCTTTTGAGTTAAGGTTTAATATAAACCACATTAACCTTAATTCAATCAAAATTTCATATCTTTGTAAAGACACATCACAAAAATAAAATAAAAATAACCTTGGGAAGAGGAGAAAGAGGAGAACAATGTGGAATGAAATTTTTTAATTTTTTACTTATATTTTATTTTAATTAATTAATTACTTTATAGAGTAGTTTAATTATTAAAAATTAATGATAATTCCAAAAATTATGAAATTCTCACAAAATTATCCTTTTATCATGATACACATACCCTAATTTTTCCAAGGACATAAAAATTATTTAGGGTGACATTTAATAATTTCTAAGCCACTTTATAATTATTTCTAAAAATAATTATAAAAATTAGAAATTAAAGAGAATAAAATTGAAAATTGGCTAAGCAATTTACGGTGACAGATAACAACCTTAAAATGATAAGTTTGTCTTTTTAAAAATTTGAAAAGATATTTCAAAAATTGGGTTAAAATTTATTATAAATTAATAATTTTAAAACCCTAAAAATCACTCCTTCACCCAACTTAGCCCATTCCACAATGGGTTAAGTCAAAATTGAGTCTAACCTTCAATAGATTCATGATTAACCATAATTAGGTCTAAGACATTAAATTAGACCTAATTAAAACCTCAATTAAACCTTACGATAATAGGTTTAACAACAAAATTCAAATTTTGATTAAGTTTAAAGATACATTAAACTTAATTAACTTAATTAAACCTTATGACAATAGGATTAATCTCAAATTTTAAATTAAGTTTAAAAACAAAATAAACTTAATTAAGTTATTAAATCATAACCCTAAAAGACATTTAGGATCAATTAAATTTTAGATCTAGTTAGACTTAAGTTAAAGTTAAACCCTAACTGACATAGAGTTCACTTGCTTTCTTAAGACTAAAGGGTTTAACCCCATAAACCCAAAATCAAAACCCTAATTAGGTCTAAGACACCAAGTAGACTTAATTAAACCAAGTTAGACCTTAATCATATTAGGTTTAACTTAATAAACCCTAATTAGGTCTAAGACATAAATTAGACCTGATTAAACACTATTAAGCCTTAATCACATTAGGTTTAACACCATAAACCTCTCATTAGACTTGATTAATCACCTTAAACCTTAATTACATTAGGTTTAAGACAAAATAAACCCTAATTAGGTCTAACCCCTAATTAGACCTAATTAAACACCTTAAATCTTAATTCCATTAAGTTTAAGACAAATCAAATCCTAATTAGGTCTAACCCCTAATTAGACCTAATTAAACACCTTAAACCTTAATTCCATTAAGTTTAAGATAAATCAAATCCTAATTAGGTCTAACCTCTATTTAGACCTAATTAAACACCTTAAACCTTAATTACATTAAGTTTAAGACAAATCAAATCCTAATTAGGTCTAACCCCTAATTAAACCATTAAACCTTAACTAACTAAGGTTTAATCAAATTTAAACCTTAATTAGGTCTAACCCATTATACCTAATTAAACTATTAAACCTTAACTAACTAAGGTTTAATTAAATTTAAACCCTAATTAGATCAACTCATTAGACACTAATTAAAGTAAATACGCTTAACTACTGAGTTTAATCGAATTTAAACCATAATTGGGTCCGGCAATTAGAACTGCAATTAAACCATTAAACGCTTAGCTAGCTAAGGTTCGATCAATTTAAACCACTAATTTGGTCGAACCGATTAGACTTAAATAATCAGTTAAGCCTTAACTAGCTAAGGTTCAATCAATTTAAACCTAATTGAGTCCGGCAGTTGAACTAATTAAACCGATTAAACCTTAACTAATTGAGGTTTAATCGAATTTAAACCACAATGGAGTCGCAACGATTAGGCTCAATTAAGCCATTAAACCTTAATAGCTAAGGTTGACTCGAATCTAAACCACTAATTGAGTGTCAACCGATTAGGCACTAATTAAATCATTAAACCTTAAGCTCAACTGAGTTTAATCGAATTTAAATTCTAATTAGGTCGACTCGTTAGGTACGAATTAAATCATTAAACCTTAATAGCTAATGTTTAATCGAATTAAACCTGATTGAGTGCTAAGCCATTAAACTACAATTAAACCATTAAATCTTAATTAACTAAGGTTTAATCGAATCTAAGCTATAATTAGGTCTAACACATTAGACCAAATTAAACAATTAAACCTTAACTAGCTAAGGTTTAATCGAACTTAAACCTTAACCAAATCTATACATTGAGACTTAATTAAATATTAAACCTTAACAGTAAGGTTTAATCAAACTTAAATTCGATTTAAAGTTAATACATTTGATTTAATCAACTATTAAACCTTAACCCTAGACCAAAATTTAGCTTAGGTGCAACTCATATTGGACTGAAGTCAATTCTAGCTTAGGTTCAATTTGACATAAAACTAAGTCAACCTAAACCTAACCTAAGTCCAACCCATATTGGACTTAAGTTAAACCTAACTTAAATTCAACCCATATTGGACTTAAGTCAAACTTAACTTAAATTCAACATGACAAACATAGCTTAAGTCCAACCCATGTTGGACTTAAGTCAAGTCAAATTTAAACTTAGGTTCAACCTAGCATGAACCTAAGTAAACTAAAATTAAACCTAACTTAAATTAAACCTAACTTAAATTAAACCCACATTTGATTTAAGTCAAATTTAAACTTAGGTTCAACCTGACATAAACCTAAGTTAAACCCAAGTTAACTTAAACCTAAAGAGTTCAACCCATATTGAACTTAAATCAACCATAAGTTTACACTCAACCTAACTTGAATCAAAATATTAAGTATTTAAATTAAACTTAATTCAACATTAAGTTTAACCTAAATTTAACATATTTTGACATTAAAAGTTAAGTTCGACCCAAATCGAACTTAATTCAACATTAAGTTCGACTCCAATCAAACTTATTTTGACAAAAATATTAAGTTTGACTTAAATCAAACTTAACTCAATATTTAAGTTTGAACTAAATTAAACTTAATTCAACATTAAGTTTGACCTAAATCAAACTTATTTTAATATAAAAATTTAGTTCAACCCAAATCAAATTCAACATTAAATTCGACATAAATCAAATTTACTTCAATAAAAAAAACATTAAGTTTGACTCAAATCAAACTTAATTCAACATTAAGTTCGACCTAAATCAAACTTATCTTTACAAAAATATTAAATCAAACATAACTCAATATTAAGTTCGATTCAAATCAAACTTAATTCAACATTAAATTCAACCCAACTTAATATTAATTTAAATTTGATATAAATCAAACTTAATACAAATTGACATACAAACTGACATGAATTTTTAAGTTTAACCTAAAATAAAATTTAAATCAGCTGACACAAAACATTAAATTTAATTTTGACATAAAAACATAAATCAATAACTGACAAAACGGCATAAGAAAAAAATGACTTTAATATTTGACAATCTTTAAAATAAATGATTTGAAAATTTTTGTTTTCTGACATTGTTTTCTTTGCAGAATGAAGACAAATTTCGCTAGATTTTTGTTGCATGTTATAGGGTGTGCTAATTCTGTTTTACAGGACGACAATGATAAAACGACGACAAACAAACAAACAAAACAAAACAAACAATAAGTTTTGCTAGATTTTCTTTGCATGTTATAGGGTGAGCTGACTCTGTTTTGTAGGACGTCGACGACGAAATATAAACAAAAATAACAAAATAAAAAGACATTAAAATCAAATAAAAAATGATAAATGACATTAAAAATAACATAACACAAAAAAAATAAATGACATCAAACACAACAAAATAAGACTTCAATAACAAAACATGACATAATAAGGCATATTGAACAAAATAAATAAATAAAACACAGAACAATGACGTGACAAGTCATAAAATATTAACACGGCAAACAAAATCGACTTTGACATAAGAAAACAAAATGTATTTTCTTGACATTTTAGAAGATACCTCGTGACATAAATAAAATACCATAATATCTCATGACAACAAAATAAATATTAGGAACAAGACATTTTATATGTCTATTTTCCTAAAAAGTATTTAGAAAATGTGTTTCAACATTAATCAAGAGTTTTCTTAGACAAAATTAGAATTGTCTAGAATGTAATTAACTATAGAAGCTTGCATCTATAGGGGGTATTAAAAGAACTCATAATAGGTTAAACACTTAGAAATTAAGTTAACACCTAGAAAAATCTCTGGTTAACAGACTTGTGATTTTCCTAATAGGGTAAGAATATTCTAGAGTTCTCCCTATAAAGATATCACTTTACCTTTTCTTGATTGTTTACTTCCCTTCCTTTTACCTTTGACTCAAAGGATTAAAAGATTAGGATAATTAGACTCGCGACTCCTTGACATTTGACATGAAAGCTCTGAATTGGCGACGATAGGAACGACGATTTTTTATCGCCATCAGACCCAAAGATGGGCGTGTTGTGGTGGTGGTGGCTCGAACAAATGGGTGTGTTGTGGAGGTAGTGACCCGAAGAGATTGAACAAATGCGAATGATAATGATCATGCAAGATAACATATATAAGGTACAATATGCAAGCGGTAAGTTGACTGGGCCGTGACGGTCGGTCGAAGCAAAGTGACATTCCGACTGGGTTGGGGCGGCCGGTCGAGGCAAAGTAAAATGCCGACCGGGTCAGGGTGGTCGATCAAGGCAAAGTGAAATGCCGACCGAGCTAGAGTAGCCGGTCGAGACAAAGTGCAAATGCAGACACATATGGTGCAACATGCAAGAAGAAAAACAGAAACATGCACATGTGAAGCATGCGCCATGCAAGTGATCGGCTGACCGAGTTGTGGTGGCCTGTCGAGTCAATGTGGTAGGTCGACTGGGCCGGGGCGGTCGGTCGAACCAAATTGATCGGTCGACTGGTGACCGGTCAATCGAGCCAGGGTGGCCGGTCGAACCAAAGCGGGTGATCGACACACAGCGGTCGATCAAACCCAACATATAAGGTGATTCACCCGGGACGACGGATCAAACCAAAAAGAGGATCGAAGATCGGTCCAAGGTGGCCGATCAAATTAAAGTTTTCAAATGATCGTGCACATGACATGCAATATGATCCACATACCAAAGATTCCATGAATGGTCATGCATATGCAATGCAACCCAACATGATCGATGACAAGTCAAGCTTTTCCAAACGACCTCACATAGAAAACCTAGGGTTAATACACCTGGATTTGCGGGATTGCCACCTCTAATTTTGGTGTGACAATGTGGAGGTCTTCCCCCTATGATTTCTCGTAGGGGAAAAACTCCACCATTCATAGGACGTATTAGCTACAAAGCTTTTTCTGCTCTACAAACACCGACAAACTCGTGGAACGGGCTAGCTACAAAGCTTTTTCCGTTCTTTGAGTTCAAACTCAACAAACCCCTTCATGGGAGGTTGGGAGAGCCAAAGACGTATGAATTTGGGATTCCAACCCACTAGGACCAAGGCCTAAGGCACACAACATGAAGGGAAACACTTCGCATCGGAAAGGATTATTTGGTCAATTATGAAAAATCATAATCTAAAGGCTCGCTCTAAGAAGACTAACGATCCATCACACAGGCACGCCATCACGTCGGCTCACCCCGGCGCATGCACCCCATGTGAGATATCAAACCCACATGCCTAGATTAAACTAAACCTAGGGCTAGCTAAGAGCTTTAAGAAATTTCATAGCCGTGACGGTTGCGGACGCGTTCCCTTTATGCTGAAGAAGAGCCCATGCATCGAACCACCAGTTTCCGGTCCATGCACCAATGTACCTCTCATAACATGAACAAAACAATGAAAAGAGCCAATGAGGTATGCAAAGTATACAAAATAAATATCACAACATATAAAAATATGTGACCGAAATGTACATTCAAGAGGAGTTGGATGACGACGAAAGAGGGAAACCCACGAGGATGCCGACGGGAAGAATCACCAGGAAATGCCTTTCCTGCGAGGTGTAAGGCATCCACGCCTCCCCGAACAACGGTACCTTTGTTGTCCTTTGATGATCAGTCGCTTCGGTGAGGTTTCTAATCACCAAAAATACAGGACGATGAGGTGGAGCTACCTCACCGGCAACACAAAAAAAAAAGCTAAATGTGCGGAGGAGAGTGAAATCCGGGGCTGCACGTGGGAGGGAGGTTGGTTCATTGTGAGCTTGACACTGGCAAAGAGGTAGGCCAGCTGGATGTCGCTGGTGAGGAGATGTCGGAGTGTGGCCGACCTATTCGAGGAAAATAGGAAGGAAGAAGGGTGGCGGTTGGCCTTCATGCAAGAAGATTTTGACGAGGGAATTCTCGGCGAGGATGAGAGCTCCGGTGACCGAAAGGTGTGCCAACGATGAAGAAGATGTCGGTGAGGAGCACAGGGTTAGGAAAGAAGTGGCCGAAGCGGGTTCTCTCGAGTAGGAGCCTCGGCTTGAGAAGGATCCGGCGGTGGGGAGGTCTCGCAGGCAAGGAACGCTGACCAATGAGTCGCAGCCTCGAGGAGGAAGGTCCGACAAAGTTATCAACGAGGAAGCTAGAGTTTAGAGCGAAGGGAGAGTGATAAGGTGGGATGTGTCGTTATAGAGAGAGGGAGGATGAGATATTTTATATGGAGGAAGAATAATAAAATAACGATAATAATAATAATAATAATTCTTATTCTTATTCAATTACCCTGCACCTTTTTTAGCCCGGACGCACCGTCATTTTGAAATGAAGTTCCTCCCTAGGTAAAATAGACATTTCAAACACACTCGCATAGTCCGTTTCATCATTTGGGGTCGTTTGGATGAGCTCTTCGACGATCGGGCCAAAAAAAAAAAAATTCATGCATTTTATCCCTCACGTGAAGTCGTAGTGAAATGGACGTCCTCTCTAGATGAAATTGACGTTCCGGACGTATTCGTGTGATCCGTTTTGTTTTTAGGGTTGTTCGGACGGGCTCACCGGTGGATGAGCTAATTTGAGCCAGTTTCACGAGCGATACAACGAATAATATTTCTCGACTCGATCAGAGTCGTCTGGCGTGCAAAATGTCGGCCAGCCTTCGCCTAAGCAAATGCTAAAACCTAGCAGCATGACCCTGGCTATGTGCCCCTCAATTAACAAATGTTACAGACAGATTGTAAGCTATCCTGAGTCATGCAGGTAGACACGCTGCGCTTTTGACATCCAAAATTTGAGACCAACAGAACCAATGAACATTTCTCAGTATCTATCTGAGTTAGTCAACCAAAAATTCCTCTTTAACATTTTTATCTCATTCATGTATCTAGTGAATGTACATTCTTCTTCGACGTTCTCTGCCCAGTACATTTTATCACAAACTGTTTCAACATCAGTAATGGCGAGGCGGTGTAATGCTTTCTTTAAATTCTCTTGTAGATGTCGCAAACAACGCTTATGGAAGCTTAGGGAAAAATCTATTTACATCCTCTGAATATAGATGAATGACTATTTGATATTTTGCATATGTCTTTACTGGATCAAACTGGCTCCACTAGATCTTGTAAGTGTTCTAGAAACCATAGTCAAAACTCATTATTTTCAGACTCAACCACAACGAATGCAAGAGGGTAAAGACCACCATGTTCATCAGTGCCCATAATGACTAGTAGAGTTCCTCTATATTTTCTTAAAATGAAAGTCTCATCAATACAAAGTACTAGTCAACAAAATCTTCATCCCTGAATGTTTAGCTCTGATGCCCAAAAAAGTTCACTAAAGCGTGTATTGTTGCTAAATTGCATCCTGTAGACAGATCCATGTATCGTCATACACACAGCTTCCATCATACAAAATAAAGAATAATAAAACTCCCCATAACCGTTGAAGATTAACTTTATCCCCTTTCTTCGTGCATTCCAAAATTTGATATATGTAACATGAAACATTAAATTTAGATTTCATGTGTGCAATAATATCTTTCGACTTTAAATCGAGTTGTTGCCATAAAATATTACCTATGTAATGAAAAATAAATATTGAGGTGCAATTTTGATGACCATTCGACATAACTGGATGAGGACACGTATGTGGTGGTCCAACGGAAGAGATCTTCCACACACCCCTAAGTGACTACCTTCGAAAGTATCTAGCCGCCAATGACATTGACTTGTTGAGTTATCGTATTGCACTCAATGTACAGTTAGCCTATTTTTTTAGATGAGGCATTTTGACACTCAAACTTTTTTAATAATTGATCATCCATTTAATAATCACTAAAGCTGTTCTTTACTAGAAACTATCATCTCATCTTGGAGCTCATCTAGAATTATATATATTCTTAAGATATGAACAATTGGAAGGACGAAGCATCATAGTTATCAATTGCGTCCCGCTCCTCAGTCAAATGAATTTGATTAACATACTCATTATACTCCCATTGAGTCGAGAATATTTGATTGTTATCGCAATATATTGTGACCTGGCAACACCGTCTTAGCCTCAAATTCTGGTACACCATGAACTTCACCAAATTTTGATCTGCTTAAATCTTTGCTTGTCTCGCTGTCCATAGTTTGATACTCACTTTCACCAATATCCAAATGTGCCCAAAATATGGTTCAGGGATGAAGGGATCGACATTTCTGCTAATATAAGGTTAAAATGAATGTGATAGATTGAAAGACTGTTAGACAACATGAAACCATTGTTCGATCATGTCGGGTAGAGACTCCAATTTCGTACGTTCTCAATGGTTATGGATGGGGTCAGCTTGTCATCAAATAAATTATTTAAATCAAATAACACAATCAAATCTAAAATGAAAGTTTCAATTACCACATGTATGGCCTACAGACCACCATATTTAAGTCATCCATCAGGTTGCCCTAGAGACTTATTTGAGCTCAAATCAATGGTGATGTTCTCAGAAGATAAGATCACGACTTCTACGTAGAGTACTATTATGTGTTTAGTGACTTCAAAAAGCTGAAATTCACACAACTCATAATCTTGAATATGAGTTTCGTTAAATATACCACTCACTTGAAGCCAACATACCAAATTTATTGTGTATCTTGAGCTATTGGCGCAATAGATGTAATATTTTTCTCTTTAGTTTATATAATGTTATCAGTTGTGATATTTGCATTAATCGATTTCTTTCACCAATATAAATTTGGATGAAATTATTGGTTGCTCGTAACTACCCGTCAAAGCATACCGGCAAACGAGACATCTTGATACTTATATTGTAATAGAAAATGTAATGGTATACTAGGGCTGGCAATTTGGCTCGTTGTTCGCGAACAGCTCGTGTTCGGCTCGTTAAGTAGCTCGTGTTCGGCTCGTTAAGTAGCTCGTGTTCGGCTCGTTCATTAAGACTAACGAGCCGAACACGAAGCATATTTCTAAGCTCGAAATATAAACGAGCCGAACACGAACAATCATAATAACTGTTTGTTCGCTCGTTTTCAGCTCGAATTGGCTCGAAATAAAAAAATAATCATATAATTATTTATATAATAATTTATTATATATATTATATATATTTATATTTAAGTTTAAATCGTAATTGATTGTGTGGTAGCGTGGTTATCTTCTTGTTTCCATTTATTTGGTCCAAGTTCGAATCCGTATTAGACGTATATTTTTCGATTTAATTTTAATAAGCCAACTTCGAGCCGAAACACGAACAAGAATATTTAATTCGAGTCGAGCACGAACACACTTTTCACGAGTCATTTCGAACACGAGCCGATTTCGAGCCGAGCTAATTTCGAACGAGCCAAACACGAGCCCAGCCTGAGCTCGCTCAAGCTCGACTCGTTTACAGCCCTATGCTATACTTAGTGAAAGCCATTGCATAATTCGTCCACAACTCATTTGGAAAGAACTTGCATGAATTAATTAAATGAAGTATGTTGAATGTGAGATTGTCCACATTCAAAATATAGAGCATAGCACATGAGGAATAAAGAAGAGAGAGAGAGAGAGAGAGAAAGGCATATGCAAATACACACCACTTGATTCCTATGTATTTACATATCTAACATCTAAACTTTACATTTTTACATTTATAACACCCAAAATATTTCATATTACATCAAAAATACAGATATTTTAACATCTAAAATTAGTTTCACGCATAGATTTGTATAAAAATTAATTTTTAGGTATTAGATTTATAAGTATATAAGAATTGAGTTCTATGCATTAAATCTTAAAAAAAGGGGTATTTACTTACTAGGCAATTCCTACGCATTTAAATAACTTTCTTTTTACATTTATCCGTAAAAATTTAAAAAACTTAAGCAAATTAAATAAAAATAATAATTTGAAAAAATAAGCACGTGAAAAAAAAAATAAGCATATGAAAAATAAACCACAAAAGTATATAAGAAATATTAAATAAAATGTAAAAATAAAAACCTATCCTTGGTCAATCCTACACATACATACATACATATATATACATAATAAAAATAATAATATTAAAAAAATTATGATATTGAATGTAATGACATCCGCATATTATAATGACTAGAGGTCTGCCACCTGTATTATTAGTGTCTTCGCCTGCGTAGCTCTAAATCACCACTTTGTTCGAGATCGTTCCGACATGCAACTTAATAAGTTGCTCCAATTGTCATTCAATGCGGTCAATTCGATCTCCTAGGGAGTTCATTTGTCGACTTACCAATCCCATCCTGTAAACCTTCGATCATATTGGAAGGAGATGAGGATGAGAGTTTAAGGACATAGGAGCAATATCTCCTGACATTTAATATGCTTGAATACTTCCCCTCGTATTTAGATATGCTCATATCAATATAAAAAACTTGAAGTTTAGGTGTCGGATGATATGAAAATACATAAGAATTTATGTTTGGTAAGTTTGTAAATCTTCCCAATGGATATTGAAAAAATAACCAATTGTTATAAGCCAATAATAAAAATAAAAAAGGGATAATTACATAAATAACACTCATAACATTGTTATTTACAAAATCCAACACGCAATATAAAAATGATATATATTTGAGTGAGAATTTGAAGAATGGATGAAAGAGAATGATAGATATGTAAATAATAATTTAAGGGTGCTATGTATATAAACAAAAGAAGAGAAAGTCAGTAGATTATGATTATAGTTAGCTCTTCAAAGATGGGATTGAAGCTCTTGAATCACTTGTCTTTAATATTCTCCATTCAAAAAATTAAAAAATTTGCAAAAATTTTGATTTTTTATTCACAAAAATTTGCAAAAAAAAAAGGTTCATTTGAATAAAAAAATAAAAATTAATAAAAATGACAGTATAATGAAAAAAAAAAAATGACAATATAATATATCAAAACAAATTAAAAGCAGCATTATGCGTAACAAATATAATATTAATGTAATTATATATATATATATATATATATATATATATATTACTATTGTAATAATAATAGTTATTGTTATGGTCTTGAGATATACATTATTATTATAATAATAATTATATATATTATAATTTGAGTTAGATGAAAAGATAAAACTAGTATTCTTGGTCTTCGGAAGCAACTGATTTTGTTCTAAAATATCAATTATGCAGTTCATAGTTTTTATCTATTATATGTCTCACAAATAAATTAAATTTTAAAATTATTTTAAATTAAAAAAAAACATATTATATAATAAGTTGAGAAAAATTATATATTTTAAATAAATTGAATGAATGTTTTTCTCACATACTTTTTTTTTAAGCAAAAAAAAAAAAAAAAAAATCAATAAAAAAATTGTTAAATATTGAAGTATGAAAGAAGCCTAATTTTTTTAGTAGACTGAATTGTTAGGGGGGGACAAAAAATTATTAGGTAACCAATAAAAATACTTCTTACCTAAAAAGTGTATGTCAGTGAGCTCCAATTTATTTTTATTTTTAAAATTTCATTGGGCGCCGGGCGCAATTTGCGTCCGGCGTCCATATGGAATAATTTCTCGTGGTGGCGAGAAGCGGTGTGAGAAAATTCTCTGTAAAGAGGGGATGAGGTTTTTATAAGGGAAATTACATGTGAATTAGGAAAAAAAAAAGTCTTCTATAAAACACAATTTTTTTTGCTTTTTTATATTTTTTATTAAAAATGTAAAATTTATTTACATTTTTGCCCTTTCAAAATTTTTCTAAACGCTAATTTTTTTGGCTAAACATTATGTTTAGCCGCTCCTTTAAAAAATTAAGATCAAGAAAAATCGCTATTTATAAATCAAACATCTAAGTAAAGTTTTTAATCATGAAATTTGGCATGCCACGGTCAAATCATTATATTATGAATTTGACAAAAAATGAAAGATATGAGTTAAGAATTTATCATCATTTTTGATATTTGAGTAATAATATAAAAAATAGATGAAAAAGAGAGTTTGATTTGTGGCTCCTCGCAGTTCTCCCCTTCACACTAACGGTAAATAGAAACCGAACTGTCTCACGACGTTCTAAACCCAACTCACGTACCACTTTCATCGGCGAACAACCAAACACTTGGGACCTTCTTCAACCCGATGTGATGAGTCGACATCGAGGTGCCAAACAACTCCGTCGATAAGAGCTCCTGGGAGTCACCAGCCTGTTATCCCTGGCGTACATTTGATCCGTTGAGCGTGAGTCCTTCCACACGAGACTCCTGGATCACTATGACAGACTTTCGTCTATATTTGACCAGTCGGTCTCATAATCAGACAGGCTTGTACCATTACGCTCACGAGCAGAAATAAAAATATTTTAGGTGCTTATATGTAATCACCCCAATTTTTAATAAATCAAAGTAAAGAAGTATTGGCGTTGCATGTAAATACATCAGAAGTAGGTGGCATTTATGTAAATGCCCATCTAATTATCCCAATTCCTCCACAACTACATCGTTCACCACTGCTTCCCGGCAATCGCTGCTAAAACATAAACAAGATATGCTTATTGCTTCTTCCAGCCCACCCCCTCCCACTCTCCTTCCCTCTCCTTCGCAAAATCCCTCCTGCCCCCCATCACTCCAACTCCGACCACCATATCATCGTCGCCTTCTTCTGCTTGGTCTGGCCACTTCGTCCCTCTCTCTCCTTCTCCTCCACCCCATTCCGGCCGCCGCAGCACGTGGGCTTTTCCAGATGCCTCCCGCCCGTCTCAGCAACCGATACTTCCTAGTCCGGGCTGGGGAGTCGGTTTACGAGGGCATGGGCCTACTCAACACCAACCCCGTCACCAAGACATCCATCGACAGCGGGCTCTCGCTGGAGGGCAGGCGCCAGGCGACGCGTGCGGCAGTTGAGCTCCAGCGATTGGGGGCTTGTAGCGGGAGCTGCTGGATCTGGCCATCCATTACACAAAGGGCATATCAGGCTGCGGAGATCATTGCCTCCGTCAATGGAATCAATCGCAGGTTCATTATTGCTAGGGACTCAACCTTGTTTCTCTTCAGATTTTAGACTATGGTCACCCCTCCTCAAATGCTAGTTTTCCAAGTATGAAGCTTATTAGAACAATTATCACTCATTTACAAAGTTAGTCTGTGAGAAAGTGAACGGAAGTGAATTAAATATATTACTCAAAGATGATTTGTTTTCAAAACATGCTAACATCACTAAAATTTATTTCTGAAACATAGCTCGAACCAATGACTTCTTAAAAAAAATGCCCGAGGTGAGCCCATTCAATCATTAGGAGCTTGAGTGGAAGTCTTTTGCACTTGAATTTCTTTTGATCATGGTAGAGCGTCAAAGATTCATGGAGACCACAAGCCACATGAATCATTTATTCTAGCCAAACTATCAGCTCTAATATCACTTCTTAGGGTGTGGATTAATTACTTGGGTGTTAGTTGAGCCTAATATACTAGTCGGCGGACTTGGATGACTTTAATACTGTTCTCTATGCTCATTTAGATTTTATCATAAATGTTTTTAATGCCATATCTATCTATCTATCTATCAACCTACCTACCTACCTACCTACCAATCTATATATATAGGTGGATATTGATATAGAAATGTTCTTGAAAGGCCAGGTTTCGTTTTCTATTTTCTTGGCATTTTTTTTTTATAAGAAATGATAGGAGCTAAAGGGTTTGAGCTTCTTTTAGCTTAAAATATGTTCTTTTTCTGCGTTTGTAGTCGCATTGTTCCTGAATATAGTTTTTTGGATGCACGTGGAGTGGGCGCTTTTGAAGGAAAGAGCTTGGATACTGTTTCTGAGGTGAGTGATTTATGAAGCTTATGTGGTTGTTTAGAAAGTTGCCAAATTTAGCTATTAAAGTTATGGAGTTTTTGTGAGAATGCAGCTATATAAATCAGCTAGTAGATACTTTCACAATCCCTTTACTTGCTAAAAATTTGGATTTTTAAAGAATCTTTCAAATATTAATGTAACAATCATTAAGAGAAATGAGATGCACTTTTGTGAGACATTACAATCTTTCCTACTTAAAAAATTTTCGACATCAAAATTTACTGATTAACTATATTTATGATTATAGGATTTAATCATGATCTTTTTTAACTTTTGTATTTTTTCGTTATATATCCTAATAACGTTTTTTTTTAAATGAGCTTAATACTAAATCTTGTGTTCTGATACTACTTTTGTCGCGACCTAGGCCAAACATTTATATTGCCTCAAAATGTGGATCTAGTTATAGTCAATTTGTATAATTACAAATACAAATGACTAATAGGGAGACGAATTAAGGAGTCAGGACGGTGAAGCGAGAGATATAACAAGCCATTTTATCACCATAAGGAGGGTGAGGCCAATGGAGGAGTACGAAGAGAATGGAGAGAGCGAATGAGCACCACTATATGCAAATTTGAGTGATATCAAGGACAACGACTTATCAAATTAATATTGCATGCGATCGAATAAGCATGTGAGATCAAGCAGTGTATGCAAATGATGATTGATCGTGTGATGCAAGCTGAAGAAAGAACTCATGCGTGCAGTTACAAATGAGCTTGATTGTGAAGAAGTAGGAGAAAAAGAGATAAAAAGCATGACCAAAAGAGGAAGGAGGAGCTTGAGCCAATGATGTGACTTTATGCCTGATAGATTTGAGCATTGACAATGAGAGAATTTAATATTGAGATAATTTAAATGAAACTCATTTTTTATTTTAATAAATTTTAAATTTTGAATAGGATTTTAATTTATAGTAATAGTTAAGTATTTGAGGAAGGAAAATGGGGTAGAATACAAATAAAGGATTTAGAAAAAATTATATAAAATAAATTAGTGTAATTTAGAAATTTTAATATTTTGAAAATAAATTCAAAATTTAACTGAATTAAGATAATTTAGTGGAAAAAGAAATTAAAAAAATGCAATTACTATTTCATGGAATTAAGATAATTTAATAATATGTCAAAGTTAGAAATTAATATTGATATTTTTATATACATTTATTATAATTAAGAATTAGTCAAGGGTTATGTTATATATTTTTCAAAGTAGAAAAACATTATTATTAAGTTTCTATTAATTAAATTAGTATAAATATTTAATATTACTTTTGAGTAGTAAGTATAAGAACAATAATAATATTGAAATAAATAATTTATAATAACAATCACTTGAAGTTAGTAATTGTAGATAAATGCAAGGTAAAATGAGATAATTAAAATGATTTTTTAGTTGATAATAGTAACTATAACAAGGATCAGATAATTGAAAATTAATTTAAGAAAAAGTGATATTTCAAATAATTTATTTTAAAATGAATGTGTATATAAATTTAGATAGTATTTTTTAAGTTTGAATAAATTTAGAGGAATAAACACAAAATTGTAAAGATCGATTGGATTAAAGTCTAGGAATATTAACTATATATCTGGTGAGTACTCTTGTTTATAAGGTATAATAGTATTATTTTTTCTTTCTGGATCAAATGACTTACTGTTAATGATATTTGTAAGATCGATCGTTATTGTAAATTTATGGTTTACATGTTATGTTAAATATTTGATTATATTGAACAAATGATATTTACGCTCAATAAAATTATTGTAAATATTAATTATTATATTTGTATATTGACTAGTATAAAAATCAAATGAAATAATTTATGTAGTATTTTTTTTTTCGTATGTGATTGACTGGAGGAGTTCACTCTCTTATGGTACTAGCTAAAAATGTTAATATATCTATGCATGTTAATGAAAAATGATAATGACATCGATATATCTTAACTATTACAGTTTTAGATGCTGCTCTTATAATGAAAATAAATGGTATAGATAAATAAATTATTATATAGTTTATATTGCATCATCGAATGTTGTAAACTTTATTGACTAATCATAATTGAATAATATGTCAATTACTTTTATACTAATTCATTATAATTAAGTAGCATGCATACATTTTTTTTGTTATATTATTATGATTTAGAAATTAGAGTATTTATTTGTTGTTGATATCACACTGTGGTATTAAATGATAATTTTCAGGTTTAATAATAAAGAAAAAAATGAGTAACATAAAAAAAAAATATTTATAGAAGGCACAATCAAGTTACGAGAATGTAATTATATTCATAATTGCTTTACGTTTTTAATCATTAATGGTTTTTTTTTATTTATTTGAATGGTTATTTGTATTAGTTAGTGATAGAAAATATATTTCACTATCCGATCATCTATTCACGTTTTAGTAATCAAGCCCCAGACAGGGTTATGATAATAACTGTACAAATATTATTTGTTTTCTCCCATCAAATCGACGAAACACTTCGCTGAATCCAAATTTTATCGTGGAGCCGAAGAAACCATGGGGTTAAAAGACTCTTGGTGAGATTTTTCATTATTTGATCTTGGGTTGTAAGATAATAGACGATAAGATTTTTAGAAATAATATCACCCCTAATGAGATGGTAGTCGATCTTGATTTGTTTGTTGCAAGCTTGAAAAAAATACATCGTTAGTGATGGCCATAGCTGAGGTGTTATCATGCTAAAGAGGGGTTGGTTGAGATATTGATGTGCCAAATTCATGAATAAGATAATGCAACCAAATAAGATCAGTAATGATGGTTGCGAGAGCCTTGTATTCAGTTTCAATGAAAGATCTTGCCATGGTCTCCTATTTTTGGGCATGCCAGGAGACTAGCATGTTTCCTAAGAACGTGCAGAACTTCTAGTGTAGTTATGACACCAACCCAATAGGTGGTTGAGTAGTAATGTACGTGATTGTAAGATCGTAGTCAATTCTTCCTTTAAGATATCACATCACCTCTATGATTTTGAATTGGCTGATTGAGAGGATGATACATGTGCTAACAAATTTGATTTACAATTAGTACAAATCTCGGTGGTTGGGCTAATGTGTTATCTAGTGTTTCATGAAGGAAGGCATTTGTAACATCTAATTAAAGAACCTTCCACTTGTGCTGTCGAGCAATGTTTACTAAAATTGCAATATTTGACATTTTTGTGATCAGATTGAAAGTCTTGTAATAATCTATGCTCCATTCTTGTTGAATTCTTGTGCAACTAAATAAGCTGTGTATCTTGCCACAGAGCTATTTGAGTGAAGTCTTGTTTTAAAAAGCAAGCGACAACCTAGCGTAGGGCGGTTTTGGGGTGGTGGCTTGAGATCCTATGTACCCTTTTGTTGAAAGACAATAAATTCCTAAGACATTGCAAACCTCTAGTGAAGAAATTTGATGGGTTGACTACAGTCGGTGGGTTCATAAATTGGGGTGTGATTGCTAGTTAGGTTTAATTTCTTTTTTTGGTTTCGAAGTTCCTATTTGAAAAGGATTATGCATAGGGTGATGACATGGCAGTTGATCCGATAAGGAACGAGGTTGATTGTTTGGGGAAGGTGGTGGAGTGATGGGCCGGGTTGAGGGGTTAGGGCGATTAAGGAGGTTAGGCAATTTGGACTCGAAATAGGAGGTAGAGAAGAAGGTTGTGTCTTGGCAGGGGAGTATAAAAGGTATGTGTGTATTGAAAGAAGCAAGAATGAAAAGCTAGGAGGTATGTGTGTATTGCAAGAAGCAAGAACGAAAAGCTAGGGAGGTCTGGTAGGGGTTGTCGTGTTAGTTTGAGCTGGGAAAATGAATTTTTGGTAGGGTATGTTTGATTCATTGAATATAACATGCCTGTTTGATTCATTGAATCTAACATGCCTGTTTGATTCATTGAATCTAACATGCCTTGATGTAATGATTTTTCCAGTTATTGGATTAAAATAGTGGCATCCTTTATATGCGGTGGAATGACCAATTCAAGATGAAATTGGGAGCTTGGGAGAAGAAGAGTTTATGACGTGGATGAAGTCTACTGCGATCCTTGCAATCCCAATAATGTAGGATTGGATCGTGAATGAGATGCTGAAGCGAATTCCCATCTCAGGAGTCTGTAGTGAGAGTTTTCTTGCCATTGAATGGGACTGACCCTTATGGGCCCCATTTTTATTCTTATTTTAAATTGAATTAGGGCTAAATTTTGTTGAAGACTATTAATATGCTGTTGTTTCTTATTTTTGGGAGAATTTTGTTTTTATTATATGTATTTAAAGATTTTATTCTCTGATTTTATGTTCTAAGAAGTGTTGTATCATCTTTTTTTTTGCAATTGGTGTCTGTAGAATGTTTAAGAATAAGTGGTGGATTTCCTTCGACAACTGTGCCCCATCGGAGTCGATGTTTTTGGGTTCTCTCCGCTATTTTCAACCCAGATAGTAGTCGAATGCCTCGTATCCCCTTCCAAATGCCGTTGACCTGTCCTATTTCCATTCCCTTGCTATTCCACAACCATCTCTCCACCAAATCAACTTCTTAAGCACCTTCTAGAAACCACAGAGTAGTGTTATTTGGAATCAGCACACGACAAATCTTATCGTTAGGGATTTGTTTCTTTCTTTATTCTTAAGCCTAAGATCAACATAAACTAATCTAATACGCTCACCAAAATTACCCCTACACCTTCCATCCCTAAACCTAACCCTAAACCACAACCTTTTGTCAGCTGAAACTCTAATTGGGAGATGGGGGAAATCATGTTACCGAGGGAAAAATGCAAAGATGTGTCTAAAAGCCTATGATTTGTCGCATTTAGGAGGAGACAATCCAGAGAGGTCACTTATAGCTGTCATTTGTTGTATCGATTTGGTGAACTAGTGGCCAAATTGAAGGCTAACAGTAAATAAGATTTTTAGCCTTATCCAGCCCTTTGGTGCTAAACCAATAGAGGAAGATCTTTTGTGTCAACTTAGAAAAGCGGAGGATGTAAGTTGAAGGAACAAAATCCTCTAATTCAACAAAAAGTGGACAGGTAGAGTCCTTCAATTCAACAAAAAAGGAAGGAAAGATGGTTATCAATGCATGTTATTGATCCGTATATTTTATTGTTCACTAGTTTGTAATTTATGCTATGTAATGCGTTTGTAGTTGTGTTTATTCTACTTTTGGAATAAAGATTTTGCATTTATTCATTACTCATCTTTCTTTTTGTGTATGTAATTTTTTGTTCTTTACTTTTCACTCCCTCAAAGCTCTTATGGATTTTCTCATCTGTTTTTAGGATAAGTTCCCCAATTGTGCATGGTGACCTCTAGATTTTATATTTTAGAACTTATCCATTTATTTTTTGCATATGAAGTATAAGAAAATTAGTAAGATACAACATATAGTTTACATTCTTAGCTTTTTCACGTTCCTTGCTAATTTGCTTATGATTTTGGATTATCGTAAGTCATCATTTCTTCGAGGAAAAGATACCGCTTTGGGTGAAAACTTCCCTTCACTTGGCGGATCTTTTTCTCTACTACAAATCTTACTTTCTTGGGGTTTTTGAGCTACTCTTATAAGATTTCATAGTCTTGAGCCTCATAGCACAAGGGTAAACTTTTGACATTGCTCACACTTTTGAGATAATTCTTCAGCGTTCTTTCTTTATGTTGACCAGTAATATCTTTATCTTAAGATTCCATTCATTAATATTTTTTCTTGTGAATGACTGTCGCATTCTCCTGAGTGAACTTACTTCAGGTTGTTGGCTATTTCATTTTCTCTTATGCGCTTAAGAGATATGTAGGTTACCAAGTTTGAGAATTGTTTGTCATTGATGATTATTTATTCTGTGTATTTAATTCTAAATTTTTTTGGATTTTTAAGACTTGACGGGATGAACCATGTATACAGGTATTCTTTGATATGATCGATCTAACTTGAAGTGGACTTCGGTTCGATGTTTAAAACTTTATCTTCTTAAATAATGGATTGGTTCATAACCATGAACCATCTAATTGCAGGAGTTTCCCACTGACAAGAGGTTGACAAATTGATTTTCTTCCATTGGAATGTACTCGATACGAAAATACTCTAGTTTCTTAATCTCAATTTCTGCTTTTGACGGGCATTTATGCATGACTAATTCCTTGGTTTCAAACAGGCCATTATCATGATTGATAATCAGTTGGTAATTTGATTTCAAGAGTAGGTGCTTCATGCCTATCTCCAATGATAAACTTAGCCGGATGACAAGCTTCATGCTATGCTTGATTGTTTGTCACTTTGAAGTTAATTTGAATGGAGTGATAAAATATAATTCCTAAGGGGTTTTGTAGGGTCGTGCCCATACTTTTATTCTGATTTTTGTATACTTCATTTATGAATAATATCCAAAGTTTTTCTTAATGAGCACTAGTTTTCTCATTTGTTAGGCCTTCAAAAAAATCTGCTAAGAAATTTGCAACCGTCTAAGCTTTTATCATTGTCATTAGTGTATATGATTGAATTAATTAATTCTAGCGACCCTTTGAGCAGTCTCTCATAGTGACCAGGTTTAGCTAGAACGACTTTCAAAAGGTGGTCGATCACAATGTGAATCAGATGATTGAAAGTTGGGACATAGCTTTCTGAGATAAATAATCAGCGCTAGTGCAAGCTTCTCCATGATCATGCACCTTGGCTCTGCTCCCCACAATAGTTTGATCACATAATATATAGAGAATTATTTTTTTGATTTTCTTCCCAAATCAACACCAAACTTATTGCCTCTTCCTCCACTCCAAGGTAGATGTACAAGCTCTCTCTTGCTCTCAGACTCTACGGTAATGGATGATACGCCATCAAAACTTTCAGCCATTTGAATGGTCCAGACGAAGTGACTAGAGTTATTCATAATTTTGAAGAACACTAAACATCAATCACCATATCTTGATATGAATTTGTTTAGACTTGTGATTCATTCAGTTATGGTCTATAACTCCTTGAGATTCCTCAGATGTGACATATCCAGAATTGCTTTGACTTTCGCTAGGTCAGTTTTGATTCCCTCAGATGTGAGTAAGTATCCGAGAAATTTTTATGAGTTTGCTTCGAAGATACATTTCAATGAGTTAAGCTTAAGGTTAAACTTTCTCAAAATATTTAAAGTTTTCTCTGAATCTTGCGTATGTCTTTGAGATGATTTGTTTTTTTATCATAATATTATCATTATAAAATTCAAATTATTCTTCCTTTATTATTAGCAAAATTAGATTTATTAGAATTTGATAATTAGTACCCACTTTTTAAAGCTGAAATACATTGCATTATAATAATATACCCCTTTCCTTATGATGAAAGTTATTTTTTCTAAATTTGAGGGCTTCATTTTTATTTGATGATATCTTGAGAATATGTCTAGGACTCATGGCTGATTTTCCTATTGTTGTGTCAATTAATGCATCAATTTGTGATAACGGATGACCATCTTTAGGGCATACTGTGTTCAGTTGGTGAAATCAACACACATTCTCTATTTATTATTTGCTTTATGAACTATTACGATACTCGCTAGCCATTTTAAGTATTGTGCCTCTCTGATAAAGTTCATGTCCAATAGTTTTTGGACTTCTTGCTAGATAGGTTTGGCTAGAGTATTTGCTACAACTCTTATCTTTCGCTTGATCAGCCTAGCTTTGTGATTGTTGTTAAGCCTATGATAGGATACGACTATGCTTACTTCCGGCATCTCATCTGCAGTTCAGGAGAACATATCGTGCCACTCTCTCAGAACTGTAACTAGTTTTATATGCTTCTCGCCGATACCATAGCTGATTTAAAAAGTTTTACATGTTTCCTCTTCAAATGTAGGCAATTGCTCCACAGTTTCAGTGGTTTCGAAGTTGCTACCTTTATTTGCATCAATCTGGAGAATGTCTTTCTGCACTCTTTCAACAACTTGTAAATAGCAGGTATGGGATTGAGCTAGGTCTCCTTGAACAGTGATGATTTGTCCTCCATCTCAAAACTTCATGGCTACATGATATGTGGAGGTCACGACCTTCAAGATATTGAGCACTAGCCTGCCAAAGATGGTATTATAGATTGTTGGAGCATCTGCCACGATGAAATTAGACAAGGCGGTGTATTATTTTTCTCATTTTTCCTAAGTCACTAATAAAGAGATCATCTCGTAAGCCTCTTTCCTCTCTCCAAATAATCCATACAGTGGACCCGAAGTAGGTGCTAGCTAAATATTGATGATGTTCATCGTTTTGAAGACCTTGAACAAGAATTGATAGAGCTGCTGATATCCATCAGAATGCACTCAATTTGGTAATTTACTATCAGAGTGTTGACCATGATGGCTTCAGTGACGGGTTTTTCGTTGGTAGGTTGTTGGCGTTTGTGGGTAGATGGGCTAGAATGGTTGGTAGTGGAGTTAACCTCCCCTATCTTTAATTGCTTCAAATTGGACTGCTGTGCGGCTTTAAGTTTGTCTCCTCCAAAGATAGCTGATACTAATCTAGTTATGTGTACCACTCTCGCTGAAGTGGGCTCATTGCTCGCATCATTGACAGGCGCCCTGCCCTATCTTCTTATGTTCGCTTCAGGAGCCATGAACTCCTTCAACTTCCTTACTCAAATTAGCTCTGCGATTAAGATCTTGAGGTGTCGGTACTTCTCCATGTTGAATCTGTGATCTCTATGGTAAGCATATTATTTGTTTGGGTAATACAAGTGGCTTCTTGCTTGAAACAACAAGAGCTTCTTGAAGAAATCTTTGTTTAGAATGGCTTCGACGATCATAACCACAGGTACTCTTAATGGTATGACTTCTGATGGAGAAAATTTAGCAGCTTTAGGCTTCTCCCGATCAGTCTTTGGACAAGAAATTCTTACTCTAGTAGGTGAATTCGTCTTCTAGCAGCGTTTGGAGAATCTCCAGGTAAATTGATCTCTTCGATCGCTGCGATCTCGAGGATGTCATCTTCAGAATTTGTCTTCTGGCTTTTGAGTTCTAGATGAACTTGGCAAGTAACTATACTCCACAATTGAAATATGATTGTTTGATAATTTCAAAAGCTCAGTTAGAGCAATTGGTACTATAAACCAAGGGAAAATGTGAACAGGTCCTCACGTAGGCATTGTGCTTGTGCCATGTGGGCAACAATGGGTTTCAATTCTCTCAAATCAAGCATCTCCTATTGGAATATGGTGATGAAACCTCTGAGGCTTTCTGGTGGTTCTTGTCGAAGCTTCAAATGGGCCTGAGAATTTCTATGGCTTTTTGGCACATGCGACTTTTGAACTTACCAAAGGAGGTGATGACTCTATAAGTAAGTTATTAAACCAACGTAGAGCTAATTCCTTGGAAGTCATAAAGAATAAACAACACTTCAGGGCATCATTTACACGTATCAAGCATACGAATGACTACAATGAAGCTACATGATCGGCTAGGTCAGTTCTCCCTTCGTAAGACTTCAAAGATGGAATCTTAAATCTCTATGGTGCTTCAATTTCTGTTATTTCTCTTGAAAAAGCATTCTATAATAGCTTCTACTTCTTCCTCTGTCTCCTTTCACTTGCTCGTCTGAAGAGTCAAGTAGTTCTTCTCTCGGAACATTTAACTCATCATCTTATTCATTTTCTTTCTCCAGCCTTGAGGAGAGAGCTTTTCTCAGCCTTAGCCTTTGTAGCTCCCATCTGCGGACTATCAATCTTGAGGACCCTGTGTGTATTTTGGCACAGTTTCTAGAGTGAATCTTGTAGGTTTCCCGCCTTACTTGTATCATCATTTGCATATGTTTTTTTAACTTGTTGATATGCTGCATTATAAACTCTTTGGTGCAATCCATCATTTGTTCGCCCTCTTGCTGAGGATCTCCTTGTTATGTTTGAATGAAAACTCCATATTCACTATAACTTTTAGGATGGTGAATATGTTTAGAATGTCAGGTCACGTATTGTTTGTGGGTTCATAAAATCCAACAACGTTCATGAGCTCATATAACTCAAGGAAGGCCTTTGGAGGGAGAGGTAGAAGATGATGGATTTGTGCTCTCGAAGGCCTAACTTCCAATTTTATAAAAGAGATGGAAGGAAAGGATTCAGATGTTCCCCCGATGGCAGGAAAGTGCCTCTATTTATGTAACTCTCCTTGGCTCGCTCCACCTTCATGGGATTACAAGTAGGAGGAATATTAAATAATTGGTCGCAATGTGCATGCTAAACAACTCATATATGGGCATGGGCTTATGCTCGTTCTTTAATGATGCTCTGGACTTCTACGGTTGGTTGATCCCAACAATTATTCACTAGGTGAACTTAATGGATTGGCTTGACTAGGCAACTCGACTTGTAAGCTCGAAGGATATGACGCTTGCCCTTCGGCTGGTCAATCCGGCAACCAACACGTACCAACTAAGTCTCAGAAAATATAGGCTTTCTAGGCCCACAAGACCTATGAACATGTATATCGACCAATAAAATCATTTATTGATATGCGACAAATAATGTATTGATCTTCAATACCTTTTAAGAAGCTTAACTAATGATAAATGCAATCTATATTATTTTATGCAAATGAGTAAATGTGTCGAGATAAACCATAATGGCGACTCACTACATTGGGAGTAGGAAGTGAATCTTTTATAGCAGGAAATTCATTGATAAAAAATCAATATCTTGGCAATTTGGCATTGAATATCAAAGAAGATGGTAGTATCTTAGAATGAAGCTTGACTTGCCAAATTTTAGCAGATTTTAAATTCGGATGAATTCATTATGCGACTCCAAACAGTAGAATAAATTTTTTATTATAAAGATGTTCCCCAAGACATGAGAGTCAAATTGGCAGCCATTAAATTAAGGAAGGACATTTTCTTGTGATGAGATAATCTGAAGCATCATCGACAGCGAAAAAGGAAGAATAATCTCACTACATAGTCTAAAGATAAAAAGAGAGATCAGCGTAGATACCTTCCCTCGAATTATCAATATAATATATTATTAAAACTCGACAACCCATGCCAGATATAACCTTCTGTGGAAGAGTGCAATCTGAGTTGGTGGAACTAAAAAAACACACAGTAGCGAGATATCTTGGAAAATTGAAGTCATCTAGCAGTAATGTGGTGCAGTTGTAGTCATATTGGTTATTACTCGATGTACAAACTCTAACTTTGAAGTTGGACAAGCAACATCATTACCAGATGACCACTAAACCTTACAGTTAGGGGATAGGGCTCAATCCCAAGATTAGGCAGTAAGAGTACATGTAGGAGCACCCAAGTTGGTCATTTATGAGGAGAAATAGTGCAGAGTATAGAGAATATGAAGATCACCAACATTCCCAACACCATCCCAACTAGAAAGTTCTTCAAGTATCACAATATTGGATACATTACATTCGATTGCCTAAACATGAGGATGATATTTTTCACTGAGCAGGAAACCATTGAATAAATTGACAATGACATAAGAGGAAATAAGAATGTCTGGGAGGACTATTAGTTTCCAGTCAATGAAAGATAAATGCTAGTTGCTCCATAGATTTTTCAAATTGAGCCCATGAGAAAGCAATAATTGCTTCGCTATAACATCCTTCATTGCACCGTGTAGGAAAGGTTGTGCAGTCTTATCATAGATGTGGATAGTTGTAAGAATATATTGGAGACAAGTGAATCTATTAACACAAAAATATGCCAACTTTATTCCTTATTTTAATTGAAGAAAAGAAATAAAATCACAATTGATAGGAGATGTCTTATGGAGTTTTCTATTGGACACAAGTGTCATGAGCAAATTTGATGTGGCATAGTATTTATGAATGCTTGTCAAATCCTATGACACCACTTTTTGCAGTGTGACCATTGCATATGTCATGATGGCTACAAGAACATATTTTTTATCATGGATGTAAAACATATTGTACTCTTATCATTGAAAGAATCAATAACATTTAGTATTCAAGCAGAGAGGGAACCTATATAGCTTTGTGTTATATTTTTACATGCTATTAGAGGTGTCAGTGGGGGACTAGCATAGGTGATTCTAGAAGTTACTAATACTAAGTTGATACCTAAGGTAGTGAGCCCCTTATTGGATGAGTTTTAGGATGACATGGCTGTCATTCTACCACCTTGGTTGCCACCACGGAGGGACATCCAACATATAAGAGATCTCATTTCAGGTTCTATTCTTCGAAACAGACCTTTTTATCGGATGTGGCCAACCAAATATGAGGAGTTAGAGAAGCAGGTTACAAATTAAATTTGTTTCGTGAGGTACTAACCTATGCGTAGTTCAGCTATGGTTATGTTAAAGAAGGATGACTGTTTATTCTACCAGAATAAAATTTGAAATGACGTACGTGTTTCAGATTTGTCTTGGGTGGATGTGTGCATGGATTTTGTAGCGAGGTTGCCTCAAACACATTAGGATAATGATTTGTTGTGGTGGTGGTAGATTAATTGCAGAAGCATCTCGAAAAGAATGTGAAGCCTCTTACACCTATGAAGAATGATGTGGGAGCAATCTACTGTGATCCCCATGATTCGGTGATTCTGCGATTGCATGAGAGGATCGAGAATGAGACGCAGAAGTGAACTGTCTTGAGGGTCTATAACAAGAATTTTCCCTCCGCTGAATAGGACCAACCCTTGTGGATCCCTTTTTTATGCCTATTTTAAGTTTAATTAGGGCTAAATTTTGCTTAAGGTTATTTATATGTTGTATTTTATTTTAGGAGACTTTTGGTTGACTTTGTGTACTTCAATATTTTCTTTTCTGATTTTCTGCAGTGACGATTATTGTATCATCTTCCTTTTGCAAGTGATGTGTATGTAGTTTGCTTAGAAATAGGGGGTAGATCTCCCTCGGCAATTGTGCTTTGTAGGAGCTCATGGTTCTCCTAGTTGTTTTCAGCTTGGACAGCCTCCAAATGTCTCCCATCTCCTTCGACCTTGCCTATTCTCATTCCCTTGGTATTTCACTCCCTGCTAGATCTATCTCTTAATCACCTTGTGGGAACACAACAATGGTGCTACTTTATTTGGAGATAGTGGCTGCTGCCTTGTGAAACATGAGGAGCTACAATGTGTGTGTATTTTGATCTTCGATTGTGAAGAATTTGGTGGGGAATTAGGCAGTTTATACGATGGACAATGGTGAGAAATGCTTAAACTCAAAAAATATAAGGTAACTGTGCACCCAAGAGAAGAAACCAGTAGTTCTGATGAGATGATGATGTTTGTATTTTATAACTTCATTTTGTTCTGTAGTATAGGGACACTTTGTTTGGATGCATAATGCCAAGCAAATTTAGGTGAGAAGGAAAAGTATTAGAGGTGTATATCTAACGCCTTCATAGTAAATTTATTTCATACAACTGTTGTATTGTGTTTTAATCATTTTCTATAATAGAATAAAATTTTGCAATGCCTCAAATTTTGTTGTCATTAAGAAAAGCCAACAAATCTGAGAATGATCCACAATAACAATAATATAATATTTATGAGCATATATATAAGTGGGGTTAGGGAGGTTCCCTTTACACCAGTACACTAAGTGAAATAATTTGGGAAATCTAGTTATGGAGTTTGTAAATGGTAATTTATGGCTCTTACAACAACAAGAAGCCTTCATCCCACTAAGTGGGGTCGGCTACATGAATCCTTTTTCTCCATTGTGTCCTATTGAGTGTCATATTTTAATTTAATTCTAATAAATTAAGATCATTTCTTATATAATATGTCCAAGTCTTTTTAGGTCTACCTCTACCTATCTTAACATAAGTCAAATCTAAAATACTGCTCTTCTAATCAAATCATCAGATGGTTGATGTTTAATGAGACAAACTATCTAAAACGACTGTCTATATTCTTTTTTCTGTCACTAGAGCGACACCAACACTATCATGGATATATTTCACATTTTGTCTATAAGTGTCAAGTCACTCATCCACCTAAGCATTCTCATCTCAACAACACTTAACATTGTTTTATGCTTCTCTTTTAAAGGCCAACAATCTGCATCATAAAGCATTGCAGGTCTCACCACCATCTTATAAAATTTTTATGTCAGTCTAAGCCGTACTTTTCTATCACACAATATCTGATGCAGTCCTCCACTTCAACCAACCAACTTGAATTCTATTAATAACATACCCACTTGTATCACCATCACTTGAACAATAGACCCAAGATATCTAAAACATTCACACCTTATAATGATTTGATCACACATAGTTACAACTCTGCCACTAAAGCTACTACCACTAAAATTATATTCCATGTATTTAGTTTTAGATCTACTCAAACAAAGGCCTTTAAACTCGAATGTTGACCTCCATAATTCAAGTTTTTCCTGAACTCTTTCTCTAGTCTTATCCACAAGAAAAATGTCATTAACGAAAAACATGCACCAAGGTACATCCTCCTGTAATTTCCATTAAGTGCATCCATAACTAAAGCAAAAAGATATGAACTTAAAGCCGATCTCTGATGTAATCCAACAGAAATGGGAAAATACTTGGTCAATCCTCCTGTTCGAACACAATTAACAAAACTAGTACACATATCCTTAATGACTTGAATGTAAGTCATATCAACACCTTTCTTTTCTAAAACTCTCCAAAGGACTTCTCTTGGAACCTTATCGCAAGCTTTTTCTAAATAAACAAAATTCATATGTAGATCCTCTTTATTCTCTCTGTACTTCTCCATCAAACCTCTCAATAAATGTATAACCTCTATATTTAGACCTGCACTAGATGAATCTAAACTGATTATAAGAAAATTTTTGAATCACATCTTAACCTATGTTCAATTACCCTCTCCCATAATTTTAAAGTACGACACATCAACTTAATTCGTTTATAATTTGCACACTCTTGTGCATCCCCATATTCTTTAAAACGGGGACCAAAATACTCTTCCTCTAATTTTCAGGCATTTTTTTAGCTTTTAAAATAATATTAAAGAGTTTAGTAAACCAAGAAACTCCCAAATCTCCTAAATATTTTCACACTTCAATTGAGATAACATCATACCCCACTGATTTTTCATCCTTATTTTTCTTGAAAGCCTAAACTTATTTTTTGCTACAACGTTTTATTATTATTAATAATACTAAGCTCACTAAGATCAATCATACTTTCATAAACTTCATTGAAAAGTTTATCAAAATAACTCACCCACCTATGTTGAATATTTTACATTAAGAAAAACACTTTTTTATTTTCATGTTTAATATACTTTACTTGAATTAAATCTATATTTTTATTTTCTTTATCTGACGAATTTATACATATATTTTTCACCATTTATAATATCTAATTTATTATAAAGATCACTAAAGTGGAATTTTAAGTCATAAATTGTTCTCTTAGACTTCTTACAAGCCCTTTATATTTTTCTCATTTCTCTGATTTTTTACATTTAAACCAATTTTATAACACAAATTCTTATATTTTTCTTTTCTTGCACATTATTACTCCACCATCAACTATTTTTATTTATAAAAAATTTTTCTTTTAATTATCCAAGTACATCTTTTGTCACTTGTTTAATAATATTTATTATTTTGCCCTACATAGAATTCGCTTCTTCATGAAAGTATCAAATCTTTAAGTCTTGAAGTTTACTCATAAAAATAATTTTATTGTGTCTTTTAAGTGCTTCTATCTAATTCTATGACATTTTTTATTGTATTTTTTTTATCTTATAACACTTCATCTTAAAATCAAGAACTAATAATTGATTTTGAGTATTTAATTTTTCACTTGAAATAACTTTACAATCTTTACATTCTGGACGATCTCTATTTCTTGTAGGAAAATAATAAATTTGTATTTTATTAGATCTATTCTTGTAAGTAATAATATGCTAATATCTTTTCTTAAATAAAGTATTAGCAATAACAATATCATACGCTAAAACAAAATCTAATATGACTCTAACTTCTTCATTAACCACTTCAATATGATAGCCACTATGAATATTTCTAAAATCTTCTATGACCCTACCAAAATCTTCAATTAAATCTTCTTCAATAAAAATTCTTTTTTTAAGAGGCATCATTTGTATTAATTCTTCTTGGTCATTCCACAATTTTTCTTTTGAACCTATATCTAAGCCTAGTTAATGAGCATAAGCACTTATAACATTAAAAATCTTAGTATCAATAACGATCTTTAGAGCTATAATTCTATCTCTAATTCTATTAATTTTTACAATATTATCTTTCAAACTTTTATCCATAATTACACCTACACTATTTCTAGTGCGTCTCCTACCCGAATACCAAAGTTTACAATTTAAGCTATCAATCTCCTTAATCTTTTCTCCAAACCATTTAGTCTTTTGAATACACTAGATATTTATCTTCCTATGACTCATAATATAAACTAATTCCATTAATTTACCAGTGAGAATACCTATATTCCAAGATCTTATCTTAATATTAGTTTCATGGACTCTTAAGTGAATTTAAAATTTCAAGAAGTTTGAATAGTGGGATTGTGCATGGACATTTTTTATTTGGAGATGAAGTAGATGATGTCGAGGTGCATGTGGCCAAGGTGTTGATGCCATAACTTGGTTGAAATTGCTATTGAGTTGAAAGCACGGATTTGTACGATGGAGTAGAGACCATGATACCATGATGGTTGTCACCTTTGGGGAGATTTTAATTGGATGTTTGATCCTTGTTTTGAATACCAGCGGAATCAAAGGAAAAGAAACCATTGTTGTCAGAAGCAGGATTGTAAACAAAGAGGAGGTCATGAGATAGATTGGCAACGTAAAGGAGGCGAGGTATGATGAGCTTACGATTTGGTGTTGGTAGAATGCCATGGTTTTTATGAAATATGGAAAGAGAATTACCATTGCCCATGATGACATTTTTAGGACCTATGTAAACGGTTGTTTGTTGAAGCCAAGAATACTTTATGGTGACGTGTGAAGAGATTCTTTTATGCAGTAGCCACTTAGCCGATTGACGTGAATTAATAGCTGTGACGTTGTGTTGGTGTGAGATGTTGATGGGATGTGCTCCAGCTTAGTCCTATGCCAACATGTGAGAGTTGTAAAGTTCAGCTTTTGCCACATATCTGACAGTTTGGATGCGTGTTTTGTGTGTTGCTGCCGCGCCCATTGAAAACTAAGGGAGTTGAATGTGCTGTTTAGGAGATAGCTTTGCCACAGCCTCTTTGGCCAGAATGTGAGGCTACCAGATGAGATTAAACCAATTGTGGAGGAGGTGTGGTCTTTAACTCCCATAGCAAGACTAATTTTCTTGCTGCATAAGAGCTAGTAAAGATCATCAAGAATAATGGTTTCAAGCATAGTGCGGATTGTAGTTTTGAAGGATTGGTATTGAGGTAGGAGGCCAATGAAGATGTAGAAAATTACATCTTCATTGTCTATTTGAGAACCCACACCTGCGATTTGATCAACAAGCAATTTGATTTCAGGTATGATGTTATCTTTCGTAGAGTTGAATAACTCTAGAACGATGGAAATATTGAAGTTTTTGGGCAAGAGTATACCAAATATGAGCGGTATAATCTAGAGTAAGGATATGAGGTAGGATTAATAGGGAAATGGTAGAGTAGAGAGCTACAAAAAGCTTCTCATCAATCAGTTTCCAGCTTGTATAGTTAGGTTGAGGGAGGGTTGTTCATTTGCATCTGGCTGGAATTGTTTTGGACTGTGAATAACTGTCAAGGATGGACTTAAGTCATTGGACTTATAATTTGAAGAGTCAAGGGCGCCAAATGGGATAATTGTCCGTAGTTAGTAAGGTATGGCCGAGGTCTTAATAGTAGCCATTAGTAATTTCAGTGGAGGAATTATAGCCTCTACAGATTTTTTGAAACTGACCCTTGTTGCAACGCGACTTGGTGGATGATGAATCCATTGTTGCAAAAAAGGGAAAGAAGGGAAGGGCTGTTAAGCTACTAGCTTGGCTTTGATATCATAAAAACATGCACTAATTTAGCTCTGGATAACAGGAAAATTTATCAGAGGACACGTGGTTCGACATTAATTTTTCTTTTTTTTTTAATTTTTGAAAATAAAAAATAGAAAACAAACAGAAAAATACTGTTTATTTGTTCCTTTTTTCATTTGTTTTCTAAACACAAGTGGATTGTTTTTAAAATAGCCAAAACGTACAAAATGTGTTTTCTGTGTTTCAAAAACAACCAAAACATGCTGAGTTCTAAACCCGAGTAAATCTCGATCCCCTTTCCTTTGCTGCTTCGGCAAGGTACCGTTGTAAATCCTTCAATCCGACTCCACTTGCCTCTCCTTCTGTCGGAGAAACATCCCCTGTTGCCACTTTTCGGCTCTCAAAGTTTAGGTGTGATTTTCCTTCATCTTTTTTGGGTTTCTCTTCACTCATTTGACTTTCATAGCTAGGGCCCCGAAGCATGCTTTTCTTTCTTGATTCAGCGATTTGATTTTTTTAATTTTTATGTTTCCCCTTTCTATATCTCGAAATTTTATGCATTCTTTCGATTTTGTGGGTGATGCTTCAGATGGATCTGAGGGTGGTTAGTTGGATGGGTATGTCGATTTATGAGGCGAATTTTGGGTGGGGGGAAGGCGATTTATATGGAAAGGGCTTGTATGTTGTTTGGTGGATTGGCTTATCTTCTGCCGAGTTCGCCGGAAGGTGAAAAGGAAAGAGGGATTTCGGTGGTGATGACGATGGAAATGGGGAAGATGGAAAGGTTTAAGGAGATATCTTTTTAGGAGATTGGGGGTGTTGGGTGGGGTCAAATTTGTAATTGCATGAGATATTGAGTCTGATTGTCCGAATAATGAGATGTTAAGGTGATTGTAAGTTAGCTTGATTTAGGGTTAAGTTAGCTTGAATTGATTTCGAGTTAATTTGGCTCGAACTTGTTTCGAGTCATGTTGGTTTTGTATGTAGCAATGTTTCAAATGCTATCTATGTAATTGTTTCAAGTGGGTGCTAGTTTTGTATGTAGCAATGTCTCTCGTGCTATTTATGCAATTGTTTCAAGTGTGGTTCTAATTGTATGTAGCTATATTGCAAGTGCTATTTATGTAATTGTTTCAAGTGTGGTGATAGTTTTGTGTGGGCAACGTTTCAAGTGGGATTAAGGCCTGATTGTTGTTGTTGTTGTTGTAACGTTTCAAGTGCTATCTATGTTATTGTTTCAAGTTGGTGATAATTTGTATATAGCAATGTTTCAAGTGCTATTTATATAATTGTCCATACTTCTTTTATCAATGTTTCACGTGCATGTAATTGTTTGTATTTTATGTTGATAGAACAAGTTTGCTTTCTATGTATTATGTAAATACATGCTCACTTTTGCTTTTACAAAGAACGACCTATGAATTGTATGATAGTTCAGGAGTTATTATGAAAGTTTAGGCGTTAGCTATGTAAATGCATAAGAATTGTATGGTATGTTGATTGGAGCTAATGAGTGAATAGGAGACTAATAGTTTGGTATTGCCTATAGTTTGACTCCGTTTAATTGGTTTTATAAATTTATCTAGTTTAATTGAAATAATTGAATGCTAGATTTGTGGTTAGCAATGTTTCAAGTGTTATTGATGTAATTGTTTCAAATGCGTGCTGTTTTTGTATGTAGCAAAGTTTCAAGTGCTATCTATACAATTGCTTCAAGTGTGGTCACACTTTCGTGGCTGAGTTGACATATATGTAAATAAATAACACCTCTGAAGCAGCAACAATTGTGTCCAAACTATTTCTGTTCAATTGTGCTTTAAATAACACCACACAAATTGCCTTAATTCTGTTCCTTTCCTTCCTTTTATCATGCATGGCAATTAACCTGCTATTTAGTTCTTGATTAGAACATGAAGCACGCCCTTATGTTTATAATGAACTTCCAGCTGTATGCTTCCGATGGAATTTCACCAAACAATAAGCCACCTCCCATTAGTGATGGAACGCCAAATGAAAGTGTTTCAGATGTCTATGTTCGAATTACACAACTCATGTCAATTTTAGAAACTCAATATTCTGAAGAAACCATTGTTATCGTATCTCCAGATTCAGATAATTTATCAATCTTGCAAGCTGGATTAACAGGAGTCGACCTTCGCAGGTATTATAACCAGTCTTAAGCTTTTGTAGCTATTTTTGGTAACTTGGCATCATAGTGGTTGCATGCTGTTTTTCCGAAGTTTGATTAATCACCCAATTCAAATTTGCATACCAGTTTGCATTGGCCTGCTTTCATATTTATCAAAGTCGTAAATAGATTACATTTTGTAAGCATGATTGGTGCAGCACTGGAAGATCTGTATATACCAAGATTCCCACATATATCATGACAGTAAGTTCATAACAGAATGATTTATAGTTGGTATTCAACTCTCGTTTAGCTTTAACTCTTGAAATGATTTCAAAATATTTTATTGTCCTATTTTTTGCAAACTCTAAACCAGGCACTTCAGGTTAGGAATATAACTTTTTTGAAGCTCAGTTTTACATGAATATATCCAAGAGCTCATTTCGTTTCCTTCAAACGTAAAACATGTTTTATAAAATGAAGTTTGTGCCACGAACTAGACCAAGGGCTAAGGAATTTTTCAAGGTTAGAACAAAGGGCCGGAATGTGATTAGATCACAGCTATAATTACTAAAGAGCTTTTTTTTTAAAATTTTCTAAAAATTTATCTAAATCAAAAATTAATGAAAGAGCAAAAAAAACTATGAAATTTAAGCCAAAGGTATGATAACATATGTTGCTTTTGTATAGTCCTGTCTACGGTACACCGCCTCTCTTCATTCACTCATTTAAATCTGAATTACTTAAATAACAATACTAGAGAGCTATCAAAATAGTGCAACAAGATAATAATGGTTCCAAATCACAATAATTTAAGAAAATAAACATTATGCGTGCTAGTTATTAATTTAAACTATGAAAGAAAGTATATCATATGCGGGATATATAAGTGACATAATATGATTTTAGAGATTGTTAAAGTTTTAAAATGATGAATGATTTTACAATCATGAGATTTAGTTTTTTATTTGTGTCCAATAAACTTATCATATCTTACTCATATTTTTTACTTTCTTCATCTTAATCATCCATCGCAAGAGAAACATCGAAACATAAGCTAACTCACATTTGGCTGATATGTACCTCATCGACACCGGGGTGTAGAATAATTCCATCATATTTAAATTGGAAATGGTCAAATTCACCTCTGGCCGATAGATCTCTGGTCGGGATAGCGAGGCATGGGTTTGAGATGGGAAAAAAATTATCAATGATTGCAGGTACATTAGTTCGTTAACATGCACATGTAAGTATACTTATATACAATATTTTCATTTGTATTATTTATAAACTGTATTATTTTTTCTATGAAAATGTATATACTTTTCGATCAGTAACTATATGTCAATTTGTAAGGAACTAAATGTCATACTGTGATAATCTAATATCATCTAAATTTCAAATTGTGTTAATCTATTATCTTTTAAGGGAAATCACTTTATACATATTTTTAAGGTAATACTGCCATGCGTGTTTTAGTTTTAATATATGACAAATTAGTTGCTACATAGAACAAATAAACAAACACTGTCATTGTCGGGTCCCAAGCCCCGAATGTGAAAAGTGGATGGTTGCGTTAGGTAATCGATAGTTAGTGTAAAATTTATCGAAAAATCATGACATAAATCCTTTTGATCATTCATCTCTTGGAAGCGACAAACTGTATGGCCTGAATATAGCGAAAAGTGTGCAAGGGTCGCTATACCGGCGCTCGGAAGTAGTGTCAAATAAGAAAGGTTGCCCACGTTACAAATGGATTTGAGTAAATAAGTTAGTTTAGTTTATGAAACTAATATTAGGTGTTCTCACAGATAAATTATTAGAATTAGTTGATATTATGATTCATAGAAAGATAAATATCTTATGTATTCAAGAAACTAAATGAGTTGAAGAAAAAAACTAAGGAAATTGATAACTTAGGTTTTAAACTTTGGTATTCAGGTAAATGTTGTACTAGAAATGGTCTAGGTGTAATTATGGATAAGAGTTTGAAAGATAACGTTGTAAAAATTTATAGAATTGGAGATAGAATTATAACTCTTAAGAGTATAGTTGATACTAAGATATTTAATATTATACTTATGCTCTTTAAGTCGTTTTTGGTATAGGTTCTAAAGAAAAATTCTGGAATAACGTAGCAGAATTAATACAAATGATTTGTCTTGAAGAAAGAATTTTTATTGGAGGATATTTAAATGGACATGCTGGTAGAGTCGTAGAAGATTTTAGAAATATTTATGGTGGCTACGGTTTTAGAGTGATTAATGAAGAAGGTAGAGTCATATTACATTTTGCTTTAGCGTATGATTTTATTATTGCTAATATGTTATTCAAGAAAAGAGATAAACATATTATTACTTATAAAAGTGGATCTAATACAACACAAATTTATTATTTTCTTATAAGAAGAAGAGATATTCGAGAATGAAAAGATTGTAAGGTTATTTCAAGTGAGAATTTAAGTACTCAACATTGATTATTAGCTCTAGATTTTAAGATGAGTTGTAAAATAAAGAATACTAGGAATCATTTTCTTGGTACATAAAAGACAAATAAAATTATTTTTATGGTTAAACTTTAATATTTTAAGATTTGAGATGTTCAAGAAGAAATAAATCCTATATGGTATAAAGTATCAAACACTATTAAACAAGTGATAAAGGATATACCTGGAGAATAAAAAAGAAAAAGTTCTATAAATAAAAATAGTTGGTGGTGGAATAATAATGTGTCAGAAAAGATAAAATATAAGATGTTATGTTATAAAAATTGGTTTAAATGTAAAATCTTAGAGAACTGAGAAAAATATAAAATGACTCGTAAGGAGTCTAATAGAACAATAGAGAGTCTGCATTAACCCCTATAAATCGTTGGGAGTCTGCATTAACCCTATAAATCAAAATCACATCAAATACACACGTAATAAGAAAGTTAAATTAATTCTAAGTATTTAAATATATCTTTCTCTTGTTAATACGTAATTATTATTTACCTCATTTCTATAAATAAATGGTTGCTTATAATTATTTTACTTCTATTTTAAAAGGCAAAGTCAAATTATTTTTTTACCACAACATCAATATTTCAAATGATGCAACGTCAATACCTTCCCTTACACTATCGACAAGATATTTCTAAAACTTCACAATCTAAACCAGAGATATTTATTTATGAGGCATATTGCGGGCTCCAAAATTTTTGGCACCCTGGGACTCTTTTATTTTGTTGTTGATGTGTTCAGAGAGCTTTGAGGGTCAAATTCTTAGAAGACAAATTGAATTGTAGATAGGATATTACCCAGAGATTTCACCCCCATTTTTTGAGGGCTTTTATTTGGGGTTCGAGGTTTCTCAGAGGTGTAAGCATTATCTCTCTTGATAATAGGAGAGTACTTTAGATTAAGGCTAGTTGTTAAGCTTTTAATATTTAACAAATAGTAGTAGCAGGAACTTAAAGTATATGGCGGAAATGATTACGAACCCGATATGGTTTCATCGTCTCGGGTCTCCGTGGTTCTTGATCTACTTAGTCAGAAGAGGCAGTCGACCTAACCACGACTAAAAGATTTTGTTAGCAATTTTGTGTTATGTCGTCTAAGAGACTCATATAAATCTGAGCTGAATGTTTGTCTAAGGAAAAAATTTAAGTCGATCTTAGCTAACAAAAGGTTTTGTATCAATTAGATGTACCCTTATAATTAACAACACAAAAGACAAAACTGTTGGGGAATATACGGGCTGCGGTCGTAACCATAATATAATAGTGTCATTGATGGCAACCATTCTATCAAACGACTCTTGTTGTAATCGCAATTTTGTGGAGTCTTTAGGCCAATCCACGCGGACAGAGGGATCAGACCACGTCCTGGCGTGAAATTACTCTGAGTATGAATATAATGGTACACTCGATATGATATTAGCTCTTATGTGAGTTGAAATCAATCGAGAATTTGGTATTGTTGACAAAATATCGCAGTGGGTGTGTGAGAGTTTGCTTTAAGTCTTAAGGGATTTAATTTTATGACGCGGGATCTTATCAGCCTGCGGTACTATACCTGCTACAGTACTGCGGGCCAGCCCATCCCTCTCCCTCTCTTTTTCTATTTTTTATCTAAATCAAATTCCTTCCTATTCTACTGCTTCCCTTTTATATCCTCTTTTCTATTTCTATTTCTTTCCAATTTCAATTCCTCCCTATTTATTGTCTACCTTTTCTACCACCTTCCGCTTCATCCTAATTTCAAATTCCTTCCTTTTTCTTTGTGTTAGGATCATTTATATTATGCTGTGTTTGCCTAGGGCGTGGAGGTTTTTGATGATTGCTGATTTCAGTTGCGGCCTTTGAAACGTCCTTACCCTCTTAAGGCTGTAGCCAACGATGAAAAGGTGCTTCGGCTATAACCCGTTTGAGGTGGTGACCGTCTCCAAGGGTTCGGTTGGTGCTCCGACTGTAGCTCGACCTTGACTAGACATTTATCCTTTCATATCCCCTCTAACCCCGCTTTTAGAAACCGCAAACCATCCTCTCTGTTGTTGTCCATTCTTTCAGCCCCCTTACAGCAGCCGCAGGCTACCTTTCAATCATCTTTTCGCTGCCGTCCAGGCCTTTCGTATCCCCTCTTTCAATTTCTTTCCAATTTCAACTCTCCCTATTCATTGCCTACATTTTCTATCACCTTACACATCTATCCCCATTTCAAATTTCTTCCTATTTATTTGTGCTAGGGTCCTTTATATTATACTATGCTTGCCTTGAGTGTGGAGGTTTTTGATGATTATTGATTTCAGTGATGCCTTTCAGGTGTTCTTTCCCTCTGGGGACTATACCTAACAATGAGAAGGTACTTAAGCTGTAACTCAGCCTCGACTAGATATTTATTCTTTCGTAGCCCCAGCCCTTAACAATGAGAAGGTACTTAAGCTTATAGCAGCCGCAAACTATCTTATTTGTTGTCTCTAGGCCTCCAGCCCTTTTCCAGCAGCCACAATCCACTCTCCAGCCATCTTCCCACCGTCGTCTAGGCCACCGAGCTCTTTACTGCTGCCGTCAAGTCCTTCTAAGTCAGTTCTTACTACCGCCAGCCCCTCCAGGGTTCGTTCCTGCTGTTGCTCAGTTCACCGACACCTGTTCTTGCGGCTGTCCAGTCCACACTCTCCTCTTCTAGCTTCTGTCTAGTCCTTGGACACTTGTTCTTGTTGTCGCCTAGCCCACCAACACTTGCCTGCTACTGCCCAGTGCCACTTTAACCCCTCTCCAGTCCCCTTTCAGCCACCACATAAGCCTCCCAACCCTTCCCTGTTGCTGACTAGACCTCTAACCCTCTTTCCATTGCTGTCCGCCGTTTCTTCACCACTTGCTAGCCTTCATCTTCCAACACTATCACCGATCTCTTCCAGTCCTATCAGAACTGCTGCTATCCACTAGAGAGGGTCGTTTATGTGTTTTGTGTTAATTCTTTTTTTATTTCTGATAGCGTTGTCGTTGTCCTTACCTTTTGCATGTCTGTATTGTTTATGTCGAGGAGTCGTCATTGTAACCTATTTGAATTTCAACAATAATAGTTGTATTTTTATTGTGGTTTGGGTTAACTTTGGTATCATTTGGTATTAGAGCTAGCCCAACCTTAGTTCCATCCTAGGGATCTCTAACATCTGCCCCTACCCAAGCTATTCCCACCAAAATTTTTTGGTCTTGAAAGCTTTGAGGAATGAGGTCGAAGTTCCCTTAACCCCGAGTGATTGACACGGTAGCTTACCAGCTGATGGCCGCAAAATTGCCGTAAAGCGGGCAACCATTTCACGCAAGTATACATGTTAATGTAATAAACAACTTGCAAGAGTACCGCGTATCGTTCCCACAAGGAAGTATGTTAAGAAACAAATTTGAAAAAGTGAAGTTATAGTTTACTGACTATTCCAACCTAGTTCGGCGTGATTCAGAAAACATAAAAAAGAAATCCTAAATCTATCAAAGTTTGCAGAAAACAAAACCAGAGGAAAACACGGGTTAAGTACTTTGGTGTTTCTTCAAAATTGTTGAGGATCATGCCTTTGTGATTCAGGTGTGACACCCATCTTTATTTTTCGTGTAATTTCTTCTGCGTGGCTGTTGTCAATCGGGGATGATATTTTCTTCTTAAGTATATTCCTAGGTCAAATGAAGAATTGGAATTCCACAAAAGATAACTTTTGCTTATCTTTATGGCGTCCCCAATAATTTTCAGATTCCTGTCCCCTATTTTTAATTCCCCTAATTTTATAAAAAATTTTCAAACAAATCCACAATTTTTCCGGATGGTACTAAATCTCAAGGAGGGTACTTGAGCTTCTTCGAATGAATATTTTAAAAATTATCCTATTGCCTATTTCATTATATCTTTTCAAGCAAGATCGGTGATGCCGTTCGGCTAAATTGAAGTGACATCCGCAAAAAGACAAAATAAAAATACAATACAAAATTTTTTCTTTTTCTTTTCTTTCTTTATACAATATACACTTTCATTGTCGGTCCAAAGCCCGGATGTGAAAAGTGGAGGGTTGTGTTAGGTAGTCGACAACCAGAGTAAAACTTGTCGAAAAATCATGATATGAATCCTTTTGATCATTGTGTAAGTGCTACGACATCCCTTGGAAGCGACGCGTTGTATGACATGAATACAGTGAAAAGTGTGCAAGGGCCGCTACACCGGCGCCTGGCTTTACTGTCAAATAAGCAAGGGCTCCCACATTACGGACGGATGCGGGTAAAGAAATTAGTCTATAAAAATAATATTATGATAGGATATTGGAATATAGGTATTCTCAATAATAAATTAATGGAATTAGTTGATATTATAATTCATAGAAAGATAAATATCTTATGTATTCAAGAAACTAAATAGGTTGGAGAAAAGGTTAAGGAGATTGATAACTGAGGTTCTAAATTTTAGCATTCTCGTTGCACTAGAAATGGTGTAGGTGTAATTATTTATAAGAGTTTGAATGATGATTTTGTAAATATTAATTGAGTTGGAGATATAATTATAGCCCTTAAGATTAGTATTGATCTAAGATTTTTAATATTATAAGTGCTTATGCTCCTAAAGTAGGTTTAGATATAGGTTCTAAAAATAAATTCTGGAATGACTTAGAAGACTTAATACAAATGATATCTCTTGAAGAAATATTTTTTATTGGAGATTTAGATGGACATGCCGGTAAAGTGATAGAAGATTTCAGAAATACTCCTGGTGGCCACTATTTGGAGTGAAAATGAATAATGTAGAACCATATTAGATTTTGCTTTAATGTATAATTTTGTTATTATTAATACATTATTTAAGAAAAGAGATGAGTATTTTATTACTTATAAGAATGAATCTAATAAAACACAAATTAATTATTTTCTTATGAGAAAAGATCGTCGAGATTGTAAAGATTGTAAGGTCATTTAAAGTGAGTATTTAAGTACCCAACATCGATTGTTAGTTCTAGATTTTAAAATGAAGAATTGTGAAATAAAGAATATTAAGATTCATCATCGTAGAATTAGATGAGGGTACCTAGAAGACAAATAAAATTATTTTTATGAGTGAAATTTAAAATTTCAAAATTTGGGATGTTCATGAAGAAGTAAATGCTACGTAGGATAAACTAACAAACACTATTAAACAAGTGACAAAATATGTACTTTTATAATCAAAAGAAAAAGTTTCTATAAATAACAATAGTTGGCGGTGGAATAATAATGTGCAAGAAAAGATAAAATATAAAAAGTTAGTTTAATTGTAAAAGCTTAGAAAACTGAAAAAAATATCAAACGGCTTACAAGGAGTTTGAAAGAACAATCCGTGACACTAAAAATTCTGCTTTTAGTGATATTTATAATAGATTAGATACTAAGGAGGGTAAAAAATATATGTATAAACAAGCCAAACAAAGAAAAAATAAAAGTAAATATTTAACCTAAGTAAAATGTATTAAAGATGAAAATTAAAAGTGCTTTTCTTAGAAAAAAGTTATTCAACATAGGTGGGTGAGTTTTTTTTATAATTTTTTTTAATGAAGTTTCTGAAAATACGATCGACCTTAGTGATCTTAATATCGTTAATAATAATAAAACGTTTCATTTTTATCGTCGCATTAGTAAAAATAAGTTGAGGTTTTAAAGAAAATCTAGGATGGAAAGTCTGTAGGACGTGATGATATCCCAATTGAAGTGTGAAAATATTTAGGAGATTTGGGAGTTTCTTGGCTTACTAAACTCTTTAATTTTATTTTAAAAACTAAAAAGATGCCCTAGGAGTGGAGGAAGAGTATTTTAGTCCCCATTTTTAAGACTAAAGAGGATGCACAAGAGTGCAAATTATAGAGGAATTAAGTTGATGTGCCATACTTTAAAATTATAAGAGAAATTGAACATAGATTAAGATGTTTTACAAAGATTCTAATAATCAATTTTGGATTTATGCTGGGCAGGTCTACTATGGATGTTATACATTTATTGAGAGGTTTGATGGAGAAGTTTAAAGATAATAAGGAGGATCTACATTTGATTTTTATTGATTTAGAAAAAGCTTACGATAAGGTTCTAAGAAATATCCTTTGGAGAGTTATTCAGAAGAAAAGTGTTGATATTACTTATATTCAAGTCATTAATGATATGTATAATAGAGCTGTTGTGTTCGAACTGAAGGAGGATTGACCAATTTTTTTTCTATTTATGTTGGATTACATTAGGGATCGGCTTTAAGCCCATATCTTTTTGCTTTAGTTATAGATGGTCTTACTAGGCATTTACAGGAGGATGTACCTTGGTGAATGCTTTTTGCTGATGATATCCTTCTCGTGGATTAGACAAGAGAAAAAGCCTAGGAAAAACTTAAATTACGGAGGTATTCATTGGAGTCTAGTGGCCTTCATTTGGGTAGAACTAAAACTGAATACAGGGAAAGCAATTTTATTAGTAATAGCTCTAGTGATAGAAGTATAACTTTGGGTGATCAAATTATTAAAAGGTGTGAATGATTTAAATATCTCGGGTTTATTGTTCAAAGCGATGGTGATATAGATGGGGATGTTAATAGTAGAATTCAAGTTGGTTGGTTTAAGTGGAGGAATGCTTCGGGCCTTTTGTGTGATAGAAAAGTACTGCTTAGACTGAAAGGAAAATTTTATAAGATGGTGGTGAGACCTGCAATGCTCTACGGCGTTGAATGTTGGTCTTTAAAAGAGAAGCATAATACTAAGTTAAATGTTGCTGAGTTGAGAATGATTAGGTTTATGAGTGTCTTTACACTCATAGACAAAATGCGAAATGAATATATCCGTGATAGGGTTGGTGTCACTCCAGTGACGGACAAAATTAGAGAGAGTCATCTTAGATGGTTTGGTTACATTAAACGTGGACCATCTGATGATCCGATTAGGAGAGTAGATGTTTTAGATTTGACTTATGGTTAGAAAGACAGAGGTATACCTAGGAAGACTTGGGCTTATTGTATAAAAAATGATCTTAATATATTAGAATTAAATGAAAATATGGCACTAAATAGGACTCTATGGAGAAAAAAGATTCATGTAGCCGACCCTACTTAGTGGGATTAAGGCTTTGTTGCTGTTTTTGTTGTTGTTTTTGTACAATATACAACATAAAAAATGTAATAATTTATTATGAGAGAAAATGCTCTACTTGTTGGTGGCTGGATTTAGTTCGGGCTCGGAGGTGGCTCGTTTTAAGGAATGTTAGAGGGCTTCGATGAGGATTTACGAACAGGGCTTCAGTTTTCGGGTTAGGGCAGAGGGGATCGAGTTGAATCGAACGAGAAAGGCAAAAGGGTGCTCAGACATAATAGTTTGGAGGAATTGCAAAAGTCATTGTTTGTCCAGATCTCATTCTTGTTGTAAAGCTGTGGTAGAAATGTGAACAATAGAAACGAGGGAGGTTTGGGACGGCTTCTGTCAATTTTCGAACGGGGAAGAGTGAAGTAGAGGGAGGTAGAGAGGCTTTGGAGTGGACGCCAAAAGACAAAAACTGCGAGGAAGATTGGACAGTGGGTGTTTTCGAAGCTTTTGTATGTAACAATCCTGTTGTTGCTTTTCTTAGTGGTTCTGGGTTAGATGTGGGACGGTGCAAGTAGAAACGATGGGGCGGTTTTTGGAGCGGATGACAGAAGACGGGAACAGTGTAGACGGGGCGACGGTGTGGAAGTTGCGGCTTTCTCTATGCACTGCAAAGGGGATTGACGGGAAAGGCGTAGAAGATTTCAGGCACGGCTTTCGGTTCACACGTGGCTTTGAAGCTGAAGGAAGTAGTCACATGAACATGGAAACAATGGGCTTCGTTTGGATTGCGTATAGTAGAAGGGGGAATAATGGAGACAGTGTGGCTCTGTCGTGTGGAACGTCTAGGAAATTGCGGCGAAGGCTTCTACTAGTGACGGTGGAAGTTTGATTTGGATCTCACAAGCACAATGAACAATATGGGGCTTCGATTTCGTGTACAGAGAAGGAAATGCAGAACTTCATTTGTCTGTTGTGTGCAATACAAAGGGATGGGAACGATGAGTGGAGAAGGGCTTCGTCTCTGTCACGGTCGAGAGAAATAAGTGTAATTTTTTGTCCGGGAAAGGAGAGGCTGGGTCGTGCGACTGTGGCAATGAAGAAGGGCTTTGTACGTGTTTTTGTCAAAGGAAGAGCGGGGCAACAATTATTGGAACTGAGCATGCATTTCGACGGGCGGGAGCATGTGAGATTTTTGAATTTAACAAATTAATTAGTTTAATTTCTTTAATTTCCTCTCCTTTTTTTTCTTTATTTTACGGACAACACATATACGATCGAATTTGATCGACTTATGTTGAAATGTGAGTTGGTGTAATTAAATGAGCACACAAAGTGAGGTATCATGTAGTATTAAAGCCAACTATTAATAATTTAGTGTAGCTGCAACTTTTATTAGCCTATACTCGAGTATGAACTCTAGCTTCGAAAGTGGAGAAATAATATCTATCACCAGAAGACCACCTTATCCTACAGACTAGGCTTGGCCTTAGGATAGGGCAACACGAGCAGACTTACTAGGGCATTCGGGTCAATCTCATGTGAGGAGAATTAGCCCGAGATGGAGAAAAGGTAAGTGGTAGCACATCCTATTCTAGCCATAAAGTGCTTCGAGTGCTATGATTTTGGGCACAAAGCATTTGATTGCCCAAACATAAGGGTGATTTCTTTCACCGAGTTAGAAGCAGTGGTAAAATTAATAGTGACACAATGGACATATGAGAAGGTAAGGGCATGAAGGAGGAGTATTAGCTTCCAATCGACGAGAGGTGATGTTGGTTGTTTTATGTATCCTTTAAGCTGAGCCCACGATAGAGAAACAATAGCTTTAGCACTTCTTTTGTACCTGTTACACCATGAAAAAATGTGTGCAGTCTTATCATGGATAGAGATAGTTATGAGAACGTTATTTCTACCCAAATTATGGACAAATTAAGCCTTGCTATATTGAAGCACACTCAATCTTATTCCCGTTTTAATTAAAGAAAGGGAATGAGATCATAGTTAAGATGAGGTGCTTTGTGAACTTTTCTATTAGAAATAAATTTCAAGTGCATGTATGTTGTGATGTAATACCTATGGATGTTTGTCACATCCTTCTAGGCCGTTTTTGAAAGTATGGTTGTTGCACACATTTTGATGGCTACAAGAACACAAGCTCTTTCGGTAAAAGGCACATCGTATTCTTACTTCAGAAGGAGTTCGAGGTAATAGACATCCACACAGAATCTGAGATCATAGTAACCCGTGCTATCTTTTTGTAGGCCTGGAGGGAGGCACATGTAGAATTAACATTGGTGGTCCTGGAAGTTAGTGAGTTTGAAATGCCAACACCAGACATAGTGCAGCTCTTGCTGAGAGAGTTTTAGGATGTTATGACTAATAGTCTACCTTCTGGTTTACCACCACTGAGGATGGTCCAGCATGCCACAGGCTTTATTCTAGAGTCTAATATTCCAAACTCACTTGCCTACTGCGTGTGCCAAGCTGAGTAGAAGGATGTGCAGAAGCAGATTATAGATTTGATGGCTAAAGGTTTGATCCGTGAGAGTACTAGTTCATTTGTAGTTCCAGGTCTAATTGTGCCAAAAAAATAATGACTCTCAGCATGTGTGTATTGATAGTAAGATTGTGAAAAAACCATTATTAAGTATCAATTTCTTCTTCCATAGTTAGAGGATCTGTTAGATCAGTTATATTGAGCCAAAGTCTTCTCCAAGGTTAATTTGTGCAATGGTTATCAGAAATTCAAGACGAGACCAAAAGATGAGTGGAAGATAGCTTTGAAGATGAGATGAATCATATGAGCAGACAATCATGCCCTTTGGTTTGTCTAATGCACCGAATACTTTCATGCTGCAGATGAATCAGGTTTTCTGAGTCTTCATCAAAACATTTGTGATTGTGTATTTTGATGACATCCTAGTTTACAACTATTTAAAGGAGAGCATTTGCAACTCCTAGTACAGTTTGTTGGAGTTCTTCGAATGGAGTAGTTGTATGATCACTTGAAGAAGCGGGTTACAAAAAGATAGCTCACATGCTCTTTCGGTAATAGGCTCTAAAATGTTGAAAACTCTGTTTGCCACTGATGATGATTTTTAGGAGATATGGGTTTGTTATTAGAATATATCTTATGAGCAATTTCACATATCGGAAGCATACTTGTTATGCTTGAACAGACTGTGCTTTTCTAGGAGTTTGCTTAGAGAGAGTATTTTGTAAAAGTGTTACAATGGAGAGTTGACCCAACATTTGGTTGCGACAAGCCTATTTCTTTAGTGTAAGAAAACTTCTGGCATAAATTGGTACGAGATGTTGAGACATTCGCTAGTGCAAAAATTGTCATTTAACCCAGATTCGAGGCTAGAATACGGGTCTATACTTTCTCCTTCCCGTATTAGTCACTATGGATCGGATCGTATAGTTTGTTGTGGGACTTCCTTGGACTCAATGGAGTAAGGATTCAATTATGGTAGTTGATCATTTTTCCATGATGACATATTTCGTAAATTTCCATAAGATGATGAATGCTTTACATATTGCAAATTTATATTTCAGGGAGATATCCCGTCTTCACTGCATACACCAAACCATTACTTTCGATAGGAATGTGAAATTTTTTGAGTCATTTTTTCAATGTTCTTATTAGGTAAGGAGAGTACCAAATTACAAAGCAGTTCAACTTTGCATCCCTAAACAGAAGGGCTGAAGAAAGTGATAAATCGGAGTTTAGGGAACCTCCTTAGGTGCTTTGAAGGCAAGAACGTTAGGCAATGAGACTTGATTATCCCTTAGCATGAGTTTGTTTACAACCTGTTCGCTAGTCAGTCGATAGAACACAACCCATTTGAGATTATATACGAGCAACATCCTTTCACATCATTGGATTTAGTGCCAGTACTTCCGACTTTTGAGCTTAGTATTGATGCAGAGGCTAGAGTCAGGGAAATTCAAACCCTACATGAACAGATGAGGAATGAAACTGCCGAACAGAATATCAAGTATAAAAAAACATGCTAATGAGTCTAGAAAAGTTATTGATTTTGAAGAATGTGACTTAGGGTGCGTTTTGGGGCAGCTTGTGCTTATCCAGATAAGCCGCTTATCCAGATAAGCCGCTTATCTGGAAACACCGTGTAAAAACCAACTACGTTTTTGGATAAGCTGCTCAAACTTATTTCCAAACTGAGCGGCGGCATTTTTTCAAAACGCCGCCACAGCGGATAAGCTGCTCCAAATGCACCCTTAGTGTGGATTAGGACAATGAAGGAGAGGTTTTTTGTAGGGTCTTTTAGAAACCTAAAGCCTAAAGTTGACGCTTAATTTATGATTGTTAAGAAGATTAATGATAATGCATACAAGATTGATTTGTGCAGAGATTATAATATCTTTGCTAGTTTCAATGTTATTGATCTGTTGCCATATTATGAGGATACCGAGATTCCAGTGTAGAAGATTATCCCCCTGGTACCCGACTAGAATGATGTGGACATCTCTTTCGCTCCCGCTCCAACTCCCGCTCCTAAGAGGGACCGCCTCAAGCTATTCTTGCCCCCATGGGCTGTTTGGGCCCCCAGAATATCCTATTTATCTTACTTAGATTATTATTAGAGTTAATTTTACTTAGAGACATAAATATGTTGTTAAGTCCTGGTTTTTGATAATTTTTGTTTTGATTTATGCAATAATGATTATTTTCTCTTGTTCTTTCTTGCTGGATTGTTGTTCATTAGATCTTTCTTAGGTGGTGTGTCTGTTGCCCAACTAGATTGAGGTGCTGATTTCTCTCGGAACATCTGAAGACTTTCTACCCCGCCAGTCTCACAAGAGACTTGCAATTTTCCTATTTTGGCTTGCCATCCAATCGCCAAGAACTCAGATTTTTCAGCCGCCATCATCTTATCACCCTTCTTTCTCATCCTAAAACTTAACTAACACTTCTTTTGATCACAATATAGTAACGCTAGATCGGTGCCTGAAAAAATATAATTTAAGATGTTTGTTTGAAATTCTCTAGTTCCAAGCCCATTGTGAATTGTATAACCTGTCTGGTTCTTATGTTTTAAAGTCTGTCGTTGCTTTCGGTGATTGAGTTTTTCTATTTTGCATTCAGGCACTGGGAACTATTATTTAGGCCTGGGGAGGTTCGACTGGTGGATCCTGAAAGCATCCCCACTTACAAAATGCCAGCATCTGCTGTCTACAAGTGTATGAATCCCCCAAGTTGTACATGAATTTTTTTTTTTAATTTTTTTTTTTACGCATGGAGTTGTGCATCTCATTACAGTCAAATGAGGCATGATTTACATTTTCACATAAAGAAAAAAAAAGAAAAAAAGAAAAAAAGAAAAAAAAGAAAAAAAAGAAAAAAAGAAAAAAAAAGAAAAAAAGGCGGCATGATTTAAATCAGATTGACACACTCGATTAGCTAAGCTCATTATTCAAACTACAAGGTTCCAGTCCCTAAACACACCAAAAGTGACACTTAGGACTTGTTTGGCGCAGCTTAATTGGTACAATGACGTTTTGAAAATGCATCAGATTTGTTTGAATAAACTACGTTTTGATAGCTTATACGTTTTCAAAATGCTGAAAGCAATGTTTTCACACCGCACCTATCTAGGTACGGTGGCAGCTTTCTGGCTGCGGTCTGACTTAAAAAAAAAAAATTTATAATAATTATCGCACATAGGTTATCAGCAGATTATTTTTAATCAGCTTATCAACATATTATTCAATAAGTTGCAGATCCCCGAAACAAACCCTCAGTGTAGGGTTATTTTTTTTTATTTTTATTTTTTTGTAAATACATATGTAGCACACATTTCTTATGTATTTACATATCTCACCCTAAACTTACATAAAGAGCACTTTGGTGCTTTAGGCCTATGCATGAAAAGGTGTATTCAACTTTTAAAAAATGGCAATACTATTATCTTTTTTGTGATATTAAAGATTGAGTTTTGTCTGTGTAAATATGAAAGTTTAGTTGTGAGATGAGAAAATTGTGTCATGTATGTAAATGCCCCTCATTTGTTTTAGGGTATTGCTTTTTCTAGAAGGTGTCATGGGCAGGAATTTTTATTGCGTCTGGACGGCATACGCAACGCTGCATCCAGAAGCCAATAAAACGTCGCCACGTGGATTTCTGGGTCCCACCATGGCGAATTTGAAAAAATACATTTTAAATTTCTTTCTGTCGACTCGACCCGACCCGAGTTGAGGCCCGCGACTGAAAAAAGTAAAATTTTTGCTTTTTCCTCCTAAGTACAAAGTCTTCGCCATTTATCTTTAGGACGCAGAGACTTTTGTGGATTTTTGGAGGGACAACGCATTTATGAGGTGGATGCTTTATTCCTGGAGGGGATGAGATTCCTGGATTAGGGTAGAGCAAGTAAGATGGATTTTGAAGATGAATTTGAAAGATGAATATATTAAGTATTGTTTATGTTCTGCTTTTGTAAAATTTAGGTTTTATTTTCTTATTATTTATGTTTTATTTAGGGAATTTTGGTTTTCGTATTATTAGAGTATTATTTTGGTTGTAATTCAGTATTATTTGAGTAATGTCGAAAGTGACGATGTAATCGTTTTCTATAGTTTTAATTTAATACCCTGTTGGAGCTTTTGGTTTAATTTTAATAATATTGAAGTTTTTATTGCGTTAGTACATTTACGTTCTGCATTTGTAAAATTTAGGTTTTATTTTTTTATTATGTCTGTTTTATTACGGTATTATGGTTTTGGTATTATGAGAGTATTATTTAGGTTGTAATTCAGTATTATTTGAATAATATTGAAAGTTACTTTGTATGTGTTTTCTATAATTTTAATATAATACCTTGTTGGCAAGTTTTTTGGTTTGATTTTAATAACATTGATGTTTTTATTGCGGTATTACAGTGGTATTACTTCGGAATAACACGAGAATACAACCGTAAAACGATCACAATATCACGGAAATACAAGCGCCGTATACAACGTACTTAGATGGGAATGACACGCCGCAGAACTTGTTGTATTGGAATATTCTGCAATATATTCCAATTAAGCCCCCGGTTTCAGTTGTAAAAATACAGTTTTAAAACACTTGTAATATTTCTGAAATACAATGGCGGCAAAAGAAAAGCGGACGTTAAACTGGTTGTATTGGAATATTCCGCTGACAATGTTTTCCGCAGAATACAACCTTAAAACTAGCGTAAAAATATTTATTATAAAATGTTCGACCCTTTTCAAATTTCGCGCCAACGCCTAGATAATATAACCGGAAATGAAACATCTCGTCGAGCACTTTGCTCGGAGGAAAACTACGCCACGCCTCACCGCTCCCAAATTTTTAGGGTTTTAGGGTATTGCGTTTCCAATCGGGAACAAAAATACATTTTCCATTTCCAGGAATTTACATAGATGGAAGCAGAGAACACCCAGATGGAAGCACAAGATATTCCAGTACAAATGGAAACGGAGGAGCAGCAACAAACCGAGCAGCCTACGTAGAAGGTCACCAATGAGAAAAAAAAGACAAAGGGGACTAGTAGTAAAAATGTCACCACCGATAGTTCGTCGAGGTAATATTTTTATTTTGTATTTACATATTTATTAGGAGAAATCATTCTTACATGTAAACTTTGAATAATACTGAAGTACAACCCGAATATGACCTGAATATGACCCAAATAAAATCCGTGCACTTCAGATGTATAACCTAACATGCGAATAAAAATCTATAACGATAATAATACTCATATAAGACGTAAATACTTACTGCGATAAAACTAAATCTATTAATAGTACGATAGTTATAAACTTACAAAAATAAAACGGAAATTTTATCTTACGCACTTTAAAAATCATATCGAAATAAGCACTACAATACTAGCTTACATAAATCCTAACAGAAAACAAAAAACATACAACCACAGTAATACTCATATAAAACATAAATATTACTAAAATAAAACTGAGTCTAATAATAATACAATTGTTATGCAACTTACCAAAATAAAACAGAATTTTTATCTTCTTCATTTTAAAAATAAAACTGAAATAAAACCAAAATACTACTAGAATAAAGCTAAACACTACTGAAATAAACCTACAATCACTAACTACATATATCGTAATAGAAAACAGAAAACATACAACCTCAATAATACTCATAGAAAACATAAACATTACAAAAATAAAACCGAGTCTAATAATAGTACAATTGTTATGCAACTTATCAAAATAAAACAATTTTTACCTTCTTCACTTTACAAATAAAATTGAAATAAAACCAAAATACTATTAGAATAAAGCTAAACCTACTAAAATAAACCTACAATACTGCTTACATATATCGTAACAGAAAACAGAAAACATATAACCTCAATAATACTCATATAAAACATCAGCATTCGAAATTAAAACAGTCTAATAATAGTACAATTATTATGCGAACTTACCAAAATAAAACAATTTTTACTTTCTTCACCTACAAATAAAACCGAAATAAAACCAAAATACTACTTAGAATAAAACTCAACTAGAGACTTGTTCAAAACTTTAATAATACAATTATGATTTTTTTTTCTGACGGGTTTCTTAACTCGAGAACATGAGTTGTAGATGTCAGTCATCCGATTGTGAGAGAGTCTACTTAATGTGGTCAGTACTGCGATGTCGAAGATGTGATGGGTAATCTCGGACGAATGAATATCGGCCAGTTCTTTGATCTACCTCCGTATCCCAGGGAGAACATTCTTACCCTTCAAATTCTACGATGTTATGCAACATGACAAAATCTTGTTCAAGTGGGTGGGAAGAGAGCTTAGGTTATTGCCTGATGAAATTACACTGTTGATTGGGATGCCAAACCGAGGGGCAATGCCGAAGAGGAAGCAACGTCCATCAGCCACAATGAATGCTGTCAACATAAGGGATAAAATATTAGCATTTGCAAGCGGGGATACTTCGATCTCATCGGAGAACATTTACATAAAATATTTGTTGTCAAATTTATTCTTTCCATCAAGTAATTTTAGTGTTCCTTCAGATCTTGACTTATATGGTGATAATGTAGAGACATTCTCCTCGTACAACTGGCCTGCACTCTATGTGAATATCTTATAGAGCAAACCAACGCAGTTGCAATTAAAGATAGATTGAATCGATCAATCAGTTACATAAATGGGTTTGTGTTTTTATTAAAGGTTAGTATCTTATTTAATCCTTCTAGTTACTTTATTAATTGATCGGTAATTGTAATATTACTTTGATTCCACACAGCTTTGGTTTTACGACAGACTTCTTTAGTGACCCCCGCAGCTCCCGATGCAGACCCAAAATGTTGCGGTGGCCGAGGTCTGTTTAATGGAACGCGTCACAAACTGATATATTCTTCAAGAGGCTAAATACATAACATGTAAGTCATGCCCAACTTTCTTAACAAATACCTGCTGTGAAATAGTTAATAAAGCATTTTATATATTCTTGAAATTGTATTTAGGTGCACGACAAATTCAACGATGTCACGGTCGATGAGCTCTCTTGATTGCTCGGCTCGGATGAGGGCCTCCAAGTCCGGTCCGATATCATCAACTGAAATTCGATCCCCTCACCATCTTCATTTGCTATGGGTACCGTTGCTGCAGAGGATAACACCATTGCTCTGATACTTGCTACCATGAGTCGTAACATCGAAGTTATGAATGAATTGCTTAGAGGTCAGGAGAAATGGTTCCTGCAATATCAAGGAAACATCGATACAGTAAGTGTTGGGATGATGGGGCTGCAGGAGCAAATGTGAGCACTGAACGAAAAAGTTGAAAAGATTGAGCAACATTTATCAATCAAAGGACCAAATTTGATTGGAGAATTCGGCCTCGCTCGCCCGGCCACTGTTGAAGTCCCTATCGTTGAAGTTCATCTTGCTGAAGTCCATCTGCTTGAAGAAAGAACGGGTGCGCAAGAACGACCGGTGAAGTCCCTTTGATGCGGATGAAAATTTGATGGATGACGATGAGGCGGGTCACACTCATAACCGGAGAAGGTGAGGACGAGGACACCTTCATACCAGAAGGTGAAACTAATGTAGATATTCATGCCGAGGTCACACCGTTCATTCCTAGCTTGATGCAAAGGGTGAAGTTTTAGGCAGAAGAAGGTTGTGAAATCACCTTTCACTGCTTTCCAATTCGAAAGGAGGAAGACGGTAAATGATATAAAAGACCAGAGAACCCGACTGTAGAGAGCATGGAAGACCAAGATAAGGCACACGATTAATTGATAGAATAAGAAGCCTTGTTATCACCGGGAACAAAACATCTTGCTCAGATATCCACTTTAATTGAGAAGATTATTGAGGATGCTGAAGGTATTACTGCTGACAACGATCAAGACACATCAAAAAATGCAGATACACCATATTTGGGCTGTCCAGCCTCACATGGATCTTCGAGCAGTTCAACTCCACAGGCAGGTGCACACGTCAAACCAGAGATTGCTAAAGCATTAGCGGCGCATCAACCGACATCAACCATGCTTGCCTCAGCGGTACTTCTATAAATATTACGTAATGCATTTATATATGCTCTTATTTAAACATCTTACTTTAACATTGATTTCATTTGTGCACAGCAGAGAACGTCGAAAGATCTCGAAAAGTATCCTGAGAGAGAGCTTATTAGCGTTGAGCATCGCAGATTAATTAAACAGTTTTTGTCAAGTTATCCTGCGCCGTACGTGTACCAACTTCTTCATGATGCTTTCCAAATCTCTTTTAGATATAATTGACAAAAAATATGTTTGCTTTTAATGCAGGGGTGATATTATCATCAACCAACGCTTCGAGAAGTATAAATGTCATCTATCATTCCATGATCTATCAGAATGAAGCGTTGGTTGATGATAATATCACCCCTGCATTAAAAGCAAACCTATTTTATGCCAATTATATCTAAAAGAGATTTGGAAAGCATCATGAAGAAGTTGGTACACGTACGACGCAGGATAACTCGACAAAAATTGTTCAATTACTCTGCGATGCTCAACGCTAATAAGCTCTCTCCCAGGATACTTTTCGAGATCTTTCGACGTTGTCTGCTGTGCACAAATGAAATCAACGTTAAAGTAAGATGTTTAAATAAGAGCATATATAAATGCATTATGTAATATTTATAGAAGTACTGCTGGGGCAAGCACGGTTAATGTCAGTTGATGCACCACTAATGCTTTAGCACCCTCCGGTTCGCTGTGTGCACCTGCCTGTGGAGTTGAACTGCTTGAAGATCCATGTCAGGCTGGACTGCCCAATTATGGTGTATCTGCATTTTTTGATGTGTCTTGATCGTTGTCAGCAGTAATACCTTCATCATCCTCAATAATCTTCTCAATTAAAGCGGATATTTGAGCAAGAGGTTTTGTTTCCGGTGATAACAAGGCTTCTTTTTCTGTCAATTGATCGTGTGTCTTATCTTGGTCTTCCAAGCTCTCTACAGCCGGGTTCTGCTGGTCTTTTATATCCTTTATCGTCTTCCTCCTTTTGAATTGGAAAGCGGTGAAAGATGATTTCACAACCTTCTTCCGACGACTCCGTCGACCCTTCACCCTTTGCATCAAGCTAGGAATGAACGGTGTGACTTCGGCATGAATATCTACATTAGTTTCACCTTCCGGTATGAAGGTGTCCTCGTCCTCACCTTCTCCCGTTTGCGAGGTGTGACCTGCCTCATCGTCATCCATCATATTTTCATCTGCATTGAAAGGGACTTCACCGGTTTGTTCTGGCGCACCCGTTCTTTCTTCAGCAGTATGGACTTCAGTAATATGAACTTCAGCAGTAGGGACTTCGGCAGGCGGGCTGGCGAGTGGGCCGAATTCTCCAACCAAATTTGGTACTTTGACTGATAAATATTGCTCAATCTTTTCAACTTTTTCGTTCAGTGCTGACATTTGCTCTTACATCCCCGTCACCCCAACACTTACTGTATCGATGTTTCCTTGATATTGCAGGAACCATTTCTCTTGGTCTCTAAGCAATTTATTCATAACTTCCATGTTACGATTCATGGTAGCAAGTATCGGAGCAATTGTGCTATCCTCTGCAGCAATGTTACTCATAGCAAATGAAGATTGTGAGGGGGATCAAATTTCCGTTTGATGATCTTGGACCAGACTTGGAAGGCCCTCATCCGGGTTGGCAATCAAGAGAAGTTCATCAGCTGTGACATTAGTGAATTTGTCGTGCACCTAAATACAATTTCAAGAAGATATAAAATGCTTTATTAACTATTTCACAGTAGGTATTTGTTAAGAAAGTTGGGCATGACTTACCTGTTCTGTATTTATTCTCTTGAAGAATATATCAGTTTGTGAAGCGTTCCATTTAACGTACCTCGACCACCGCAACATTCGGGTCCGACATCGGAGTCATGGGCGTCACTAGAGAAGTGTGCTCGTAAAACCAAAGCTGCGTGGAATCAATGTAATATTACCATTACTGATCAATTAATAAAGTAACTAGAAGGATTAAATAAGATACTAACCGTTAATAAAAACACGAACCCATTTATGTAGCCGATGGATCGATTTAATCTAACTTTAATTACAACTGCGTTGATTTGCTCTATAAGATATTCACATAGAGCCGCAGGCCAGTTGTACGAGAAGAATATTTCTACATTATCACCATATGCATCAAGATCTGAAGGAACACTAAAATTACTTGATGGAAAGAATAAATTTGACAACAAATATTTTATGTAAATGTTCTCCGATGAGATCGAAGTATCCCCGCTTGCAAATGCTAATATTTTGTCCCTTATGTTGACAACATTCATTGTGGGCGATGGACGTTGCTTCCACTTGCATTGCTCCTCGGTTTGGCATCCCAATCAACAGGTCAATTTCATCGGACAATAACCTAAGCTCTTTCCCACCGAATTTGAACAAGCATTTTGTCATGTTGCCAACATTGTAGAATTTGAAGGGTAAGAATGTTCTCCTGGGGATACAGAGGTAGATCAAAGAACTGGCCGATATTCATTCGTCTGAGATTACCCATCACATCTTCAGACACTGCAGGCCTTACCCCATCAAGTAGCTCTCTCACAACGTACGACCGACATCTACAGCTCATGTTTATCGAGTTAAGAAATCTGTAGCAAAAAAAAAATCATAGTTTAATTATTAAAGTTTTGAATAACTCTTGGTTGAGTTTTATTTTAGTAGTATTTTGGTTTTATTTCAGTTTTATTTGTAAAGTGAAGAAAGTAAAAATTGTTTTATTTTGGTAAGTTGCATAACAATTGTACTATTATTAGACTCAGTTTTAATTTTGTAATGTTTATGTTTTATATGAGTATTATTGAGGTTGTATTTTTCTGTTTCTGTTACGATATATGTAAGCAGTGTTGTAGGTTTATTTTAGTAGGTTTAGCTTTACTCTAGTAGTATTTTGATTTTATTTCGGTTTTATTTGTAAAGTGAAGAAGGTAAAAATTATTTTATTTTGGTAAGTTGCATACCAATTGTACTATTATTAGACTCAATTTTATTTTTGTAATGTTTATGTTTTATATGAGTATTATTGAGGTTGTATGTTTTCTGTTTTCTGTTACCATATATGTAAGCAGTGTTGTAGGTTTTTTTCAGTAGGTTTAGCTTTATTCTAGTAGTATTTTGGTTTTATTTGTAAAGTGAAGAAAGTAAAAATTCTGTTTTATTTTGGTAAGTTGCATAACAGTTGTACTATTATTAGACTCAATTTTATTTTGGTAATATTTATGTTTTATATGAGTACTCACTGTGGTTGTATGTTCTGCTATTTCGTTAGAATTTATGTAACGATGATTGTAGGTTTATTTCGATATGATTTTAAAGTAGCGTAAGATAAAATTTCCGTTTTATTTTTGTAAGTTATATAACTATTGTACTATTAATAGATTTAGTTTTATTGTGGTAGTATTTATGTCTTATATGAGTATTATTATTGTTATAGGTTTTTGTTTGCGGTTAGGTTATACACTGGAAGTGTGCGGATTTTATTTGGGTCATTTTCATGTCATATTCGGATTGTACTTCAGTATTATTCAAGGTTTACATGTAAGAATGCTTTCTCCTAATAAAAATACGAATACAAAATAAAAATATTACATCGACGAACTGTCGGTGGTGAAATTTTTGCTGCTAGTCCACTTTTTTTTTTTTTTTCTCATTAGTGACCTTCTGCGTAGGCTGTTCGGTTTGTTGCTGCTCCTCCGTTTCCATTTGTACTAGAATATCTTGTGCTTCCATCGTGATGTTCTCTGCTTTCATCTATGTAAATTCCTGGAAATGGAAAATGTATTTCTGTTCCCGATTGGAAACGCAATGCCCTAAAACCCTAAAAATTTGGGAGCGGTGAGTCGTGGCGTAGTTTTCCTCTGGGCAAAGTGCTCGACGAGACGTTTCGTTTCCAGTTATATTATCTAGGCGTTGGCGCGGAATTTGAAAAGGATCGGACATTTTATAATAAATATTTTTACGCTAGTTTTATGGTTGTATTCTGCGGAAAGCATTGTCAGCGGAATATTCCGATACAACCAGTTTAACGTCCGCTTTTCTTCTGTCGCCGTTGTATTTCAGAAATATTACAAGTGTTTTAAAACGTGTGTTTTACGAAACAACCGCGCGGCTTAATTGGAATATTTTGCGGAATGTTACAATACAACCGGTTCTACGGCGCTCATTCCATCTAAGTACGTTGATACTACGGCGCAGTATTTCCGTGATATTGCGATCGTTTTACAGTCGTATTCTCGTGTTATTCGAAGTATCATCGTAATACCGCAATAAAAATCCGATGTTATTAAAATCAAACCAAAAACTCGCAACAAGATATTATATTAAAATTATGAAAACGCTTACTAAAGCAACTTTCGCATTACTCAAATAATATCGAATTACAACCTAAATAATACTGTAATAATACCAAAACCATAATACGATAATAAAACGGACATAATAAGTAAAATAAAACCTAAATTTTACAAATGCAGAACGTAAATGTAATACCGCAATAAAAACTTCAATGTTATTAAAATCAAACCAAAAGCTTGCCAGCAGGGTATTAAATTAAAACTATAGAAAACGATTACAATGTCACTTTAAATATTACTCAAATAATACTGAATTACAACCAAAATAATACTCTAACAATACTAAAACCAAAATTCTCTAAATAAAACATAAATAATAAGAAAATAAAATCTAAATTTTACAAAGCAAAACGTAAACAATAATTAATATTTCATCTTCTAAATCCATCTTACTTGCTCTACCCTAATCCAGGAATCTCAGCCCCTCCAGGAATAAAACATCCACCTCATAAATGTGTCGTCCCTCCAAAAATCCACAAAAGTCTCCGCGTGCTAAAGATAAACGGCGAATATTTTGTACTGTGGCGGGAAAACGCGAAAATTTTACTTTTTTCTGTCGCGGACCTCAACTCGGATCCGGTCGGTAGAAAGGAATTTAAAATGCATTTTTTTCAAATTCGCCATGGTGGGATCCAAAAATCCACGTGGCGACGTTTTATTGGCTTCCGGATGTAGCGTTGCATATGTCGTCCGGACACAATAAAAATTCCAGGGGCAGGCATTCCTGTACCAAAACTGTACCCCTAAACGTGCTTGTTTTCTCATAAAATCTATAAAAAATGTTATTCACACACTTCAAGTCAACATCTCTAATTCATGAACACGCTTATAAATCTTTGCACTACTGGTTTACTTTTATAAGTTTACTGTAAAAATGTGGCTTATTTGGACGAACAGAAATTTGAGATTGCCACCCTCTTTTTCATCATATCCACTGAGGGTCCGTTTGAGGCAGCTTATTTGGTGCGATAGCATTTTGAAAACGCACCTGAACTGTTTGGGTAAACTGCGTTTTGGCAGCTTATGCGTTTTCAAAACGCTGAAAACAGCGTTTTCACACTGCACTTACGTAAGTGCGGTGGGAGCTTTCTGGCTGCGGTCTGACTTTTACAAAAAAATAAAAATAAAAATTTATAATAGCCACCAAATTTAGCTTTTCAACAGATTATTTTTAATCAGCTTATCAACAAATTAGTCAATAAGCCTCAACTGCCCCAAACAGACCCTAAGTTTTAAATTGGAGCATAAACACTTTGTATAGCTTTACTGATGTTAATACCATAATAGTATGTTTGTAGTTATCTTTCCTGTCATGCAGAATGTTATTACATTCTAAGGGTGTTCGTGGACAACTTCCCTGCTAATAGGGGTGTAAACGAGCTGAATACGAGCGAGCCCAGGCTCAGCTCGTGTTCGGGGGCTCGCTCGTGTTCGGCTCGTTTATATTTCGAGCCCAGAAAGTGTGTTTGTGTTCGGCTCGTTTGCTTAGCGAGCCGAACACGAGCTCATTCACGAACAAAGAAGTCGTTTTGACAACCTGTCAATCACGTAACCATAAGATGTTAAAGATTGATGCAAGATTTAAGAATTATTGTTTACATTAAAACATCATTTGAATCTAATTTAATAATTTCTATTCTATTTATTTAATTAATAATTTTGATTAATTATAAATCTTTAAAATTTTTTAAAAATACTGCTCATCAATATATACATACATAAATATACATACATAAATATATATATATATATATATATATATATATATATATATATATATATATATATATATATATATATATATCTATCTATCTGATGAATACTATTTAGAGCCAAAATGAGCCGAACACGAACGAACAGATTTTTGTTCGTGTTCGGCTCGTTAAGGCTTGTTAACAGCGAACGAGCCAAACACGCGCTTCTTCACAAGCTGAACAAGAGCTGTTCGTGAACAATGAGCCGTTTTGACAGCCCTACCTGCTAATACATATCAATTAACTCTTATGTATTTACATATTTAAACGACTAGATTTCATTTTTTTACAAATATGTCCTTATATGTATCTACATAAGAATTGGATGTATGTATGTAAATATTCCAATGTAAAATTACGCACATTAATCCTTCTCGGGCTTTACATATGTTCGTAACTTCATGCATTTTTATGTATTATATACTGTGTTTGGCAAACATTTCTATTGTTTTATCTACCAGTGTTTAGAAATGGATTGTTTTATTGCGACTTCTATTTTACATGGTGGCGTCATTTATAAAGAATGGAATTAATATCAGTATGTCCAGTAAATTATTATACGGAAAACAAAATATAGTTAACGGTATTTTAAAAATGGTTATTCACCGGAAGAAATGCCAAACGCCTACGAAAACAATGAACTGTGGCGTTACTCCTAAAGATAAAAATTTAATAAACGCATTTTAGGATGTGTATTAGGAAAATTATTCCATACGGACAACGTACGCAGTGGACAGCACAAATAATCACCCCATAACAAGCTAATAACTCATAAAAATTTCGTGAATAATATTAAAATGAAACTGCGTTATTGGCAGGTTATTAGGAAGTTATTGCAGCATTATTTGAGCAATAACCTTCTAATAACCTCACAATATCCCGAATAACAGAAAAAAATATAAAAATGAAACCGCGGAGGTTATTGCGGCGTTATTAGGAGGTTATTCGCTGGTTATTCTGAATAATACCGTAATTACCTCATAATAACCTCCCGATAATCATGAAATACATCTCGGAGTTTATTAGTTGGTTATTGGGTGATTATTTGCACTGTCCGTACGCAGTGCTGCGTACGTTGTCCGTATGAAATAATTTTTCCATTAAAAAGGGGGCAATTACATACATACAACTCGATTTTATGATGGGTTTTACATATCTAGCTCCTAAACTTCAACTTTTACATTTGCACAAACCAAATTCTTCATATCACATTTAAAACAAATAATTATTCTAACTTAAAAAAAAATGAAATATACCTTTTGGTGGATAGGCATGGTGGCATATATGCACATGCTAAAGTGATGTCTGAGATCAATTTTAATTTTTGAAAAAAAAAAGGAAACAAATAAAAAAAATGTTTGTTTATTTGTTTTTTTTATTCTGTTTTTTATTTTTTGGAGGAATGCTTCTATTTTTAAAATACTTAAAAGAGAAAAAAAATGATTTTGTTTGTTTTTAAAACACATAAAACATCGAGACTTATTGTCAACCGGCCAGCCGCTGCTGTCTATCGACTCCCTCTCGATGTAGCAGCTGTCTGGCGGCTGCTTGGCGCCTACTGCACCCAGCCACTCGGTGCCTGCTGTCGTCAGCCGCTCGGCTCCAGCTGTCGCCCGCCACCTGCCCTCCTATAGATAATGATTCGTGTTTTTTTAACTTCTTTCTGGATGGAGCAACAAATACATCATATATTGGAGTGCACACAGACCATTTTTTAGAAATTATAGTTTTTCTTTAAAAAAGATAAAAAATATTCAACAAAATATGTTTTATATTTCTTCCTTTTTAAAAACATATAAATCATAATTGAACTAAATGCATTTTCTAAAAAAAAAAAAAAAGAAAACAAAGCATAATAAAGACAAAAATAAAAATAGAAAACAAAAAATGATTCTAAACATGCCTTAAAGTATAGGTGTTAAATATGTAAATAAATAAAAAATGATTGACATACATTTTAAAGCTTCCTCTTTTTTTTTTCATTTCTTTTTTTTTGTTTGGAGGGTTGGGTGGGGTATATTTTGAAGGAAAAAACAAATATAAGATTACACTTTCAAACATAACAAAACTAAGAAAATAATAAGATTATAGACAGACTATGAACAATAAATCCTTACATGGAATAACAAAGTCTACATAAATTAATTTGCAGTATAGAGAAGAGGTTTAGCGAAGCCTATATCTTTAAAATTTTTTGAAATTGTAACATTTGAAGAAATTCCATTAGTCAAATCTTCGGTTCAGCAAGACCAATCCACAAAGTCAATATAACAGCAACTGCTGGATCATATGTATCTAGAAATAACTTCAAGGAAAACCAAATAAAGGAAGAAGAATTCAGTAAGCAAATATATAGAGCATAATCTAATGTTCCAAAATCATATATTCACTCAACCTTACATGCCACAACATTTCAGACATCTAATATTCAAAGTTCCAAATTGAACAATTGGAGCAAATCCCAAGATAACTTCTAGCAATCTATCGAAGTCCATATCAACATTCCTCAAAACACAATAGTTTCAAACAATATTTTATCTAATCAAAAATGACTATTCAGAAAAGATAAGAAAAAATTTAATCCATCAACAGTGAGGAGAGAAGGAAAGCAGAATAGTGACAGAGGTCATTAGTCCATGAAAAAAGAAAAGAAGAGGAGTGAGCTCATACTTGCCACTTGCCTCCATAACAAAAAATGACTCCACCCAAAATAAGAACAACATTCTACTAGTTGAACGATTATATTGTATCTATAATTCATTAGTTCTCATGATCATTGTGTAATAGCAGAAAACAAATAAAGATCTAGTGTAGTATTAGAATACCCTCTCAAATCAGTATCATAACCATCTCAGACTAAGTGTAGTATCACACAAAAAAAGGACATCAAAAAATGCATCCAAAAGTTATATAAACTCATTACCAAACAAGTCTTAAAAAGAAAACTTAATAGCAAACAAAACAATAAAGAAGCATTTTGTCAAAACAATATTTTAAAGATTATAAAGAGTTCATAAAGTACTTGGAATTATTTCTTTAAATTTCCACCTCCTGCTTTTGTATTTGATAATTCAATATATCTGCTGGGTGACATCCTCAATGGAAGTAAATGAATTACTGAAAATTTGATTGTTTCTTTCCTCAAAATACAACAAGCAATGGTCTGAATAGCTAACAAGTAGAATTTCTTATATATTTTGCAAGGTTTCATATCTCCATGAAATGAAACTTGAAAAAAAAACTTCAAGCTATCATAAAGAACCCACCATGAAGAAGACATTTTTTAAGGATCATATGCGCGAAAGAGTAATCAAAGTAAAGATGATTATGAAATTCCTAACCATGATAACAAATAACACATTTTTTTATCAATCATGATCCCTCTTGAACTCAAATATCACATGTTTTCAAAACATTGTGAACAATTTTCCATTAGTGTACAATAAATTTAAAGGAAAAAATCTTTAAACTATATCAATCTACTCCAATCATAGTTGGGGATGGTATAAAAAATGAGATTATAAGTTTGCTTATGGGAGTAGTAAACTTGTTCATTCCAAAAACAAATTATAGAGTTTTGAATAATAGGAATGCTCAGGATTCTCTGCAAACACAAATTATGAATGAAATTTATATTAAAAAAATGCCAAGCTCTACTACATAATACTTCAAGGACTTTAATATTCTTATCGAAGCAAAACTAATAAAAAATAATGTTTCCAAAAATTTCAAATAGAGAAGCACTATTAAGTCATGGATCTAAGTAGAAAAATAACCTGCAATTTAAAAGAAAGTCACCTTCTAATTCTAATAACAACTTTGTAGAGATCTCTATAAAAAGTAGAACTAACTCTATTCCAACTAGATCTATAACAATAATCACAGAGTTCTGTTAAGATAGAATTTATGTTGTAATCGTGCCATAAAAGCTTCGATTTTCAAAGAGTATTCAAGGAAAACACTGAAGGAATACCAATACAACCCTTTGATTAAGGCAAAGTGATAGTATTCCAAGAGATTGTGTGCATCCCTCTCCAATACATCATGATTAAGAAAGTTATTAATAATAGAAGTGACATACTTCCTAAGTCCTTTAAACAGGGCATATGATCTATGACAATAGTAAATATAGCTCCAAATGATAGTTTTAATCAACTAAAATCTACCAGCTTTACATAAAGTTTTTTTTTCCATCCAACCAATCAAGTATGAATTTAATAAATAAGCTTTTGAAAATCAACCGTAAGAAGTTTACCAAGTATTCCAAAGGCAATGCTTTAAAAGAAAATCCATAAATGTTATATATTTGTTGTTGGAGATCAACATTAACAAATTTAGAGAAATTGATAGCCGATTTAACACTACAAACCTTGATTAGAAGCATAATAAAAGATGCTAAGAATTTCATTCAAGCAATGAATGGAGCCAATTTTAGCCTGGATAATTATTAATAGATCATCAACATATATCAAATGAGTAAAGTCATCCATATCAAAGATGCCAAATTAATTATTATCACAATTAATAGAATACTATTGAATGAGGAAAGAGCATCCCTGATAATGAAAAAGACAAGGTGATATGGGGAAACCTTGTCTTAATTAAGAAAAGGAAGAGAAGTATCCCCTAATCTTACTAATTATAATAAAAAAGATCTTGAAATCAGTTGTACGAGCTTGAATTCATTAATGAAAGTGGTATGGAAACCAAGTTTAGCCACTCTAATAAAGAGAAATGGCCTATTAATTTTATCAAAAGCCTTCATTAAGTCAATTTTTGAGCAAAAAGGTTTAGAAGAAAGCTTAGCAACATAGCCTTTAAGAAGTTCATTGGCTAAGGTGATATTGACACTAATGTCTTTATATTGAATAAAAGCTACTTAAGCAGGATTTAGAATAGTTGAGCAAATAAGCTTCAACCAATTATCAAGCAACTTCTTAAAAGCTTTATAGAAAGTATTGCAAAGAGAGATATGCCTAAAATCGATAAAGACTTTGCCCCTATTCCTTTGGAAGAGAAGTAAAATCAACAAGTTTGATTCTAGCTTATAAAAAAAAAGAAGAATAGCCTTGATGCAATCCTCTCTAATGAGAAGTGTTATTGAAGAATTTTGAATTAAAACCATCAGATCCAGGTTATTTTTTTGGATATTATAGAAAGGAATGTTCTCTTAATTTCAGCATTAGATAAAGTACTGCTATGAACAACAATAACTTTACTAGAAACGGGCTTATGAACTAAAAATTAATCAGCAAAATAAGTAGAAAAATCCAAGTTGCAATTAAGAAGATAAAAATAAAAAGAAATAGCTTCAGAAGCTATCTCATCTTGACTATGAATGCACTTATTATTAACCACCACTCTCTTGATCAAGTTAATGTCATTCCTTGTTTTAGTCCTTTGATATAAAAATTTCAAGTCATCCTCTCCTTTTGTAAGCCAAGCCACTTAGCTCTTTGTTTAACTTGTATTATTAGGTCTAACCCCTCATTAGACTTGATTAATCACTTTAAACCTTAATTACATTAGGTTTAAGACAAATTAAAACCTAATTAGATCTAACCCTAATTAGGTCTAATTAATCAATTAAACCTTACCTAAATAAGGTTTAATTAATCATAAACCCTAATTAGACCTAACACTAATTAGGTCTAGTTAATCAATTAAACCTTACCTAAATAAAGTTTAATTAATCCTAAAACCTAATTAGACCTAACCCTATTTAGGTCTAGTTAATCAATTAAACCTTACCTAAATAAGGTTTAATTAATCTTAAACCCTAATTTGACCTAACCCTAATTAGGTCTAATTAATCAATTAAACCTTACCTAAATAAGGTTTAATTAATCCTAAACCCTAATTAGGTCTAGTTAATCAATTAAACCTTACCTAAATAAGGTTTAATTAATCTTAAAACCTAATTAGACCTAACCCTAATTAGGTCTAGTTAATCAATTAAACCTTACCTAAATAAGGTTTAATTAATCTTAAACCCTAATTAGACCTAACCCTAATTAGGTATACTTAATCAATTAAACCTTACCTAAATAAAGTTTAATTAAGCCTCAAACCTAATTAGATATAACCCTAATTATGTCTAGTTAACAATTTAAATCTTTCCTAAATAAGGTTTAATTAATCCTAAAACCTAATTAGATCTAATCCTAATTAGGTATAGTTAATCCATTAAACCTTACTTAAATAAGGTTTAATTAATCCTAAACACTAATTAGACCTAACCGTAATTAGGTTACAGTTAATCAGTTAAACCTTACCTAATTAAGGTTTAATTAACCCTAACCCTAATTAGACCTAACTCTAATTAGGTCTAGTTAATCAATTAGACCTTACCTAAATAAGGTTTAATTAATCCTAAACACTAATTAGTCCTAACCCTAATTAAGTCTAATTAATTAGTTAAACGTTACTTAAATTAGGTTTAGTTAATCCTAAACCTTAATTAGACTAACCCTAATTAGGCATTGTTAATTAATTAAACCTTACCTACATAAGGTTTAATTAACTTTAAACTCTTATTAGACCTAACCCTAATTGAGTCTAATTAATCAATTAAACCTTACTTAAATTAAGTTTAATTAACCTTTAATCTTAATTAAGTCTAACCCTAATTATACTTAATTACATTAGGCTTAAGTGAATTAAAACCCTAATTAAGTCTATCTCTAAATCAACTTCCAACTTAAGTTCAACCTAACTTGAACCCAAGTTAACTCAACCTTAGATTCAACCTACATTGAACCTAACTTAACAAAACTTCAGCTTCAACCCAAATTGAACATAACCAAACCTCTAGGTTCAACTTACATTGAACCTAACTTAACTTAGCCTTAGGTTCAACCTACATTGAACCTAACCAAAAATCTAAGTTCAACCTACATTGAACCTAACTGAACCAAACTTGAGGTTCAACTTACACTAAACCTAACCAAACCTCTAGGTTCAACTTACATTGAACCTAACTCAACCAAACTTCAGGCTCAACTCAAATTGAACCTAACCAAACTTTAGTTTCAATATACATTGAACCAACTTGAACCTAAATCAAATTAAACTTTTAGGTTCAACCCAACTTGAACTTAAATCAAATCAAACCTTTAAAATCTAAATTAATCTTAAGTCCTACCTACATTAAACAGAGAAATTTTAAACCTTAGGTTCAATTCACATTAAACCTAAGCCAAGTTTAGATCCTACTTAAATTGGATCAAAATACATTGGACTTATGACCATATCAAACTTTAGGATTGATTCTTATTAAACCTAAACCAATTTTAGATTGTACTTACATTAGATCTAAGTCAAGCTTAAGTCCTACCCAAATTGGACTTAGAACCATTTCAACTCCTTGGGATCAATCCTAAACTAAATTTAAGTCCTGTCTACATTGAACTTAGAACAATTTCAAACCCTTCGGTTCAATCCATATTAATTCTAAATCAACTTTAGGTCCTACCTAAATTGGACTTAAAATAATCTTTAACCTTAGGTTCAAATCACATTGAACTTAAACCAAACCTTTAACTTAAGATCAACCCAAATTTGAACTTAAGTCAAAATCTTTAACTTAGGATTCAACCCACATTGAACCTAAAATCAAACATTTAACTTAGGATCAACCCAAAGTTAAACTTAAGTCAAATATCAACCTTAGGTTTAACCTATATTGAACTTAAACTCAACATTCAATTCAAATTGAATCAAACCCAACCAAATCTTTAGGCTCAACTGACATCAGGACCTAAAACTCTAAGTCTAACCTATACTAGACTTAACTAAATTTCTTTAGGTCCAACCAATATTAGGAATTAAAACATTAAGTCTAAATTACATTTTGACTTAGTCAAATTTCTTAAAACCTTTATATTCAACTTACATCGAATATAAGAATTCCTAAATCTAATTCATATTAGATTTAACTCAGAAATATTAGATTCAAATAACACTGTCTAAATTACCAAATCCTAAACCTTTAGATTCAAAAGACATTTAAATATAAATCCCTAAATCTAATTCATATTAGATTTAACTTGAAAATATTAGATTCAAACGAAACTGAATCTAATTTTTAAACTTATCAAAACACTTAGATTCAAAAGACATTTGAATCTAAATTCTTAAATCTAATTCATATTAGATTTAAATTGGAAAACATTAGATTCAAACTATATTGAATCTAAATTCCCAAGTTTACTCTGAAACTTCTAGGTTCAAAAGACATCTAAATAAAAATTTTTAAATCTAATGCATATTAGAATTAATTTGGATTCAAAAGACATCAAATTTAAAAATTCTTAAAATAAACCTAAACTCCTCTCTTTAGGTCTAAATAACAATAGACTTAAATAAAGAAGTCAAAACCAACATATAAAAACGACATATTTTAATTGATTATTGATTTACTGTAAATTTGATAGCTTTTTACTATTCATTTCATACTTATTTTTGATGATAGGACAAAAGTGTATTTTGTTGAACCGGTGTCGAATGGCACTGTCATCAGCACCGAATGGCAGCGCCAGTTTACAGAGAGTTACGACCATTTTGGCGGAATAACGAGCCGAACAGCGCCCTATCCATCGCCGAACAGCGCCCTATCCATCGCCGAACAGCGCCCTATCCCGAATTCAAACTAGATTCAATGTATTCGGCCAGATTTTGAAGGCTTGCTTGAGAAAACTCTTGGAAATTCAGTTTTGGCCGAATTTAAACACTTTTGGAGCCAAGTTTGGAGAGGGGGAAGAAAGGAAGAGAAGAGTTTAGAGAGAGTTTCTTTCTATTTTGTGTATAAAATTAGGTTTTGTGTTTTCTCTTTTAAGGAGTGTAAGAGGAGAGGGAAAGTGAGAGATTTCTTCTTCCTTACTCATCTAAAGAGAGAATTGTGTGTTGTTGTGAAGAGAGAAGATGAGTCAAAAGAATTTATTTGAGATTCGCTTGGGGAAGAGTTTGAGATAAGTTGTGTTTACTTTACTCTGTTTGTATGATGTTTTTTATATATATAAAATCCATGTTTTGTCATCTTTTCCTCATAAGTCTTGAGTAGATTTATTTGTCTTTCATCTTTTCATGTGATGTGTTGATGTTGTGAAATTGAAATGATGTGTCGATTTATTATGGAGAATTTGTGTTGACATTTTCACTTAGAACTTCATTTACTTTTAAATTTGACCAACTGAATTGTTAAAACTTGTTGGGAAACATATGTTCCAACAGGATTATGAATTCCACAACAAAAGTGAAGGTCACATTATATGTCTATGAATGAGACACATAGTTCATGGGGATTGAGTGCAAATAAATAGGGAAATATACTTTGATGGGTGTAGAATTGGAGATTTTAGAGTGACAGACTGAAATCATCAATTTTGTCCTAATGTTTAGAAACTGAAGCGAGAGTTAGTCTTCAGGTGAAGGGAAGTGGGAACTCTTGAGTAAGAGCCAGTATCCTCTCAGCTTAACCACGGATTTGAGGACTAAAGTTAAGATTAGCGAATGTTCTTTATACACAGAAATATGGGTAAGGAATAGGAATGCTCCTATTTGACACAATACATTTGCATCACTGATCTATGTCACCATAATCATCACATTGTGATTGGAAAGGAGGAAGACTCTTTCTTGTAATTGAACTTTGTTATAAATTTAGTCTTGTGTTAGTTTAACTTGCTAGAGTCTAGAACGTGCTTTTGTAGAAATAGTAACTGAATCTGTTTGCCTTTACTTTAACAATTAAACCACTTGTAATTGTGTTGTGATTCGATTAGTGATTTCTGTGTTACGCCATAAAGTTAAAGCTTCCCTGTGGGATCGATATCCAGGACTCCACTAGAGCCCTGTATTACTTGAGCAATACGTATACTTGTGTTAATTGTGTGACTCATTATCAAACTAAATCAATATATATATATCTAAATCTAAGTTCATTAATTTTTAAAAATTTAAAAAGTTACATGAAGTTTTTGGCGTCGTTTCCGAAAAGGTAACGTAAAAAGGTATGGTAAGAAAAGGCAATTATTAAAATCTAATTTTGTAGTATTTGAAATCTTATATTTGAATTACAAGTTATAATTGTGTGTCTCTGTTTATTGTTAGTGTGTTTATTGTGTTTGCATGTGTAGTATCAGATTTATAGGTTTAGTGCCTTACAATTCTGAATTAGGGCGTATTATTAGAAAAATTCAAAAACAACAAAAAAATTTGCAAATCCTCACAAAATGGTGAACAACCTAAACAATTAAAATGAAAATATACTAAGACCTTTAAGAGATTACGCTAATCCAACAACAGATAAAATTCACTTAACTATTCAAAACCTTGATGTTGCTGACCAAAGATTAAAACCATATTTTGAAGGCAATAGACCTAATTTTAAAGAGGTTTTAATGTTGGATCAACTTGAATAACTGGAATTTATGTCGGGCTGACGACGTTAAACCAAGCGCTTTGTGAGAGGCAACCCACAGTTATTGAGTGTTTGCTTTATTTTATATCTTATTTGTGTTTGTTTGTTACTTAATTAAGTTTTATTCTTCCTTAAATATAATTAATAACATTTAAGAAATGAATCAATTTGAAGTTTGGAAAAGATTTGAACAAAGTGAAGTTTGGCGAAATTTGAACTAGCACCGAACGACGCTGTTATCAGTGCCGGACAGCTCCGCTGTTAAGAAAACCGTTTCTCATCTTTAAATTCAAGTTTTGGCTGTTCTAGGCGGTAAATCCTCTATTAAAACTCCCAAAAACAGCCCCTGGACATAGGAACTACCAAAGGAACGGAGAGGAAGACCCAAATGCTTATCCAAATGGATTCCGACTTAATGGAAACTTCAAGATTTGAAGTGTTCAATCGTAGAAAGTTCATAAGTTTCGAGGCGCAGTGGCTATTCAACAAAAATATCTCGAAAATGAGATTGATTAAGGAGCAAGGCTTTGTGAATCGAGGTACAAATTCTCCTACGACTAAAATTGATGAAATTATTGTTCAGATACGTTGGGAAGTATTGTGTTATACTATTACTGTTGTAGTTGTTCCGATCGTGAAGGCGTTTTATGTAAATCTTCATAGAATCAACCAAGGATCAATCTATGTGCGAGGGAGTTTTGTCACATTTACTCATGCAAAAATTAATGATTTATGCATATTGAGAATGTGCTAATCTGCCACTATTCGAAGTTTGCCCCGATGAAGGATAACATGAATGATATATACAGATATCTGACGGATGAAAGTGATGAATGGGAGATAAGAGATAACATGTATGTAAGTTTCTCGACCACGCTGTTAAACCCTACGTCGAAGCACTTACATTATTTCATATATGCAAAATTGCTCCCAGCAATGAAAATCAGTAAGGTAACTAAGGAGTGTGTTATTCTGAATTATTGTATTCAAATAGGAATGCCTATTGATGTTGGTTCGATAATTGTTAAGTCTATTTTGGGATTGATCCTTCGTGGATCAAAGTATGGGCTTGGATCAGTCACAAGTGCCATATGAGAACTGGGAAAGAGTACTTCTTCCTTGGAAGCCTATAAACCCAGCAGATGCATACACTAACCAGTAAGTTGGTGATATGAATGACATGAGCATCATTGAAGATCAACCATCTCAGAGTTCAACATCTATTCCTCCTTATTTTCCTGAAAGTTCACAGATTTCTTGAAGAAAATTAAGAAATTGGAGAAGGAAGTACACCATCTAATGAATGCAATCAACAATCTTTCTGACTTATTTGATCATCTGGATTGAAGAATGAAGGTGCACTTTGATCATTCTGAATATCTTGAAGGAAGTTTGATGCGATTGATGAGAAGGAAAGCATGGATTAAAGAGGATTCTACTGAAGAATTTCCGTTTCGTTCATTCTACAATTTATTTGTTCATGCCCAATCAATGGGAGATCTTAGAATTGATGATAGTTCTGAGGAAGAATGAAAACTTGATTATTGTATTTCTGTGTTTGTGTATCGAATTGCTTTGTTTTTTTTTTGCTTTATTTGGCTTGAATGTTATATTTGGACATGCTTGTTTGTTTATTTTTTAGCGTTATTGTGTTGTGGTTTTGTGTGACGCTGAATTTAAGATTATATGGCTTGATGATGTGTAATGTTTAGTGTTATGTATATACGTCTAACACATGGATTTTATATATGAAAGTAATGTTATGTGTTTTTTGTGTTAAAAAATATCATTTGCCATGGCTTTAGAGTGTTATTCAATGCTTAATTAGACTAATTAGACGTCGGAGAAGGCTTGAAAAGATCAAAATTTTAAAAGAAAGTCAGAAGCCCAGTTTTTGAACTGGCACCAAACGGCGATGTCACCATTGCCGGACAGTGCCAAAAGTCAAAGAGTTTGGCCGTTTGAGCAGAATAATGCGTTGAACTGCGCTGCTGCTAGCGTCGGATGGTGCTCGAACGAGAAAAATGCCCGAAACTCTAAATTTTCACTATTTAACTCTGGAACCCGCCACTTTTGCCCAAACCATCATCTTATACCTTCTGCCAAGGCCTATTTTCGCACCTAGGGCTCACTAGCATTTGGATTTGAAGCGATTTCGTGGCCGAAAAAGTTTGGATTTCATCTTCTCTTGGTAAGAGCTACACTTTAACCTAAAATTTTTCGATTTTGACCGTAGAAATCTCCTGCATTAGGAAGATTTGAAATTTTGAAGTTTTTAGAGAAACTTTGGAGATTTTTCATAGATTTTGAGTTCTTATCTTTTTAAATTTACCTTGGAGACCATTGCATTGTAATTTTAAAATTAATTTGGATAAATCTGGTATTTTTAGACAAATGGCTCCAAGAATGGCTAAGGGGAAGAGAAAATTTGAATATGATGAAAGTAAATTTGTGAGTTCAAAGCTTATTCACGCTTTAATACGTTTCTTAGCAATAAGAAATGTATTCATGAGAGATCCTTTGAAAATCCTGGACGTATGCTTAAAGAACTTATTGCTAATCGTCATTGAGAGATTTTATGTTATTTTGTTACTGAAGCAATGCTGGGAATTTTTAAAGAGTTTTATGCTTATCTGTATTATTCTGAGAGTGAATACATTCTGGTTAGAGGCCAAATGGTTGAATTCACCCCTGCCAGCAAAAAATGCATTTTATCAGTTAAGAACACATTTTTCTTGTGAATACGAAAATTTTCCTATTACAAATTAAGCATTGGATATGATTACGAACTTTTTGACTAATGGAAAAGGGGAATGGACGATTAAGCAAAGAATAAAAGTTAACTTCCCCATTTCTACTTTGAATCCTATTTCGAAAGCTTGACATTGTTTCATTTTTGCCAGACTTTTGCCTATGAACCATCACAGCGATGTTATTGTTGATAGAGCTGTTCTGAATTACTGTATTTAGAATATGAATAATATAAATATTGGGGCTATTATTCATAAAATTATTTTGACAAGCTCAAAAAGGAGAAACTACAGGAGGACTAGGACTCCCTAGCCTGATTCATGCCTTGTGTATTTAGTCAGATGTAGCAATTTAAGATAATGATGAGGTAGTCCATCCTCTGAAGCCCATTACTAAACTAAATCTGAAAACTTATGAAGACCATGTAGTATGGAAATGGATTAAGAAAGGTAATGAGCCTTTTTCTAGTCATGTTAGACCATCTACATCTAGGGAGCCTACTCTGCATGATGTTATGGATCGGTTGGAAAGGTTGAACACCAGAGTAGAGGGACTAGAAGTAAGGAACAAGATTAATGATGATTATTAAGTGCAGTGGAGAGAATATGAGATAGCTTACCATGATGCATAAATGAGATTTTTCAGGGGAGACACTAGTGCTGTATTTCTTACTTACCCTGAGTAAACTCCATAACAGCCCGAAGAACCTGATGATGGTGGAGATCCTGCAGAAGATGAAGATTGGTAGTTTGAGTATTTTTATTTTTATTTTTCATTGAACTTTGTTATGTATTTGTGTTTTGTATTCGTGATGTACTTGATACTCCTTATGATTTGTATCTGTGATGTTATGTGTATTTGTATGTACTTGTAATAGACTTTATTTTTTATTTGTGATGTATATGATGTGATAGTAGAGTTTTCATGTGTTTGGTTTGCTAGTTTAATCTGTGATAGTAACAGTTAGATGTTAATGTTATGTGCACTGTTTATATTAAATGTTTTTAAGTTTCTTCTTTATAAATTTCTAACCCATATTTGTGTATAGAAATGTTTCTAATATTTTAGGCCTACTGTTCTACTTTATGAAGAAAAACCTGCTTAAACTCAAAGGTATGAAAAGCCCAACATATTGAGGTATGAGTTATATGTTATTATCTTTCGTCTTCCATGTTAATTATATTCAAAAATATAAGTTTAGGGAAAGGGAAGAATTAACTGTTGATTGTTCTTATTGAAAATTATTTTCAAAATTATTAACATGATTTCCTGTAATAGAACTCAATTTCAGATAATTGTATTTTGATTTTATTTAAGTATTTTTTAAAATTAAATGAAAGTATTTAGTAATGAAAAGTAATTTTGTAGGATAAGATATTTGTTATAAGAGAATAGGACTATAGTCAACTATTCAAAGTAAGAAAAAAATGTAAGTTTGAAATATTAAGAATCTTAAATTTTTATGTGATAGGAAAGGATTGAGACTATATGATGAATTATTAATAAGCTAAAGAAATGCCTATAAGGTAAAGGAATGTTGTAAGTTTCAAATTTTGGGTGAGAAGGGTGAAGTTCAAAATCATTAATGGCTATCCAGATACAACAATTCTCACTGAAAAGAAAAGAAAAGAAAAGAAAAGAAAATAAAAGCAAAAAAGCAAAAGAAAACAAAAGAAAAGAGAAGTGCGGAGAAGCTTGAGGAGATGCCTAATAAAAAATTTTGCTTCACTAGGACCTACCTAAAGGGAAAAAATTAATTACTTTCCTGAACCTATATGTATGGATTAGTATCTTTTCTAATAGTGTTCTCATAAACTTCTTTTCATATAATCCTTTTAAGTGTCTTAATAAGACAATCTACAGTCATTTTTGAAATGAATAGAAGACTAGAACTCCTAGACTTGATTACTAGATATTCTTACACCTACAGAAATTACTTCAATTATTCAAAGATCTTTCTGAATAGTTTACTACTGTACTTATCTAAATCTAAATTATGGTATTCTAGAAAGAAAGTTCATTGCAGTGGATCATTATTTTATGTATTAACTAAAATTAATTGATGACAAGTAATAGTTAAGTTTGGGGATCTTGATCCACTAAAAATTTGATAGCTTTTTACTATTCATTTCATACCTATTTTTGATGATATTTCACTTTAAAGAAAGATATTTTCATGATTTCATGCAGGTACAATGATTTTAGGCCTTTGGAGCAAAAGGAAGTGAAAAGGAGAAAATTTGGAGCGAAAAAGGACAAGAGTACATTTTATTGAACTAGTGCCGAACGGCGTTGTCACCAGTGCCAGTTTACAGAGAGTTACGACCGTTTTGGCAGAATAACGAGCCGAACGGAGACCTATCCCGAATTAAAACTAGATTCAATGTATTTGGCTGGATTTTAAGAGGTTGCTTGAGGAAACTCTTGGGAATTCAGTTTTGGCCAAATTTAAACACTTTTGGAGCCAAGTTTGGAGAGGGGGAAGAAAGGAATAGAAGAGTTTAGATTTTAGAGAGAGGTGCTTTCCATTTTGTGTAGGAAATTAGGTTTTGTGTTTTCTCTTTTAAGGAGTGTGAGAGGAGAGGGAAAGTGAGACATTTCTTTTTCCTTACTCATCTAAAGAGAGAATTGTGTGTTGTTGTGAAGAAAGAAGAGGAGTCCAAGGAATTCCTTGATATTCGCTTGGGGAAGAGCTTGAGTTAAGTTGTCTTTACTTTACTCTGTTTGTATGACGTTGTTTTTATATATAAAATCCATATTTTGTCATCTTTTTCTCATGAGTCTTGAGTAGATTTCTGTCTTTTTCCTTTTCATGTGATGTGTTGATGTTGTGAAATGGAGATGATGTGTCGATTTATTATGAAGAATTTGTGATGGCCTTTTCACTTAGAACTTTATTTACTTTTTGATCTGGCAAATTAAATTGTTAAAACTTGTTAGGAAAAATATTTTCCGAAAGGATTATGAGTTCTACAACAAAAGTGAAGGTCACATTCAATATTCATGAATGAGAGACGTAGTTCATGGGGATTGAGTGCAAATAAATAGTGAAATATACTTTGATGGGTGTAGAATTGGAGATTTCAGAGTGACAGGCTGAAATCTTCAATTTGGTCTTAATGTTTAGAAAATGAAGTGAGAGTTAACCTTCAAGTGAAGGGAAGTGGGAGCTCTGGAGTGAGAGCCAGTATCCTCCCAGCCTAACCACAGATTTGAGGACTAAACTTAGGATTAGCCAATGTTCTTTATACGCTGAAAATGGGTAAAGAATAGGAATACTCCTATTTGGCACAATACATTTGCATCACTGATCTATGTCACAATAATCATCATATTATGATTACAAAGGAGGAAGACTCTTTCTTGCAACTAAAATTTATTATAAATTTAATCTTGTGTTAGTTTAACTTGCTAGAGTCTAGAACGTGCTTTGGTAGAAATAGTAACTGAATCTGTTTGTCTTTACTTTAGGAATTAAACTATTTGCAATTGTGCTGTGATTCGATTAGTGATTTCTGTGCTACGCCATAAAATTAAAGCCTCCATGTGGGATCGATATCCAGGACTCCACTAGAGCCCTGTATTACTTGAGAGAAATGTATACTTACGTTAATTGTGTGACTCATTATCAAACTAAGTCAATATATATCTAAATTTGAGTTCATTAATTTTTGCAAATTAAAAAAGTCACACCAGTTATTAAGTCGTAAACAACTTAAAATTTTCTAACCTAAAATTCGAAAGGACATTAAAACTCAAATGAAATCTTTATGAACAAAGATGACTGAACGCAACTTGAACCCCAGTGTTCTTAATATACTAAGATTTCTTGGACGATGCAATCCTGGTTGTTAACAGGAGTCTTCCTGTCCTGGTTTAAACACCTTTCAAACTAAGTAGATTAATTCCCCTGATAACCCTGAATCCACTTTTCGATATTTATACTTACTATTATAAAAATTAGCAACGACACCAAAAACTTGATCCGCACTAAATATATTCTTATGATTCTGTTATGGATTATATTGTGGATACTACGCAAGTATACGTATCGTTATCAAGTAATATAGGGCTCTAATGGAGTCCTAGATATCGATCCCACAGGAAGTTAGTAAATTTCAAAGAACAACTTAAAGTAAATTTACTTATTAATCTAGTATACAAAAATTTAGAACACTTAGACTAAATAAACTAATGCTTAAAAGGTTAATATAAGATTTCAGAAAAGTATCTTTCTCCTTGTCTTTAGAGTATTAAGTGAATGAAATTTTAAATTTGTTTTTAAATTATATTGTGTCAAATAGGAGCAAACCTATTCTTTACCCTTTGGTCCAGGTGCAAAGAATATTGACTAGTCTTATGTTTGATTACTGAATCCGCGGCTGAGCCGGAAGGATATCGACTGCCACTTCAGAGCTCTCATGTTCCTCTCACCTGAGGGCTAACATCTACACTTCAGCTCTCAAACAATAAGACCGAATTGAATATTTTAGTCTGTCACACTAAAATGTTCAATTCTACGCCCGCTAGTTAATATTTCACTATTTATTTGCACCCTCCTTCCAAGGCTTTTGATTTCCCTAAATCTTGGATGTAATCTTTACTATAGTTGATAGTTCAACATATGTTAACAAATCAATTGGCCAGATTGAAAGTAAATTACGATTTAAGTGAAAAGATTAGCATAATTTCTATTTTCATATTTCAGGCACAATTATTTAAATTTGTCATTTCACTAATCTCAAGGACAAGGAGAAAGACTAAGGTAACTACTCAGAATGCATGGGAAAGATAACACAAAGCGTGGATTTCATTAAAGTTAACAAACAAATAACAAATATACTTATCTCAATTCTTCTCCCATGCAGACTCTCAAGTTCCTTTGACTCTTCCTTCCAGTACAACACACCAAAATGATAAAAACTTAATCTACTCACTCAAAAGACTCTTAACTTCCACACAAATGACTAAAACTGACTCTGGAATGACTCTCTAATGACACACAAACTGACTAAACTTCGGCTCTATTTATAGAAGGGTCAAATCTCCAAAGGTTGCTTAAGCACCTCTTCAAAAAACATCTAGGTTCAATTTATTTTGGTTCTTTTCAATTGTCTCGCTGTCGGCGGCTTGATCTCGCCGTCGGCGGGCTTCTAGAAGATGAGCTAACCTCGCCAATCTCATTGTCGGCGGGCTCGATCTCGCAGTTAACGGGCTCCTTATAATATATTAAAAATCTTTCGAGAAAATCTCGGCATCGGCGGCCTAAATCTCGCCGTCGGCGGGACAGGTCAATTTTCATCAATTGAATCTTTTTTGCTCCAAATTCGCTTCTTTTGTGCTTTTTGCTTTCAGTACTTATAAATCTTCATTCCTGCAATAAAATAAAGAAAATACCTTTCTTTAAAGTGCAATTTCATATAAAATTGGTATGAAATTCTTAATATATTTTCTAGTGATCAAATTCCCCCAAACTTAACTATTACTTGTCCTCAAGTAATTTTAATACTACGTAAAAGTAATGATTATTTGTAGTAAGGTTTTAATTCGTAAATACTATGAATTAGTTTTAAATAAATACTATAGTTAAGTTTAATAGAAATATTTTTAGATATTTAAATTAATTTTATAGATATAAGTCTATTTAGTTATCAAGTTTAAGATGTTTAGTCTTCTATTTATTTCAAGAATGACTATATTTGAAATATTAAATTACTTAAAATATTCAGATGATGGGAATTTCATGAAAACACTTCAGTAAAATACTAATATATATATATATATAAGTTTAGAAATATAACTGAGTTTTTCTTTTAGGTTGATTCAAATGAAGCCAATTTTTGATAAGACACTTCCTCAAGCTTCTCCTCACTTATATTTCTCTTTTTCATTTGGATTGATTTTCAATCCAATATATATTTTTTTCTTTTCTTTTCAGGGATTGATTTTCAATCCTCATTTTTCTTTTTCAAGTGAGGATTACTATATCTGGATAGCCTGTTAATGATTTTGAACTTCAATTTTCTTTTTCCTAAAATTGAAACTTGAAATATTTCCTTACTTAATATATATATTTCAAAGTTTTTTACTTTATTGAGTTTCAATATTTTCTTTCTCAAGTAAATATTTAAGAATTTCATATTTTAAAATATTGTTTTCCTTACTTTAAATAGTTAACTAGATTCTTATTCTTTTTAAACTAAATTTCTTAATCTATAAAATTAGTTTAATTACTAAAAATATTTTATTCAACTTTTTATAATATTTAGATAAATTAATTCTATTTACTGAATTAAAATTACTACAGAAAATCATTTTTATAATAATTTTAAAAATGTATATCGAAAATAATTTAATAATTAAATTTGTTGTTTTTCTCTCCCCCAAACTTAAAGTTTTCTATCTATTTACATGTAGGGTGAAAAGAAAATAAACTGTAAATTGAAATCATACCTTCGGGCTTTTGGTATTTCTTTTTCTTTTGAAGTTCCGCAGGCTTTTTTTCATTACTTAATTAACCTGCACTGTTAGTATTTTTCTATACACCAAATATTAAAGAAAATGCTGGGTAAAGAAGTTTTAAAATAAGTACAACTACTAACACAACTTATACTACAACATAACACAACATCCACATACATTTTACTAATTATGTTTCAGAGTTACAATTGAAATTCTTAAAATTTAAAAAGCCACACAAATTTAACTTATATAAAAATATTAAAATGTCTTACACAACATAACAATCAAAGTTTATGAACTAAAAGATCAATACTAAAACACAAACAAACAATAACAATATCAAAATCTATAACTAAACAAATAAACATAACATCTAATCTTCTGCATCAAAGTCCCAAACTATATCGTCATTTCCTTGATCAGTTGGAGGGTTAGGCTGGTAATGAGTATATCGGGGGCACTCAGGGAATACAACATCAAGCTCTCCTCTCCTGTAACGACTCTCTGCCTCATAATATGCTATCTCATACTCTGAATGCCTCTGAAGATACTCACTGTCATAATCATGTCTTCTTTCTAAGCCTCCGATTCTCTGATCAATATGCTCCAGTTTTTCCTCTATTTTCTCAAAGCTCTTCCGCTGAAGGGTCATCTCATTCATCAAATCTTGAAGGGTAGGAGTACTATAGGGAGGAGGGTCATAACTAGTAGAGGGAATATCTCTACTCGAAGAAGGCACAAAACTCCTTGTTCCAGATCTCCATCCCTCGTGGGATTCATATTTCTTAATATTAGCCAGAGTAATGAGTTTCATAGGTTCCACCCATTCCTCATCCTCTTTTACCTCTACCCCAAATAATTAACAGAGTGCATAGATAAGACCAGGATGTGCTAGTCCTCCTCCACTTTCACTTCTTGAGGTGGCTAATATATTCTTATAAATTATACTTCCCACATTAATACTTTTTTGGCTATGAATACAGAAATTCAGAACTGCTCTATCTCTCGTTACCTCACTATGGTGGTAAGTAGGTAACAATGTAGAACAAATAAAATAGTGTCAAGCTTTAGATGATGCATTCAACATAGAAAGAGGGAAGTTTACCCGTTCTCGCTGCTTCATTTTCCAAACTCCTTTCCCGTCAGTGAGAAAGTCGATCACTCTTCCAGTGGTTCTTCCATAGTTCCGAATGTATCATACTCACTGGTGTAGGTGTCTCTTACCTCGTAATAAGCATTTATTCTTACAGCGCTAAATTCCATAAAAAATCCTCTAGCTTTAACCGGTGCATCTTTAGCCTGAGTCAGATTTGCATAGAACTCTTTCACTACTTCCACAGCGGCTCTGTTGGTTATGAAATAAAAATTTTCCCATCATCTTTCTTTAATTATTCGCTCTACTTCACCTCCAGAACTTTTGAAAACTCGATCCTGGATGCATGTTCTGGCTTGAATATTGTGAAAATATCTCGATTGTGCCCTTGCATTCACAAAATGAGTTTCTTCGTATTCCACTCTTCTCTTTTGTCGTGGAGCCATTTTCGATCTGTGAAATTTGCAAAAAATCTTAACTAAACTCCCAAATATTACTAAAATGGCTTCCAATAGTTACTAAAATCAATCTAAATCAAGTTTCATGAACTTCTTCTAATTCTTTTCTTCACATTTCAAAATTTTTCCAAAATCCTCAATGTAGAAGAAATTCATGGTGAAAATAAAAAATTTTTACATAGGAGTGAAGCTCTTACCAAGGGAAGATAAAATCCGGAGTCAAAATGTGTTGAAATCGCTTCAAATCCAAGATTCCACAAACCCTAGGTCGGTTTTTTTAAGTTTTGAGGAGGGAGACGATGAATAGTGTCGGTTGATAGGTCAAATAAAGGACATTTCACGATCTTGCTGTCGGCGAGATAATTAATTTACCAAGGCCAAATTTTCGGGAAAATCTCACCGTCAGCGGGATTTTCTTGCTGTCAGCGGACTTTTCCTTGCCATCAGCGAACTTTTCCTCGCTGTCGGCGAGGGTTATAAAAATTTAATATTTTTAATTCTTTCAATGTTTTAATCTAGACTAAGCCTTGTTCATTGTTCCAGTCACTAAATTTGATATATTTATTAATATATATTTTATTAAGATTAGATATTATACTAACACATAAATTCACACAACTCAAACATTATAACTATAAATGAAATCCAAGAACTTTACAAACTTTAAACACTACATACATAGAAATTTACTTATCAAATTAACCCAAACACATCTAACTCAGCATTGTAATCCACACCACAATACTCTAAATGCTGAGATTAAACAAACAACATACAATCTCATTTAAACTGAGATTATCTATGTAAAGTTCAAATTAAATCAAAAACTAAATTCAAATCAACACACATACATATAATATAAATAGAAATCTCTGCTACTCATCTGAATCTGAACTGTTCTCTTCTCTGATGTTTCCAATAGAATGCAGGTGCACAAATAAATTATAGAAAGCTATGAAAGGGAATTCTGCTGTAGAATCTTCTTCAATCCACCCTTTCTGTCTCAATAGTCGTATAAAACTTGCCTCCAGGTGTCCTGTATGGTCAAAGTGCTCCTTCATTCTCTAATCGATGTGATCGAATAAATCAGAGATATTATCAATAGAATTCATCACATTCTGTAGTTCCTTCTCCAATCCTTTAAGTTTCCTTAAAATGAGGTTCGTTCTATCAGTCAGGGGTTTAACTAAAGGATTATTTTGGGATGCTTGATCAGAAATAATTACTGTATCATCATTATTATCTAATGTAGGAAACATATCTGTCGGATCTAGTGGTTTCCATGGCAATAGCACTTTTTCCCAAGCTTCATAGGAAACATGGTACTAACTACATAAAGCAAATATAATTGATGGGTGTCCAAGTCCATGAATTGACCCATGCACAATTAATCCTAGTGCAGACTTCACAATAATAGATCCAACATCAATAGGCAATCCAGTTTGAATACAGTAATTTAAAATTACGCATTCCTTTGAAACCTTGTTCACCCTCATAGTGGGTAATAATTTTGATGAAATAAAGAAATGCCAATGCTTTGAGACGGATTAAGAAGTGATGCAGAAAAACTAACGTACCCGTCTTCTCGTAATTCCCAATCATCAGGTTCGTCGGTCAGATATCTGTAGATCTCATTCATGTTGTATCTTGTAGGAACAAAATTTGAATAGTGGCAAACAGGGGTATTCTCAATCGAGTATAATTCATTTATCCGAGAAGGAGTGAAAGTTACCCATCTGCCTCTTACGTAAACACTTCCGTTATGGATCGCATGCAGATTAGAGTAGAATTCTTTGACTACTGGAATGACTACAGCAGATGTGGTATAGCAGAATACCTCCCAACGTCGCTGAACAATCATTTCTTCAATTGTTGTTGTTGAATTCTCCGCTCCTCTGTTTACGAATCCTCTCTCCTTAATCAGTTGCTTTTTCATCAAAACCTTATTGAATATTCGCTGAGCCTCAGAACTGACGAATTTTCTTCAGTTAAAAACTCCGAATTTCGTGGTTTCAATTAGTTTGGAGGCCATAATAGATTGTTTTGAAGGGTTCTAGTCATTTCTAAGGATTTAGATGATGTAAGAATGAAGTTTTCAATGTTTTTTATAGACCAATGCCCTTAGAACCGTCAAAAAATCGCAAAATAACTCATTAAAACCGTTTTCGAACTATCTCACCGTCAGCAGTAACGATCTCGCCGTTGGCGGGATAGTTAATTAATTAAAACTAAAATTGGGCGCGCCGATCTCGCCTTCGGCGGATTAGGTAAATTGCCCAATTTTTCGCTCTGGTCCGAATATTTTCTGATTTCTTAGTATAGATTCAAATTTGTGATGATTCTAAAAAGTAAAATGAGTATATTTCATTTTATATTTTAATTTTTAAATAATATTGGTAAACAGATCCTAATTAATAATTACTATGGGTTGCCTCCCATTAAGCGCGTGGTTTAACGTCGTCAGCCCGACCTAATATAATTTAGTATTCAGGTTGACTGAGCTTTAAAACCTCTTTAAAATTTGGTCTGATTTTTTCAAAATAAGGTTTTAATCTGTGTCCATTTACTTTAAATCTATGCCCAATTTTTGGATCTTCAATTTCTATAGTTCCATATGAAAATATTTGAGTTATAGTGAAAGACCCTAACCATCGAGATTTCAATTTCCCAGAGATTTCAATTTTCCAGGAAACAATTTCAATCTTGTATTATATAACAAAACTTCTTGTCCTGGCTCAAAATTCTTTAGGTTAATCTTCCGATCATGCCATAATTTCATTTTTTATTTATAAATTCTATCATTATTATAAGATTAATTTCTTAATTCATCTAATTCATTCAATTGTAATAATTTTTTCTCACCAGCTTCTTTCATATTGTAATTAAATTCTTTAATTTCCCAATAAGCTTTATGTTCTAATTCAACTGGTAAGTGGCAAGTTTTTCCATAAATAAGTCTGTAAGGAGTCATTCCAATCGGGGTTTTATAAGCAGTCCTGTATGCTCATAATGCATAATCTAGTCTTGTAGACCAATCTAATCTATTAGGGTTTACAATCTTTTCTAAAATACATTTAATTTCTCGATTAGAAACTTCAGCTAATCCACTGGTTTGTGGATGATAAGCAGTTGATATCTTATGAATAATGTTAAAATTTTCTACTAGTTTGTGAATATATTGATTTCTAAAATGAGATCCTCCGTTAGCTGATAATCACTCTCGGCATTCCAAATCTAGTAAAAATATTTTTCATTAGAAACTTCGAAACACTCTTAGCATCACACCGAGGTAAAGCTTGTGCTTCAATCCATTTAGAAACATAATCAACAACAACTAATATATATGAGTTTCCAAATGAAGGAACAAATGGTCCCATAAAATCTAATCCCCAAACATAAAAAATCTCAACTTCTAATATAAAATTTAGAGGTATTTCATTTCTTCTAGATATATTACCTACTCGTTGGCATCTATCGCAAGTTTTGATATATCTATAAACATCTCTAAAAAGAGTAGGCTAATAGAATCCAGATTGTAAAATCTTATAAGCAATTTTATCTGTTCCAAAGTGTCCTCCAAAATCAAAATCATGACATTTCTGAATGATTTGTTCTGTTTCTTCATAAGGCACGCATCTTCTAATTATAAGATCCTTACATTGCTTATATAAATATGGTTCATCCCAAAAGTATGTTTTAGCATCATGAATGAATTTTTTTTTGTTGTAAAGTTAACATAGGTGGTAAAATATCACTTACAATATAATTTACTATGTCAGCATACCATGGTATTTTTCTCTCATTTATATTATATAGTTGTTCATCAGGAAAACTATCAGTAATTTCGTTATCAGTGTCAGATAATTCATTATATTCAAGTCTTGATAAATGATTTGCAATTTGATTATCAATTCTCTTTTTGTTAATGATTTCAAAATCAAATTCTTGAAATAGTGTCGGCATATTTTTAGGTCGTGTTTTATTTTGAAGAGGGGTCGCCTAACAGAAATCTGTCGGCGAATTTTTAATTTAATTAAAATAAATAATTTGAAAAGTAGTATTTGATTTTGAAAATAATTTTTAAACTTGAAGGTTTTAAGATATGAGATTAAACCGACCTCGCATCCCGAAATAGTTTATATAAACGAGCACCGCACCATGAGCCAGTGTATCTATCCACTAAGGATAGACACACTGCTTGATGGTGGGGCTTGATTAAATAAACTAGAAGATTAGTGACATCCGTTTGGTACTGCGAACCAATTTTATAAGCCGACAAGTTTCCACTGCTTAATATGAAAACATTAAACGGGGTTTATATTACACAGGTTCTTTAAAATTCCTATAAGAGGCAAGCCCACATAGTTAATTACATCTTAAGTGACGGGAATCACCTAAGAAAACTCTCGATAATAATCGATGATTACTGCTCTCAAGAATTTGAAAGTTTAAGGTTTTGAAGATTGAATTTTGAAGTTTCGATAGGGAATGGATCAAATTTTTGGAACATTTTGTTTTGTGAATCCAAAGGAAGAAAGGTAGGAGAAATCAACTGATTCGAAGTGAACTTCGATAATTTCCCGACTATCACTATCGTTTGGCTTGAATTTAGGAAAGTCCTAATGTTTATTTGATATTTCGATCTTGTCGATTTCAATTAATTAGGGCTTATATTTGTATGATAAAATCAAACAAATAGCACTAGAAAATGTGAGGGTTTATGTCGTATCGGACGACTACCTCGGAATCCTAAGACCGGTTAGGGCTTAATTTGCGATGCAAATGCTAACGAAGAGTTGAGGATTTATGTTGCACTAGGCGAAGCTACCTCGAAATCCTATGGCTTTGTTGTTTCAATTCTAAGAAGAGTTTCGTTGAAGTAGACTCGGGTTTTGCGATGACGATGGTCGTGCTTGCCCACCGTGCTCCGAGCTCCTTGTTGTTGCGAGAGGTTTAGTTTTAGAAATCATAAATCGGGGGATGAGAGAAGTGTTTTGGTTTAGAGAAAATCTTAATTTCCGAGTGTTTTTTGTGTTTTAATTAAAACAAATCTTAAAGTTGATTATAACGACATCGGTTAAGATCCAGCGGTTCCATCCTTAGGCATCGTTATTTTTATCGGATTCACTTAGTCCGGATGAATTTGCTAAACTCAGTTGAATGAGTTCCACACTTTCATTTAGACCGTGGGAAATCCCGTTAGCAACACGTAGGTTACATCATCAGAGGTATTCCCGATCATCCGACGGGACGTTTTAATTTAGTTGCAATTGTAGTTTTGTGTTACGTTTGTGATTAAATTTTGAGTTGTTTTATCTTTTGAAATGTTGTGGCGGTGAATTTTATCTTGCAATGACTTTTAACTTAGTTTTGGTTTTAGTTTTAGGGACTATCCTAAAGGTGTGGGTTTTCATGCAACGGTTGTTTTATCATACGAAAAAGTAAGCTGCATTTGCAATAAAGTAAATTGCAGAAAGTAAATTGCAATAAAATAAAAGCGTGCACTGGAGGGTCTTCCAGTCATCCAGCTGCACTTAAAACACAATTAGAATATTTAAACAAGTTCCTAGGTAAAGCTAGGGGAAAGGTTATGGTTTTACACAGATTCTAATCATATATGCTAGTCGTCTCTATGACGTCCAGGTTCTTTGGGTTTTGGTTTAAGGACGATTTTCTTCATCGAAGAATAATCGAATTCGATTGTTCTTAAAAATATCACTATCATATTGAGGAAGTGCTTAAGAAGGATCTTAAACATCTTTTCGATATTTCTAGAATTATTTTAAGTCAAAATGAATTTAATTATATAAATGAATCGATCGTCAGAGGTTTTCAAGTCTTGTTAACTTGCTCGAGTGAACTAGGACATTTGAATATCCTATGAGTAAAGTAACACTCCATTTAATGTTTCATTTAGGAGTTACAATAATCAAAGCTTTCGAGGGTAAATTAGTATTCGAATGATTTGATTTAAGTTAAAGGGTTTAAATTTGGAATAGTGTTGAAGTTGCTTTATATTTAGTTTAATTTAATTTAATTTGATTTGATGTTTAATTAATTTGATTTGATTTAACTTTAATTTAATTATTTAATTTAATTTAATTTAATTTAATTTAATTTAATTATTTAATTTAATTTAATTTTTAATTTAATTTAATTTAATTATTTAATTTAATTTAATTTAATTTTAATTATTTAATTTAATTTAATTTAATTGTTTAATTTAATTTAATTTAATTTTAATTTAATTTAATTGTTTGATTTAATTTAATTTAATTTTAATTAATTTAATTTAATTGTTTAATTATTTAATTTAATTTAATTATTTAATTTAATTTAATTTTAATTAACTTAATTTAATTGTTTAATTTAATTTAATTTAATTATTAAATTTAATTTAATTTAATTCTTAAATTTAATCTTAATTTAATTTATCTTTAATTTACTTTATTTTTAATTTTAATTGAAATTAAGTCTTTTAATATTTTAAATTTGAGTTATCATTTTAATTAAAAATTGAGTATTAGTTGATATAATTAATTTAGGGATTTTTAAATTAAAGAATAAATCTCTTCCTAATAAAGATCCCTTATTTTAATAATTCCGATTTTATTATTCTTCGAATTTAATCTATTATTTAATTAAAGTTTAATCATTTTAAAATTATTTAATGAGTTTCTACCCTTTAATTATTTAAATTTCAATCATCCAAATCAGATTAGGATCAAATATTTTACTTGTTGATTTTTTATTAAACCTAAAGTTTTAATTAAGGATTAAAGATTTTAATTACCATTTTACCCTTTAAGCTTAATAATTTCATAACTCACTAAATTGAACTCAAATGAACTTGAAATTTTTATGTGACTTTACTCATATGTCAATAAAGACATGAGAGGAGAAAATGTGATTTTTCTGTATTTAATTTATTTATATAATTATTTTTGGTGGAAAATAGAGATTTTCAAGGAAAATTTGATAACATGACCAAGGGAAAAGTTTCTGTCCTTAAGAAAATTAGGGGACATTCCTAATGACCAGAGAAGCACTTGGACCAATTTTGGTGATTTTTTGAATTATATTATTATTTATTATAATTATTTTGAGTTTTGGAGTGTTAATTAATTTAAAAATAAGATAAATGTTGAAAAATGGATTTTATATTTTTCAAAAATCTCTCTGATATTAAGGAAACCAGAGAAACAAATTTTGCAATTTTCTGATTTTTCTATGATTTATAATAATTATTTTAGTGAAAATGCTAGAAAATACATTTTTTTTAATTTTAAAATTACCCTAGGGCTTTAAAATTTAATATCTCACTAAATAGACTTAGGAAAAATGTGGGATTTGTTCCTAAGTGATTAAAATTCAAAATGTGACATTTTGGTGAATTTTATTATTTTTGTGATTTTTATTATTTTTTAATTATTAAAAATATTAAAATATTATTAAAAATCAACTTTTTTAGAAAATTGAAATTTTAATTTTCTTGGGTTCCCCTGATATCAGAGAGGCTCCAAAACCAATTTGGTGAATTTTAAAAAAAATATTTTAAAAGTTATGAATTTTTAAAGTTTAAAATGGCTAAGTGGCTTAATCAACCCAATTAGTGGGGCTAACCAAGTCCAATTGACTTCAAATTTTTATGGTGGATTCCTCTGATCCTAAAGGTCAGTGGAGAATTGATTTCAAGTCAATTTGATGCCTGGTTAACTCTAATTAATTAAAGACCTATTTTAGGTGTTTAAGCGATTAGGGTTAATGCGAGTGAATTAACTCAAGTCTATTTTTCCTAGAGTTCTCTGGTCATAAGGAACATCACCAAATATTTCTAGAATTTATTTCACAACATGCTAATTTTTGGAATTAAAATACTCGAAAACGGCAACATGCATTTGAAAAATAAATAACTTTTCACGGAGATGGCCTCGACCTTGGAAAATTCGGGGAATGTTCCCGAGTTCGGAGGCTTCAAAGCCCTATGGTCTCATGCCATGGTGAATTGTATACATGCATGGAGAATTAAATGTATGCGAGAGAGTAAATAAATTATAAAAAATAAAATACTTAATGAAATTAAATGATTTCTTTTCCACATTATTCTCCTCACATTCAGCTGAGCGAGAGGGTATTTTTATTTTATTTTTGTGATTTTTCTACACAAAGATATGGATTTTTGAAGTTTAGGGAATTAAATAAATAAGAAAATACCTAATTTTCTATTTATCCACGCGGCGCCGCGTCGGCCTCGGCGACTCGAAGCGCCGCGTGTCGCGCTCCCGTTCGACGCCGCCATCCGAGTCGGCGGCCGGGCCCCGCGGTTCTCGTACGCGTCTCTCGGTCCGACGCAATCCTGGCCGTCCGTGCGCGCGTGTATCGAATGGACGGCATCCGTTCATCGTCCCAAGTGTTCTCGCTCGATGGCGCGTCCACACTAAATCCTAAGATCTCGCTCGATTCTCGATGGATTTTCATGTTCTTATGCTACATGGATTCGTCTTGAAGAGACGAACACATCTATACGGCTAACATGCATTGGAACTAAGGCATTTGAAATAGAGAATCTTCGAAAGCTCGGGATGAAGAGTTAGCTCGTACCTTAGCTCGGAGAAGTGTGGCTTCGATCGAGAGTTGTTGCACCTTCGATTGGGTCTCGCGAGCTCCGGATGAAGTCTCTGGTGCGGTGAATTGTCTAGCTATGAAAGTGACCACGGTAGATCCACAAAGCTTGGAGGTTGGAGCAAGCTGGGTGGCACTGGAGATGGGGCTTTCGGTGGGAAACTTCTCCTCTTGGTCCGGTGAAGGTGTAGGACCGGTCGATTTGAGGATTGGCTCGTTGTGGCAAAGTGTCCTGGTTTTGGGTGGAATTTCGGTTGAGAAATTGGGCTCTGTTGGTGGGGATTAGGGCAAATTGACACGGGGATCAGCTGCTCTCGGGATGGTGAAGGGTTTGAAACAATTTTGGCGAGTTTCGGCGAGGTTTGTGCTTGGCTCTCCTCGTGGCCGAGAGGGTGAGGGGTTTAAATAGGAGAGGGTGGAAGGCCTCCCGGGGGAGTTAGGGCTTGGGATCGAGTTTGCTCCGGTGAGGAGAAGATCGGCCGTGGTGACCAGCTAGGGATGGGGCGACTCGGCAAGTGAGAATTTCGATGTTGGCTCGCATGTGAGCTCTCGGCCATGGTGTTTTCCGGCGGCACGGTGGCCGGCCGGCCGAGCATGGGTCACCCTCGAGGTCGGGTGGGTCGGGGTTGGAGGTTTGTGCGATCGATTGGCCATGGACATGTGTAAAGGCTTTGATCCGAAGTGGAATGGGGCATGGCTAGATTTGGACCTAAATGGGTCAACCCACCCATTTGGGCTAGGTGCACCACCCGAGGCCTGGTTTTGGGTGAGGAAAAGTGATTTGGCTCGGCATAATCGGTAGGGTCGAGTCACCATCCAAGCACGATTAGGCTTAAGCATGGTTTAGTGGAAACATGGAAGTGGTTAATCACCTTTAGGAATTAAGGAAAGAGCCTCCTCCTTTTGCCCAAAATGGCATGGTGACATGTAAAGAGGCTCTTATGGCTTGCATATGGCTTATGCATGGCTCCATGGCTCCATTTGGCTTGGGAAAAGTAAAGTCGATTTCATGGAAATGGATTTAAGGAAAATTTTGGTATTTAGGGGTGATTTGGCATGAGGCTTGATTTGGAATTATTTGATGATGAATTTAGGACTTAGGGATGATTTTAATTGAAAGTATGATGAGGGGAAATGTCATATGGGCCTTGGAAGAATTTTGGGCTTTTTTGAAAGGGTTTTAGATGGGCTTTTAAGATGGATTAGGAAAGTGGGCTCTTGAATTTTAAAATGGATTTTGGGATGAAATTTTGTAAAGAGGTTGGGCCAAATAATTATTGGGTTTAGCTCATGGATGTGTCATGAGTGACTTGAAGCAAATTTGGGGTAGTTTGGACTTGAATTGGGTTGGATTTGAATTCTTTTGGTGAATGGGCCGATGTAGGTCGAATTGGGCTAACTTGGGCCAATGTTGGGCTAGGGTTGAAATTGATGTAAAATAAATATTAAGAAATGTTTATGGGAGTGTTTCAAAGAGGTTTTGGCTTTGGTTGGGTTTTAATTTTGAGGTTTGGGCCTATTTGGGTTAGATTTGGGTTTAGGTCGAAATTGGGCTTTTTGATTTTGGGTTGAATTTGAGTGGGGTTTGGGTCAAAATCTTGGGCAAATCATGTTAGTGTTTTGTTTATGAGGATGTTAAGGAAGGTTTAGAAAAGATTTGGGGTTAATTGGAGTTGAATTGGGTTAGTTTGGGCTAAGTTTGGGTCATGGGTCCAAATTTGGGCTTTAAGGCCCAAAGTGAAATTGGATCCAAATGTCAATCAAATTGGACTTGGATTTGGTCTAAATTGGTATTGGGAATGTTGAATTGAAGTTTAGAATTGAATTGGACCAAAATTGGGGTCAATTGGGTATGTTTGGTTTGACATTGGGTCCACTTTGGGTTAAAATGGGTCGATTTGGGGGTTTTGACAAAAGTAGGGTAAATTGACAAAATTGGCCCATGGTGTAGTTGGACAAAATGAAATTGGGAATATTTGGGATTTTCTGGAATTTTCTGGGAATTTTCTGAATTTTTGGATTTTTAGGCCAAGAAGGGTATTTTGGGTATTTGGAGGGTATTGGGGGGTTTTCTTGGAATTTTTGGTATTTTTGGGTATGGATGATCAATTTGAGTGATGTGGAGGTGTTTGGGATTGATTTTGGAAGATTTTAGGTAATTTGGAGATTTTGCGAAAATTTGGGTAATTCGAGGTTTTGGGTAGGTTTAGTAGGTGTAGGGTCCGGGGGTCAAAAATTGAAAATTTGGGAAATTGAAGATTGGGTGAATTTGGGTGGGGTGAAATCATTTTGGTTGAGCCATGAAGCCATTTCAAGCCCATATGAGCCATGAAAGGACTCATTTGAGGCATTCGTTATGTTGTTCTAACCCTCTTAGCCGAGGGCTTAGGGGTTAAGGACCATCCATGTGAATCACCTACATGAGTCGGGAGGTCAAGTTGGGTATGGGTGTGGTTTTAGGAAGTGTGTGGAAATGTAGTGTGTAAGTGTAGTGTATAAGTGTAATGTGTGTGTAAGTCGGCCCCTTCACCGGACCGGGCCGCACGGAGCGGTCCTAAGACGAAGAGTCTATAGGAACTCATCCTTTAAACTTCCATATTTGATTTCAACCCTCTAGGTGATTAGGGGTCTATAGTCGAGTTTGTGGAGTTTGCGGGGAGTTTAGAAGTGGTTTGAATTTCTAAAAGGCGGGTCCCGATTCTAGTCCTCTAAGATAGTCGAAGGAAAAGCTAAGGCTAGATCCTAAGCACTAAAAAGAAGAAGGGAAGACCTCATCGAAAATGAGGTCAACAAATGGACCCCGATAGGTGTGGTGAGTGACGGAGCACACCGCGCGTATTGGTGTTGGCCGAAGCGATCAGCAAAACCGACACGGATGTCAGTGACGAACTTAGGACGAAGTAGAAGAGTTTCTGCTGGGGAGTGTCGAGTATATCTGCGGAGCCGGAGATTTCTTGAACTCTCGCTGAGGAAAGGAAAAGGAGGTAAATCCCAAATCACATGATGCGAGGAATTTCGATTTAGATTTTATTTTGCTTCGATTTATGTTTTGATGTGTGAGTTTAAATTTTAGTTTGGAGTTTCGATTTAGATTGAAGTTTTGTCGAAATTAATTTGAGGGATTTGATTTGAAATGAAAATTAGGATTTTGAGGTTTTAGATGTAACATCTCCGACCTCGAAAGAAGATTGAATTGATTAGATTGAACCGTTGCAACGAGAAGATATCTCGGAGCAAAGTGGTGTTGGATGTAAAATCCTTAACCTCGAGAGTTTGATTTCGATTTGATGTATTTCATTGCGATAGGGAAAAGATCCTAAAGCAATGCGGTCTTGGATGTAAAATCCTCGACCCGAAAGTTGAATTTTGATGTATTTCGGTGCGATAGGAAGAGAATCCTAAAGCGGTGCGGTCTTGGATGTAAAATCCTCGACTCGAAAATTTGAATTTTGATGTATTTCGGTGCGATAGGAAGAGAATCCTAAAGCGATGCGATCTTGGATGTAAAATCCTCGACTCGAAAGTTTGAATTTTGATGTATTTCGGTGCTGATAGGAAGAGAATCCTAAAGCGGTGCGGTCTTGGATGTAAAATCCTCGACCCAAAAGTTTTGAATTTTGATGTATTTCGGTGCGATAGGAAGAGAATCCTAAAGCGGTGCGAGTCTTGGATGTAAAATCCTCGACCCAAAAGTTTTGAATTTTGATGTATTTCGGTGCGATAGGAAGAGAATCCTAAAGCGGTGCGGTCTTGGATGTAAAATCCTCGACCCGAAAGTTTGAATTTTGATGTATTTCGGTGCGATAGGAAGAGGATCCTAAAGCGGTGCGGTCTTGGATGTAAAATCCTCGACCCAAAAGTTTGAATTTTGATGTATTTCGGTCTGATAGGAAGAGAATCCTAAAGCGGTGCGGTCTTGGATGTAAAATCCTCGACCCAAAAGTTTGAATTTTGATGTATTTCGGTGCGATAGGAAAAGGATCCTAAAGCGGTGCGGTCTTGGATGTAGAATCCTCGACCCAAAAGAGTTGAATTTGAATTTGATGTATTTCGGTGCTAATAGGAAAAGGATCCTAAAGCGGTGCGGTCTTGGATGTAAAATCCTCGACCCGAAAGTTTTGAGTTTTGATGTATTTCGGTGCGATAGGAAAAGGATCCTAAAGCGGTGCGGTCTTGGATGTAAAATCCTCGACCTCGAGAGTTTTGAGTTTTGATGTATTTCGGTGCGATAGGAAAAGGATCCTAAAGCGGTGCGGTCTTGGATGTAAAATCCTCGACCTCGAAAGTTTTGAATTTTGATGTATTTCGGTGCAGATAGGAAAAGGATCCTAAAGCGGTGCGATCTTGGATGTAAAATCCTCGACTCGAAAAGAGTTTGAATTTGAATTTTTTGAATGAGATTTGATTTGAGATCTAGAAGATCGGATTTGAGATTTGATAGAGATTTAGAATGCTGGAAAGATTGAATTTGAATTTGGAGGGATGAGTTTGAACTCGATTGAAATTTGATTTAAGATTTGATTTGAAATTTGAAAGATCGAGTTTGAAACTTGATCGAGATTGGATTTAGATTTTGATTGAGAATTTGATTTGGAATTTGTAAAGATGAAATTTGATTTGGAATTTGGAAGGATGGAATTTGATTTTGAAGTTTGGAAGGATGGAATTTGATTCGGAATTTGGAAAGATTGAATTTGAAATTTGATTGAGAATTTGCTTTGTGATTTGATTTATCATTCATGTTGATTTCGTTTGTCTTTTAATGGTTCAAATTTTATTTTATTGTTTATTTAATGTTCATGTGAACTTAGTGTTTGTCATTTTTAGATTTTTTTTTAGAAAGTTTTCTTTTATTCTCTTTTTTCTTTTTTACGTTCTTTGTTCGAAGTTCATTTAACTTTAATGGCGTTTCCCGATCAATTTGCACAAAAGAGGTGAAGGCCAAAAACGTGACATGGTCACTTTCATTCCAATCATGTTGAAAATATATCATACGACTCGATGCGGAATATATTTCATACAATCCATGTAGACTCGAAACGGAATTGTGTATGATCTTTGTTGATCCATCGAAAGAATCATCGTCGAAAATCCATGTACGAATAGTGAGGTACATGGTCGATAACATCACCTTCCAAGCCATCCTTGGCGAGGATGCGAGTGGATGTACATTGGAGGTGTGATATTTCCCATGTAACTCACGGCTCGTAAGGCGGAGGTTCTCTAGCTCCGGATGCGGTTGGAAATGGTAAGGTATTTCTTTGTCGTCCATCCTCACGAAAGTAAGCGAGATTCGCTCCACTGGCACCCACGGTATGCGATGCTTTGCGATATACTGCTCCGTTACCTTGCGGTATCATGACGGAACCCACGGTAAAGGTATCTTTCTTGGCCCTCGGAACTCACCCGGGCCTGCTATCCGGAGGTCGGATCCGAACATGATGTTGCACTCATTCAAGAAAGAGGCCGTGCGAAAGGTCGACGAAGTCGTGATGATCGATATGTGGGGGTATGCGGTCACCTTTGTTTGTAGATGTTGATAATGCGGCTATTGGGTATGCAATCTGCTGGCAATACCCTCCATGTTATCAATCTTTTCACCATTCTCTTGATAGCTAATGGCATCGGATCTACTTGCCCATGACGAAGTATTCCGGGTGGGTTTCCCTTCTGTCTTCGACAAAGTTGTAGCGACATCCGCATTGTATTGTGATTCTTCCTTTCCACGGCATCCATCTCCGGGGTTCGAGTATGTGTTTTCCCTCGGGCGGCTGCTCGGCCCATTCTTTTCGGATCCGGATACGGTCCACGATTCTTTGTTGTTCATACTGCGAGAATACGTCGGTGTGTAGCTCGAGGCCTTAGTATGTTGATTCTTCTTCCTTTAATTCTCTCGAAGTATTCGAAAGTTTTCTTTTCAACATTCGCATCCTCTCCGGCTCGTATTCCGGAATGATGCGGATGGCGAGGCCTTGTGACGTATTGTGGGATATATGGTTCAATCCCTTCACGTTCCCACTGCATACCTCGGCTCCTCGGGGATGATGCACAGTCGGGACATCCCCGGGGTTGCTTGCGACAAGGTCATGCAGCTTGCTTGGTGGTTCTATCCGGTGGCGTGGTAGCCTTCTTTCTTCGATCTTACGGAGATTTCCACAGTTCTTTACGTTATTCAGGAGGTGGCCTCCTTTTTCGAGTTCTGGTGAACCGGTGTCCTTGAAATGTATGTGCTTGGCATTAGCGAGTTGTCTCATCGCGTTGGTCCGCGGCTAGTTTTGTTAACATTTTACGGATGCGGCGATTCTTATTTCTTCGTTGCGTGGCCGTGAGAGTAGCCCTCCGAACTTCTTGCATCTCGCAGGCGCGTGTGTGACAAGCTTGCCCTCACTTGTAGTGACTACGGACTTCATTTTCTTGTCTTCTTCGGTGTTTGCTTTTCTTTTCTTGTTGTTGGATTGGTGGCTTGGGCCACCCACTTTCATCCTTGTACTGCCGGGTAGTTCTTCTCGGTTAGCGGGACCCGGTCACTTTCCTCGTCTTGTAGGCTCTGTGGTGCGAAATGCGAGTCGATCTCGATTATCGCTCCATCTTTCACCCTCTTTTCATCGAGTGCGAGGCTTACGCCATTCTTAAAGTTCAAGACCAACCGCCGTTCGACATTTCCTGCGAAAAGACAAGGAAAAGGATCGAGAGTACATCTTAAGAACAAGAACATTAAGAAAATGTTTATTAAAGATACATTTTTTCATTATTCTTATATTTTGAAATTTAACGGGAATGAAGTAGGATAAGATCCGGAAAGAGATCTTGATTTGAAAAAGGAAACAAGGAAAACTTAATTATCATGATTTTATTTATCTTAGCACATTTTATTATTTTTGGGTTCGGACCCGATCACAAGTAATTACTTCACCCGTGTTTCTTAGGGATGAAGAATTCATTCCTTCGAAACATCGCGTAGCGTAATATTTTTTCAAGTATCGTCCGTTGATCGGAAGCATATGTCGTTCTCACTGGCAATTCACTAGGCGGTAGGAACCTCCCGAGTATACTTGCTTGACCACGAAACGGTCCTTCCCGAGTGGGTTCAAATTTTCCTCTATCTTGCGGTGTGCGAGAATAGGTCTCTTGAGAACGAGAACTAAGTCACCGACTTTGAAGGTTCTTGGGCGGACCGGTTTGTCATGGGTTTGAACCATCTTAGCTTGATATAGTTCTAAATTACATTTGCGTCGCAAGTCTTTTCCCTTCCGAGCTTTCTAATTCTTCGAGTCGTAATACGGCGTTTTCTTCGTCGTGATCTTGTTTGCGATTGCAATTCGAGTGAAGGAAGGCTGAACCTCTAAAGGTAACCTTGCCTCGGACCCATACACCGGAGCGTAAGGTGTAGCTTGAGTAGGGGTTACGAAGGTTGTCCGGTAGGCACATAAGGCTTCTAACAATTTCTCGTGCCAATTTCTCTTATTATCGTCCGAGGTTTTCTTTAAGATTTGAACGAGAGTTTTATTAAAAGCCTCGGCGAGGCCGTTTGCTCTTGGGTAGTAAATTGTTGAGTATCGCCGGTCGATTCGTGTCTCACGACAAAATTGTTGATTTGTGTGCTTCGAATGCTGACCCATTATACGAGATGATCTGCGCGGCACTCAGAAACGGTAGACAACTTGGTTCTTGAAAAGCGTAGCACGTGGTGTGCTTTCACTTCTCTAAGTGGAGCTGCACGCACTTGGAAAAGTAATGCGTAGCTGCAAGAATGAAACGATGTCCTTTTGAAGATGGTGGTTCTATCGGACCCACTATATACGTGCCCTGACATTCGAATGGCCGCGACGCAATTGTCGGGTGTAGCACATTTGGAGGTTGATGTAGAACCACTCCGTGCACTTGGCATTGGTGACGGCTCTTGGCGATTTTCATGCGGTCGGTCATCATCGAGGGCCGGTAGTACCCTAGTCTTTTAATTTTCATTTTCATCTTTGGACCGTCGGTGAGCGCCACGGAGTCTGAATGCACCTCTTTAACGATTTCACGGGCCTCGGACCCGCTTAGGCACCTTAGCCGCATTTGATCGAAAAGACCTTACGTATAATGTGTTGTTTATTAATGCGTAGGACGAGTTCTTTTCTTGATGCGATGGGCCGGCGACCTATCGTCACGGTAGCTTTCTGTTTGCGGGTAGTCATCGATGGTTGTCGCCCGATCTTCGTGTTTTATGTCCTCTACTGCTGATTCTTTTTCTTTTCTTGATTTGTGTCTTGATGTCATGTCAGTTGTGATAGGACTGACGTCAAGTGAGCCGACACTTCCAGCGATTCATCTTGCAAACGAGCAAATTCTTTTGCGAGACGGGCTAAAGCATCTGCTTAAAGCATTCTCTTTTCTAGGAATTTTGTAGATTGTCACATTTGGAATACGTTCAACAATTTGTATAGCATCTTGGAAATCTTGTTCGAGTCTTGGTTTAAAAATTCGTATTGTCAGCGATACTGTTGAATGATTAGCTGTGAATCCCGTAGATGTTGATGTACGTTATCCCAATTTGAATGGTTAATTCCAATCCCGTTATGAGGGCTTCGTATTACGCTTCGTTGTTTGTACACGGTTACGTCGAGTGGTAGGAGTATCTTAACATCCCCGCTCCGGTGTTATAAAGATTAGCCGATTCTGCCTTACGGGCACTATCACTTGCGATTCTTCGTCTTTGTGTCTTGAAGATGCTCCGTCGAAATACAATTCCCAACGTCGATCATCGGGGTCTTCTAGGCTCATTATTTGTTCATCGGCGGATCGTCGTTGAGAGGAGATTCGGCGGCAAAGGGTGTCTTTGCGAGGAAGTCTGCTAAGACTTGTCCCTTTACGGCACGCGGAGGCACGAAAGTTATATCGAATTGCGATAATATCATTGACCATCGGCAAGTCTGCCGGAAAGTGTTGGACGAGTCATCGAAGTATTGCGATGGATTAAACTTCGAGATCGGAGTTGACCTTATGAGAAAGCATGTAATGCACGAGCTTTTGAGCGGCGAAGATCGGGGCCAAACAATGCTTTTCGATTGCGGGATACCTTACCTCCGTCGGAAGTAAACGACGGCTTAAGTAGTAAAGAGCATTTTCTTTACCCTCATCATTGACACAGGCTAACGGGGCTCCGAGGGAGTCGTCTAGAGCCGCGGTGTAAAGTATCGGTGATACACTGAGGCCAGGGCTGCTAAGACGGGAGGTGTCATTAAATATTGTTTAATGTCTTCGAAGGCCTTACGGCATTTCTCTTCCCAAATAAATTTGGCGTCCTTTTTAGCTAGTGCGAGAAAGGTGACACCTACGACGGAGTTTGAGATAAAGCGTCGAAGATATGCCGGCTTCCCTTGAAAAGATCGTAGTTGTTTTAAGGTTTTGGGAGGCGGCATTTCTAAGATGGCTTTAATCTTCTCGGGTCGATTTCAATTCCACGATGTCGGACAACGAATCCTAAGAATTTCCGGAGGTGACGCCGAAGGCGCATTTAAGGGATTCATCTTAAGGTTAAATTGTCTTAATCGTTCGAAAACAATTCTCGAATCATACGAGTGGTTTTCCTTTACTTTGCTTTTGATGACGACATCGTCCACGTAGCACTCGACTTGATTGTGGATGAGATCATCAAAAATTCTTGTCATTGCTCTTTGGTAAGTTGCTCCTGCGTTCTTCGGTCCGAATGGCATCACCGTGTAACAAAATACTCCGATCGGCGTTACGAATGCTTGTAAGCTTTTCATCTTACGGAGCCATTTTTATGCGGTTGTATCTGAAGATCCATCCATGAATGAGAATATTTCATGTGTCGAAGCAATATCGATCATCGGTTCCGGAATCGGTAGAGGAATTCATCTTTTGGACATGCCTTGTTTAAATCTCGAAGTCCGCACAAATTCGATCGACCATTCTTCTTTACGTGGCACCACATTGGCTAACCGGGTCGGGTATTGTTCTTCACGGACAAATTTAGCGTCTATTAGCTTTTTAACTTCGGTATAACTTGTTGTTCGATTTCTAAACGCATTCTTACGGGACCTTGTCGATTGGAGCAGTAGGATCCACTCTAGCTTATGGTTGCAACGACCTGCGGAGCTAATCACTGGCATTTCATCGTAGCTCCAAGCAAAACGGTCTTTAAATTCCATTAATAACTTGATTATTTCTTCGGAGTCTTCTTTATTGAGTAAGGAGCTAACAAAGGTAGGTCTAGGCTCTTCGTTAGTACCAAGTTAACTTCCAGTTAACTCATCTATTGTAGATTTGATTTCTTCTTCGAATTCTGGTGGAGCGTCTCGATTTGTAAATCTTCGAGTTCGTACGTAGTTTCCATGCGGTTTTCATTGGACTTGCGAGTGACAATCGAAGCAAAATTCGGTATCGTCGGCGACCCTGCGTGCTGAATCAGAGTCCATACTTTGAATTGGGAGGACGGCGGAGTTATTCCATAACTTTTCAAAATGTTGTGATTGGCCTTTTGTCCATTGTCGAGGTAAGAAACCACGTTGAATTAAATTTTGAACACGGGGAGAGTACCACTCGAAAGGTAATTCCATTAATTCGATGAAGTGACATCTTCGAATTGTACATTATTTTCGAGTTTTGGAGGAAGAAGCACCACGGTAGAATTTGATCGGCTTTGCACCGTCACTACGTACCTCTTTGACCTCCATACCCTCGATCTTATTAGAATGGATCGGAGTTAGGGTCATAGTATGTACGTAGTGGTTAATCTTCTCGTACATTGATTTGTATTCTTCGTTCTTTTCATCTTCGAGGGAGATCTTGTATTGCGGCTTCTTTCGACTTATTGTTGCTTGCTTCTTGCTTGATTTCTTTTTCTTCTTCGAGCTATCATCCCGATCAACATTGATGGTTGGTTTCTTCGTCCGATTGTCCTAGTGTCTCTACCGCGGCCTCGTCCCCGGCCTCGACCTCGGATGCGAGTTGTGGAGAAACCTTCACCATCTCGCCGGAAGGGAGTGGTGAGTGGCTGTTGGACTAGAACTTCGGGTTCTTCGTTGTCTGAACTTTCTTTGCTTTATTTGTTACGGTATCTCTGGAGAAGATTGTTTTCTTTGGCGGTGCATAATAAGCCGCATCTTCATGGATTCCGATTTCATGTACGGAGAATGGTTGTAAGTCTCCTTTGATGCCTTGTTCCCCTCCATCGTAATATTTGATGCAACGATGCGGAGATGATGGTACCATCTGTTTTCATGTATCCATGGTCGGCCCGAGTAGAGCGTTGAACGACGTTTCGAATCGATTATATGAAATTTTGCGGTTGTCTTTGCTAAATCACCGGTCTTCATCGGTAGCGTTATTGACCGAGGGCTCTTTCTCCTTTACGGTTGAATCCTCTTAATAACATTTTGTCGGCCTCGAGCTCGCGAGCATCGATTTCCAAGTATGCTAGTGTTCGAAGACTCATTATATTGATTGATGCTCCTGGATCCACCAATACTGCGGAGAGCGTAAACTTCCCGATTATAGCTGAAATGTACAACGGTCGGTTGTGATCTGCTGTCCCAAGTAGTAGGTCATTGTACGTGAAGGTAACACCTCGTTGTTCCTTTAACGAGCAAACCTCATCCAAGGAATCTCCAGGCCATTTGAGCTAAGCAAATTTCCGGATCAAGTAAGGCCTTGATCGAGCTTCCCTCATCTCCTTTGATAAGATGAGAGCATCGTAAATGCTCGGTTGGCGGTAGTTTCCTAAGATGGGCTAGCACGTTGTAGTCCACTTTGTTCTCCTGTGTCTCGGCTTCTTCTCGAATGGGTATGTCTTCTGTTGGGGTTGGTTCTTCTTGAACAACCACACGCTTTCCTTTGTCTTTTGGACCCATTCTTGGAGGTAGAACTTTTCCACTTCTTAGGTTGACTTCGTAATTTCTTCGAATCTAGTATTGAGTTTGTCGGTGTCTCCTCTGAATCGGAATGACGTGGCTCTTCGGATTATCTTCGAAATGCGAAGGCTCTAACTCATCGTATGCTGGAGCTCCTCGAAACTCACGGATAGATCCGTTGCTTGTTGAACTCTCGTAGCCTCCTTGATGGATGCCTTCTTCGTCATTTTGATCGTCGAGATCATGTATGATTTGAGAATTGTTGTTGGTATCGAAATCGACGCCGGATTGTCGCTAGTTACGTAATCGTTAGAAACGGTCAAAACGTAGCCAACGCCATCACCCTTATCATTATATGATCCCACGAAGTGAGCGGATAATCATACAAAATCGGAGGTTCGAGGGATTTCTCCCCGAATCGGAAACAACTATCCTAGGATAAGCGGCCCCTAGTCCAGCCTTAGGAATCTCGGTCCCCTCTTCTTCGTCGATTTTCTTCTTCTCTTCGATTTTCTCTGTCGAGGTGGTTCCTCCATCGCGAGTGATAGTACCGGCTTAACGGGTCTCGAACTACGAATTGAAGCTCGCACGAAGCGGTTCGGATGTTGTCTAAAATCTTCTTCGAAGATCTCGTCCGAGCGGTAGTCCATCCATCGTCGGTTGCATAGGGATCTATCGGAATGACGGGATCGGTTGAGATAACATTGACGGAACCTCCTTTACGGGGTTCCTTCATGTACTCCTTCGGGATTGTTATATTTCCTTTCCGAAGGTTGTCGTTGAGCCAACTTTTGAAGGTAATGCGGTCTTCATCTTGTGCCCGAGCATCAGATGGTAGGGGCGAAAGTTGGGATCACCTTTCTTGTTGACTTCCTGCGGTCTTTTGGGCTGCGACGTTGGAAATACTGGAGTTTTCATTAAGCTACGGAACATCTTTGAGTGCTTGCTTCATTTTTGAACGGATATTCTCTGCTCGAAGCTCCCTCGATGTACGTTGCGGACGAGACGGTTGTTCATCTTGCGGAGACAGTGATAGGTTGGACCAGAGGTTCTTGGTAATTTTGTTGTGGTTCTTGCGGCCGTTACGAGTGGTATTTGCATCGGTTGTTTGCCTTTGTCAGCTGCTTGCGACGACCCGGATTTCTTTTCGAAAGTCTTCACCGGCTTACGCTTGTCAGTCTTGTCGGCAAAACTTAATTGCTTCGCCTCTTCTTGCAAGCTTCCGGCCTTGCTTAACAACTTCTCGAAAGTCTTAATAGTGAATCCCTTGAGGAGAAGTGCTTATCGGGCCGTGAATGCTTTTAAGCGAGATGCTGATTGCATGTTGTTCTTGCGAGTTGTGGTTCACACTTCATGCTTAAGTTTCTCCATCGAAGTATGTAATCCACCAAAGTTTCATTCGGCCTTTGTTTCTCTACCACTAAATCACCTATAGTGATGTGGTGCGAGCTCCGACAAATCGCTTAATGAAGAGGCTCTCTAGCTGCGAGAATGTCTTTACGGATCCGTTGGGTAATTCGCATACCGGTCGAAGGCGATTCACGACGGTCGCTAACGAGCTGTCGGAAGAGTAGCGCATCGCTCCGCCGGCATTGCAACAAGCGGCACGAAAGTGTGCAACATGCTTGTCGGGGGTTCCCGGTTCCGTCGAAGGTCTTAAACGAGAGGTGGTACGAAGCCCTTTGGGTATTGGACGGCGTCGAATTCTTCGGGTAAGGTACTGCCGTCCGAATAGATGTCCCGTTCTTCGATTGTGCTAGGGCTTCTCGCACTTGCTTGTTCTACCGAGTTCTTGATATCCTTTTCGGGGATCATACTTTGTGTTGTATCCTTTTTCGGTGGTCATCCCCATTGACGGATGTAATTTCCTTCCCTCCGTCTACGATGTGAATGACTTCAGGGGTGTCTCTCATGTGGTTGTACTTGACTTTGGAGAGTGGCTAGAGCTATGGCCATCTCTTCCATCCTCTTGGCCATTTGAGCGATCGTGTCGTCCTTTTACTGAAGTCTGTCTCTTCATCGGTTCCGGCTCCTCTCTTCTGCAGTGTGCGGGAGCACCTTGAGAAGATGATGAAGCTCGTGTCTCGACCATGTTGATTTACGCATATTCGTTGTCCATGAATTCCGATGAGTCGATCTCATCTCCGAACTTTTCTTCTCTTTCTTTTGCCGACCGTCGGATGTCGGTTCTCGACTTTTCCATGGCATCTTCTAGCGGAGCTTTCTGTGTATCTTTGTGGTTGTCATGCGATGGTTGCCGGGTCCTTTTTCACGAGTCCCCTTCATCGCGGTAGCACTTTCTTCGGATTCCGGCCTCTGGCGAGACTTTCTCTCTCGGAGCTGCTTGTTTCGATCTCAGCTGCCCGTAGTGGGACGCCACACCATCCTTCTAGCGACGGAAGGTCTATGACCGGATGGTCGCATCGGCCGAATGCTGGAAGGTGGTATCCTCCTAGTCCGTAACACGATACTACGACGGGCGGGCTAGCCTTCATTCTCTTGCTTGGCTTTTCTATCATGACGGCGGGTTCTACTCGGGGCCCGAGACGGGATTTGGCCAGGCACCCGCCACTATCCTTCGTAGAATTTCAGACACGGGGCGAGTTTTCCTTCCTTGCTAGCTTTTCTGCCAAAGTTTGCGGTCGAGCAAACGGCGTAGTTCGGTTCTTTTCTTGCGGTTATCGTTGTAGTATGCGGGCTGTGGTAATGTGGCGACAATCTTTCGAACATTCTCTTCATCCTCTGCGGCGGAGAGGGGATGGAACATGCTTCCTCCCAAAAGTGGTATGTAGTCGGGCGGTGGTGTATATTACGGTAGCGGTGTATATTCGGCAGCTACGGAATTTCCTCCGGGAAGGCGACCTCGGCGGCTACGGCTTCCACTGGCGATCCTTCTATTTCTATTTCTTCTTTGGGTCTTCGTCGGCGAAGGAATCTTCGAGCTTGGACCCGATTTCGAAGACGAGAAGGTCTTACGGGAAGATCCGTACCCTCCGCGGTAACGGGTTTATCATAGTTACGGATTCCTTTCCCCTTTGATTTGGCGGAAGTCGGGGTAGGTGCGGAAACAACTAGACCGGTGGGGGTAGTGAGAACGGTCCTCCTGCGGACGGCGGTACTCCTCCAGTCGGGACCCTTTGCGGGGAGGAAACTCTTGGGTCGACCTGAGGTTGAACTCGAGCGGTGGTTCCTCGGCTTTAGATACCTTGTTCGTCGGTGCGAAGAGGGAGACGTCGGTGACCTTGACGTTCGTGTTTTCGAATCCACTGTCCGAATCGGATGACCCCATTGTCGGGCGGTTCATCCTTATAGACGGCGAAGTCCGATCCGTTGGTGAAGGAGAAAATCGGTTTCGGGGCTTCCATTTCTGCGAGGTAGATTCGGTTGTCGGTCCCGAGTTATGCTTCTTCTCTTTAGGACGAAAAGGAATTGAAAAGAGTCCGAACGCATTCTTTGTTCATGTATTTATAAGAAGGAATTATTTGTTAAAAGAATCACTTATTAGAGGGTTTGTTTATTTAGAACGGAATGTTCGAAGGTGTAGAGAAGGTAAGGAATCCGATTCGGAAAGGAAAAGAAAGTCTTAAGCAAGACTTCCCGAGCTCGAAGGATCATTCCTAAACTAACACCTATTGAGGGTCCACCCCACCTCGGAAATGAGGTAAAAGGATCTCGGAACCTCTCTGTTTAGGGGTGTCTAAACGGTGGCTCCTAAATCCGAGAGAATGTTGGCTATACTTGTTCGAAGATAGAAATGAACATAGTATTCCAACGGAAAGAAGGGTAGTTTGATCCATTAGGGACATGGATACACTTACCGATTTTTGAAAGCGAGATTATTTGATTATAATGGAGAGAGGAATATTCCCAGTGGAGTCGCGGAAATCACTGTCGGCATATTTTTAGGTCGTGTTTTATTTTGAAGAGGGGTCGCCTAGCAAATCTGTCGGCGAATTTTTAATTTAATTAAAATAAATAATTTGAAAAGTAGTATTTGATTTTGAAAATAATTTTTAAACTTGAAGGTTTTAAGATATGAGATTAAACCGACCTCGCATCCCGAATAGTTTATATAAACGAGCACCGCACCACTGAGCCGTGTATCTATCCCTAAGGATAGACACGCTTGCTTGATGGTGGGGCTTGATTAAATAAACTAGAAGATTAGTGACATCCGTTTGGTGCACGAACCAATTTTATAAGCCGACAAGTTTCCACTGCTTAATATGAAAACATTAAACGGGGTTTATATTACACAGGTTCTTTAAAATTCCCTATAAGAGCAAGCCACTATAGTTAATTACATCTTAAGTGACGGGAATCACCTAAGAAAACTCTCGATAATAATCGATGATTACGCTCTCGAGAATTTGAAAGTTTAAGGTTTTCGAAGATTGAATTTTGAAGTTTCGATAGGGAATGGATCAAATTTTTGGAACATTTTGTTTTGTGAATCCAAAGGAAGAAAGGTAGGAGAAATCAGCGATTCGAAGTGAACTTCGATAATTTCCGACTATCCTATCGTTTGGCTTGAATTTAGGAAAGTCTAATGTTTATTTGATATTTCGATCTTGTCGAATTTCAATTAATTAGGGCTTATATTTGTATGATAAAATCAAACAAATAGCTCAGAAAATGTGAGGGTTTATGTCGTATCGGACGACTACCTCGGAATCCTAAGACCAGGTTAGGGCTTAATTTGCGATGCAAATGCACAACGAAGAGTTGAGGATTTATGTTGCACTAGGCGAAGCTACCTCGAAATCCTATGGCTTGGTTGTTTCAATTCTAAGAAAGTTTTCGTTGAAGTAGACTCGAGGTTTTGCTTGATGACGATGGTCGTCTTGCCCACCATGCTCCGAGCTCCTTGTTGTTGCGGAGGTTTAGTTTTAGAAATCATAAATCGGGGGATGAGAGAAGTGTTTTGGTTTAGAGAAAATCTTAATTTCCAAGTGTTTTTTGTGTTTTAATTAAAACAAATCTTAAAGTTGATTATAACGACACCGGTTAAGATCCCGCGGTTCCATCCTTAGGCATCGTTATTTTTATCGGATTCACTTAGTCCGGATGAATTTGCTAAACTCAGTTGAATGAGTTCCACACTTTCATTTAGGCCAGTGGGAAATCCAGTTAGCAACACGTAGGTTACATCATCAGAGGTATTCCGATCATCCGACGGGACGTTTTAATTTAGTTGCGATTGTAGTTTTGTGTTACTGTTTGTGATTAAATTTTGAGTTGTTTTATCTTTTGAAATGTTGTGGCGGTGAATTTTATCTTGCGATGACTTTTAACTTAGTTTTGGTTTTAGTTTTAGGGACTATCCTAAAGGTGTGGGTTTTCATGCAACGGTTGTTTTATCATGCGAAAAAGTAAAGCTGCATTTGCAATAAAGTAAATTGCAGAAAGTAAATTGCAATAAAATAAAAGCGTACTGGAGGGTCTTCCAGTCATCCAAGTTGCACTTAAAACACAATTAGAATATTTAAACAAGTTCCTAGGTAAAGCTAGGGGAAAGGTTATGGTTTTCTACCAAATTCCTAATCATATAGCTAGTCATCTCTATGACGTCTAGGTTCTTTGGGTTTTGGTTTAAGGACGATTTTCTTCATCGAAGAATAATCGAATTCGATTGTTCTTAAAAATATCTCATCATATTGAGGAAGTGCTTAAGAAGGATCTTAAACATCTTTTCAATATTTCTAGAATTATTTTAAGTCAGAATGAATTTAATTATATAAATGAATCGATCGTCAGAGGTTTTGAAGTCTTGTTAACTTGCTCGATGAACTAGGACGTTTGAATATCACTATGAGTAAAGTAACACTCCATTTAATGTTTCATTTAGGAGTTACAATAATCAAAGCTTTGAGGGTAAATTAGTATTCGAATGATTTGATTTAAGTTAAAGGGTTTAAATTTGGAATAGTGTTCGAGTTGCTTTATATTTAGTTTAATTTAATTTAATTTGATTTGATGTTTAATTAATTTGATTTGATTTAACTTTAATTTAATTATTTAATTTAATTTAATTTAATTTAATTTAATTTAATTATTTAATTTAATTTAATTTTAATTTAATTTAATTTAATTATTTAATTTAATTTAATTTAATTTTAATTATTTAATTTAATTTAATTTAATTGTTTAATTTAATTTAATTTAATTTAATTTAATTTAATTTAATTGTTTGATTTAATTTAATTTAATTTTAATTAATTTAATTTAATTGTTTAATTATTTAATTTAATTTAATTATTTAATTTAATTTAATTTTAATTAACTTAATTTAATTGTTTAATTTAATTTAATTTAATTATTAAATTTAATTTAATTTAATTTTTAAATTTAATCTTAATTTAATTTATCTTTAATTTACTTTATTTTTAATTTTAATTGAAATTAAGTCTTTTAATATTTTAAATTTGAGTTATCATTTTAATTAAAAATTGAGTATTAGTTGATATAATTAATTTAGGGATTTTTAAATTAAAGAATAAATCTCTTCCTAATAAAGATCCCTTATTTTAATAATTCGATTTTATTATTCTTCAAATTTAATCTATTATTTAATTAAAGTTTAATCATTTTAAAATTATTTAATGGGTTTCTACCCTTTAATTATTTAAATTTCAATCATCCAAATCAGATTAGGATCAAATATTTTACTTGTTGACTTTTTATTAAACCTAAAGTTTTAATTAAGGATTAAAGATTTTAATTACCATTTTACCCTTTAAGCTTAATAATTTCATAACTCACTAAATTGAACTCAAATGAACTTGAAATTTTTATGTGACTTTACTCATATGTCAATAAAGACATGAGAGGAGAAAATGTGATTTTTCTGTATTTAATTTATTTATATAATTATTTTTGGTAGAAAAATAGAGATTTTCAAGGAAAATTTGATAACATGACCAAGGGAAAAGTTTCTGTCCTTAAGAAAATTAGGGGACATTCCTAATGACCAGAGAAGCACTTGGACCAATTTTGGTGATTTTTTGAATTATATTATTATTTATTATAATTATTTTGAGTTTTGGAGTGTTAATTAATTTAAAAATAAGATAAATGTTGAAAAATGGATTTTATATTTTTCAAAAATCTCTCTGATATCAAGGAAACCAGAGAAACAAATTTTGCAATTTTCTGATTTTTCTATGATTTATAATAATTATTTTAGTGAAAATGCTAGAAAATACATTTTTTTAATTTTAAAATTACCCTAGGGCTTTAAAATTTAATATCTCACTAAATAGACTTAGGAAAAATGTGGGATTTGTTCCTAAGTGATTAAAATTCAAAATGTGACATTTTGGTGAATTTTATTATTTTTGTGATTTTTATTATTTTTTAATTATTAAAAATATTAAAATATTATTAAAAATCAACTTTTTTAGAAAATTGAAATTTTAATTTTCTTGGGTTCCCCTGATATCAGAGAGGCTCCAAAACCAATTTGGTGAATTTTAAAAAAATATTTTAAAAGTTATGAATTTTTAAAGTTTAAAATGGCTAAGTGGCTTAATCAACCCGATTAGTGGGGCTAACCAAGTCAATTGACTTCAAATTTTTATGGTGGATTCCTCTGATCCTAAAGGTCAGTGGAGAATTGATTTCAAGTCAATTTGATGCCTGGTTAACTCTAATTAATTAAAGACCTATTTTAGGTGTTTAAGCGATTAGGGTTAATGCGAGTGAATTAACTCGAGTCCTATTTTTCCTAGAGTTCTGCTGGTCATAAGGAACATCACCAAATATTTCTAGAATTTATTTCACAACATGCTAATTTTTGGAATTAAAATACTCAAAACAGCAACATGCATTTGAAAAATAAATAACTTTTCACAGAGATGGCCTCTGACCTTGGAAAATTCGGGGAATGTTCCCGAGTTCGGAGGCTTCAACAGCCTATGGTCTCATGCCATGGTGAATTGTATACATGCATGGAGAATTAAATGTATGCAGAGAGTAAATAAATTATAAAAAATAAAATACTTAATGAAATTAAATGATTTCTTTTCCACATTATTCTCCTCTGTTCACTGAGCGAGAGGGTATTTTTATTTTATTTTTGTGATTTTTCTACACAAAGATATGGATTTTTGAAGTTTAGGGAATTAAATAAATAAGAAAATACCCTAATTTTCTATTTATCCACGCGGCGCCGCGTCGACCTCGGCGGCTCCGAAACGCCGCGTGTCGCGCTCCCGTTCGACGCCGCCATGCGAGTCGGCGGCCGGGCCCCGCGGTTCTCGTACGCGTCTCTGGTCGAGCGCGATCTGGCCGTCCGTGCGCGCGTGTATCGAATGGACGGCATCCGTTCATCGTCCCGCAGTGTTCTCGCCGAGAGCCGTCCACACTAAATCCACAAGATCTCACTCGATTCTCGATGGATTTTCATGTTCTTATGCTACATGGATTCGTCTTGAAGAGACGAACACATCTATACGGCTAACATGCATTGGAACTAAGGCATTTGAAATGGAGAATCTCCGAAAGCTCGGGATGAAGAGTTAGCTCATACCTTGGCTCGGAGAAGTGTGGCTTCGATCCGAGAGTTGTTGCACCTTCGATTGGGTCCGCGAAGCTCCGGATGAAGTCTCACAGATGCAGTGAATTGCCTAGCTATGAAAGTGACCACGGTAGATCACAAAGCTTGGAGGCTGGAGCAAGCAGGTGGCACTGGAGATGGGGCTTTCGGTGGGAAACTTCTCCTCTTGGTCCGGTGAAGGTGTAGGACCGGTCGATTTGAGGATTGGCTCAGCTGTGGCAAAGTGTCACGGTTTTGGGTGGAATTTCGGTTGAGAAATTGGGCTCCGTTGGTGGGGATTAGGGCAAATTGACTACGGGGATCAAGCTGCTCTCGGGATGGTGAAGGGTTTGAAACAATTTTGGCAGAGTTTCGGCGAGGTTTGTGCTTGGCTCTCCTCTTGGCCGAGAGGGTGAGGGGTTTAAATAGGAGAGGGTGGAAGGCCTCCGGGGGGAGTTAGGGCTTGGGATCGAGTTGCTGCGGTGAGGAGAAGATCGGCCATGGTGACCAGCTAGGGATGGGGCGGCTCGGCAAGTGAGAATTTCAATGTTGGCTCACATGTGAGCTCTCGGCCATGGTGTTTTCCGGCGGCACAGTGGCGGCCGGCCGGCATGGGTCACCCTCGAGGTCGGGTGGGTCGGGGGTTGGAGGTTTGTGCGATCGATTGGCCATGGACATGTGTAAAGGCTTTGATCCAAAGTGGAATGGGGCATGGCTAGATTTGGACCTAAATGGGTCAACCCACCCATTTGGGCTAGGTGCACCACCCGAGGCCTGGTTTTGGTGAGGGAAAAGTGATTTGGCTCGGCATAATCGGTAGGGTCGAGTCACCATCCAAGCACGATTAGGCTTAAGCATGGTTTAGTGGAAACATGGAAGTGGTTAATCACCTTTAGGAATTAAGGAAAGAGCCTCCTCCTTTTGCCCAAAATGGCATGGTGACATGTAAAGAGGCTCTTATGGCTTGCATATGGCTTATGCATGGCTCCATGGCTCCATTTGGCTTGGGAAAAGTAAAGTCGATTTCATGGAAATGGATTTAAGGAAAATTTTGGTATTTAGGGGTGATTTGGCATGAGGCTTGATTTGGAATTATTTGATGATGAATTTAGGACTTAGGGATGATTTTAATTGAAAGTATGATGAGGGGAAATGTCATATGGGCCTTGGAAGAATTTTGGGCTTTTTTGAAAGGGTTTTAGATGGGCTTTTAAGATGGATTAGGAAAGTGGGCTCTTGAATTTTAAAATGGATTTTGGGATGAAATTTTGTAAAGAGGTTGGGCCAAATAATTATTGGGTTTAGCTCATGGATGTGTCATGAGTGACTTGAAGCAAATTTGGGGTAGTTTGGACTTGAATTGGGTTGGATTTGAATTCTTTTGGTGAATGGGCCGATGTAGGTCGAGTTGGGCTAACTTGGGCCAATGTTGGGCTAGGGTTGAAATTGATGTAAAATAAATATTAAGAAATGTTTATGGGAGTGTTTCAAAGAGGTTTTGGCTTTGGTTGGGTTTTAATTTTGAGGTTTGGGCCTATTTGGGTTAGATTTGGGTTTAGGTCGAAATTGGGCTTTTTGATTTTGGGTTGAATTTGAGTGGGGTTTGGGTCAAAATCTTGGGCAAATCATGTTAGTGTTTTGTTTATGAGGATGTTAAGGAAGGTTTAGAAAAGATTTGGGGTTAATTGGAGTTGAATTGGGTTAGTTTGGGCTGAGTTTGGGTCATGGGTCCAAATTTGGGCTTTAAGGCCCAAAGTGAAATTGGATCCAAATGTCAATCAAATTGGACTTGGATTTGGTCTAAATTGGTATTGGGAATGTTGAATTGAAGTTTAGAATTGAATTGGACCAAAATTGGGGTCAATTGGGTATGTTTGGTTTGACATTGGGTCCACTTTGGGTTAAAATGGGTCGATTTGGGGGTTTTGACAAAAGTAGGGTAAATTGACAAAATTGGCCCATGGTGTAGTTGGACAAAATGAAATTGGGAATATTTGGGATTTTCTGGAATTTTCTGGGAATTTTCTGAATTTTTGGATTTTTAGGCCAAGAAGGGTATTTTGGGTATTTGGAGGGTATTGGGGGGTTTTCTTGGAATTTTTGGTATTTTTGGGTATGGATGATCAATTTGAGTGATGTGGAGGTGTTTGGGATTGATTTTGGAAGATTTTAGGTAATTTGGAGATTTTGCGAAAATTTGGGTAATTCGAGGTTTTGGGTAGGTTTAGTAGGTGTAGGGTCCAGGGGTCAAAAATTGAAAATTTGGGAAATTGAAGATTGGGTGAATTTGGGTGGGGTGAAATCATTTTGGTTGAGCCATGAAGCCATTCAAGCCCATATGAGCCATGAAAGGACTCATTTGAGGCATTCATTATGTTGTTCCTAACCCTCTTGCGCGAGGGCTTAGGGGTTAAGGACCATCCATGTGAATCACCTACATGAGTCGGGGAGGTCAAGTTGGGTATGGGTGTGGTTTTAGGAAGTGTGTGGAAATGTAGTGTGTAAGTGTAGTGTATAAGTGTAATGTGTGTGTAAGTCGGCCCCTTCACCGGACCGAGGCCGCCGGGGCGATCTAAGGCCGAAAAGTCTATAGGAACTCATCCTTTAAACTTCCATATTTGATTTCGACCCTACTAGGTGATTAGGGGTCTATAGTCGAGTTTGTGGAGTTTGCGGGGAGTTTAGAAGTGGTTTGAATTTCTAAAAGGCGGGTCCCGATTCTAGTCCTCTAAGATAGTCGAAGGAAAAGCCTAAGGCTAGATCTA
>CM040434.1:31837637-31852782 GCA_022702705.1 Papilionanthe hookeriana x Papilionanthe teres
TCTTGTTATTCCTGTTTTGTTTACTAGAAGCTTTATTTGTCAGCTTGAGCAAATTGATATCATAAATTAGCATGATCGAATGTTTAATGTTAGAAAAAATATTAATTTGATTCCGACAGAGTGATGTGCCCTTGTTGATGGTCATTTTGTTTGATGCTTCTCTTCGTTCTTACTGTTAACTGACCTTCGAATGGCATACTTCTTTTCTTGAATTTAATCTTAACGGTGAGAGGGTGAATTAGGATTTTAGAGAGATGAAATGAGCGAGTGAATGTGTGCTGCGGCATGCGCCTTCAGGATATCATAAGCTGTAAGGAAATAAAAGAAAGGGTGGAGAATCTAATGCGAGGATATCAACATATCAAAATGCTTATTGAAACTTTTGCTTGCAGGATGTGACTAAAAAATAGAGAATATGTATTAGCATGTTTTATTTGACAAAAGTAAAAAAGCCTCTTTTCTTTTTAGCAGGCCACTTTTATTCTGGGCTAGTTTGGGATCACTTCTGTTTTTTATTGTTACTTTATTTTTATTTATTTAATTTATGTTTTGATATGAAATATAATAAGTTTAGCCTCTTAAAAATATGTTTTATGTTTATCTATGTAATGTTGGCAACGATGTCTGCTTGGCTAGTGACCGATGGCGGTAGTGGTGATTGCTGCAAGTAGTATTATAATATCTACAACAACAACAACAACAAAGCCTTAATCCCACTAAGTGGGGTCGGCTACATGAATCCTTTTTCTCCATTGCGTCCTATTTAGTGTCAAGTTTTCTTTTAATTCTAATAAATTAAGATCATTTTTTATGCAATAAGCCCAAGTTTTCCTAGGTCTGCCTCTGCCTTTCTTAACATAAGTTGTATTTAAAACATCTACTCTCATAATCGGATCATCAGGTGGTCGACGTATAATGTGACCAAACCATCTAAGGCGACTCTCTAATTTTATCCGTCACTGGTGCAACTCCAACCCTATTACGGATATATTCATTTCGCATTTTGTCTCTAAGTGTAAAACCACTCATCCACCTAATCATTCTCATCTCGACAACACTTAACTTAACATTATGTTTCTCTTTTAAAGGCCAAGCATTCAAGCACCATAGAGCATTGAAGGTCTCACCACCATCTTATAAAATTTTCCTTTCGACCTAAGCGGTACTTTTCTATCACACAAAAGGCCGGACGCATTCCTCCACTTCAACCAACCAACCCGAATTCTACTATTAACATCCCCATCTATATCACCATCGCTTTGAACAATGGACCCGAGATATCTAAATCGTTCACACCTTTTAATAATTTGATCACCCAAAGTTACACTTCGTCACTAGACCTACTATTACTAAAATTACATTCCATGTATTCAGCTTTAGTTCTACTCAAACGAAGACCTTTAGACTCCAATGTAGACCTCCATAATTCAAGTTTTTCCCGGACTTTTCTCTTGTCTTATCCACAAGGAGGATATCATCAGCAAAAAGCATACACCGAGGTACATCCTCTTGTAAATGGCCAAGTAAGACCATCCATAAATAAAGCAAAAAGATATGGGCTTAAAGCCGATCCTTGATGTAAACCAACGTAAATAGTAAAATACTTGGTTAATCCTCCTTCGATTCGAACACATGTAATGACTTCTAGCATACATATCTTTAATGACTCGAATATAAGTCATATCAACACCTTTCTTCTCGAGGACTCTCCAAAGAACATCTCTAGGAACCTTATCGTAAGCTTTTTCTAAATCAATAAAAATCAAATGTAGATCCTCCTTATTATCTCCGTACTTCTCCATCAAACCTCTCAATAAATGAATAACTTCCATGGTAGATCGCCCAGGCATAAATCCAAATTGATCATGAGAAATCTTTGTGATACGTCTTAACCTATGTTCAATTACCCTCTCTCATAATTTTAAAGTATGACACATCAATTTAATTCCTCTATAATTTGCACTCTTGTGCATTCCTTTTATTCTTAAAAATGGGGACCAAAATGCTCTTTCTCTACTCCTCAGGCATCTTTTTAGTTTTTAAAATAATATTAAAAAGTTTAGTAAGCCAGGAAACCCCCATATCACCAAAACATTTCCACACTTCAATCGGGATATCATCGGGTCCTACGACTTTCCCCCTCGGTTTTCTTTAAAGCCTCATCAACTTCTTTTTACTAATGCGACGGTGAAAATAAAAGTTTTATTATTATTAACGATATTAAGATCACTAGGTTGATCGTACTTTCAAGATCATCATTAAAAAGCTTTATCAAAATAACTCACCCACCTATGTCGAATATCTTTTTCTAAGAAAAACACTTTTCGATTTTCATCTTTAATACACTTTACTCGAGTTAAATCTTTAATTTTCTTTTATCTTTGTTTGGTTAGATTATACATATATTTTTCACCTTTATTAAGTATCTAACACGTTATAAAGATCACTAAAAGCAGAATTTTTAGCGTCACAGATTATTCTTTTTACACTCTCTGCATGGCCGTTTTATATTTTTCCCGCTCTCTACGTTTTTACATTTAAACCAATTTTTATAACATAACTTCTTATATTTTATCTTTTCTGCAGATTATTATTCCACCACCAACTATTTTTATTTATAGAAACTTTTCTTTGATTCTCCAAGATCATCTTTTAGCCACTATCATTTAATATTATTAGTTAATTTTTCCCACATAACATTCGCGTCTTCATGAACATCCCAAATATTTAAATATTGAATTTTACTCATAAAAATAATTTTATTTGTCTTTTAGGTGCCCGCATCTAATTCTACGATGTTGAATCATTATTTTACAACTCTTCATCTTAAAATCTAGAACTAATAATCGATGTTGGGTACTTAATTGCTCACTTGGAATGACCTTACAATCTCGACGATCTCTTTTTCTTATAAGCAAATAATCAATTTGTGTTTTATTGCATCCATTCTTATAAGTAATAAGATGCTTCATCTCTTTCTTGAATAAAGTATTAGTAATAATCATATCATACGCTAAAGCAAAATCTAAAATGGCTCTACCTTCTTCATTAATTCGCTCCATAACCGTAATGCCACCACGAATATTTCGAAATCTTCTACCACTCTACCGACACGTCCATTTAAATCTCCTCCAATAAAAATTTTTTCTTGAGGGTATCGAGTGTATTAAGTCTCTAAATCATTCCGTAATTTATCTTTAGATCCTATATCTAAACCAACTTCGATGAAGCATAAACGACTTATAATATTAAAAATCTTAAGTATTAATAATAATCTTAAGTCATTATAATTCTATCTCCAACTCTATTAATTTTAACAACATTATCTTTCAAACTCTTATTTATAATTACACCTACACCATTTCTAAGTACGACTCTTACTGTAATCACTATGAGTTTAAAACCTAAGTTATCAATCTCCTTAGCTTTTTCTCCAACCCATTTAGTTTCTCGAATACATAGGATATTTATCTTTCTATGGATCATAATATCAACCAATTCCATTAATTTACCATTGAGAGTACCTATATTCCAAGATCCTATCCTAATACTAAGTATCACGAACTAACTTCTTTACCCGCATCCGTCCGTAATGTGGGAACCTCGCTACTTCGACACTACACCCGGGTGCGGCGTAGCGCCCTCGTACACTTTCCATCGTATTCGAGCCATACAGTGCGTCGCTTCCGGGACGCCTAAGCACTTACACAATGATCAAAAGGATTCATGTCATGATTTTTCGACAAGTTTTACGCTGGCTGTCGACTACCTAACGCAACCCTCCACTTTTCACATCCGGGCTTGGGACCGGCAACGACAGTGTTAGTAGTATTATAATATCTGTTTAATCTTTTTTTTTTTAAAATATCTAAACTTTATTTTGAGTATTTTTAATATAACTTGCTTTGCTTTTTAAAATAAAATATAAACGCAGTTAAAACTAAATTAGACTCTTTTGAAGAATAAAAGTAGAAAAAAAAATGATGGTTAACTGGCCCTATCATGTAAGCGTGAGAGCTACATTATAAAACTGGTTCTCTTTTCCCTGTTAATAAAGACTCTCCATTCCCAAAAAATAATTCAGCATTACTCCGGCAATACAAATACCTTACAATATGTAATAACATGCACAGATTCATTAGGAAGTGTTCCTCTATGGGAAGCAGTTCTCGGCAAGCATGAAGCTGTAATAAGGCTGCTGATAGACAATGGTGCGGACTTCTCCTATGGTGACATGGCCCAATATGCTTGCACTGCAGCAGAGCAGAACAGCATAGAACTGCTGAAGGACATTGTCAATTATGGTGGCGATGTAACGCTCCCACGGAGTGATGGGAGCACAGCTCTTCATCTTGCAGTCTGTGAAGGTAACTTTGAGATGGTCAAGTTCTTGCTTCAGCAAGGAGCTGATGTTAACAAGCAGGACTTGCATGGCTGGAGTCCACTCGGATTAGCCGAGCAGCAAGGCCATCAAGAGATTATTTCTCTCTTTCGTACAACCAAAGCCTGTGAAAATGAGAGCCATCAGAAAAAGGACGACAGCCCTTCCTCTGAGTTGAAAACCTCGACAGAAGTCCGAGCTCTTGGAAGATTTAGAAGTGAGACCTCAACGGCTATCCGATCTCTTGGAAGATTCAGGAGTGAGCCGGCGATGGTGCAAGGTTTGCAGGAAGGAAACCCTCCATTGGGCGAGGACGCTTCAAAGAGAGGTCAACAGAAGTGTAATTTAAGTAACTTTTCTAACTCGCTCTTTGGTATCATGTCAGCTGCTCAAGCTGATAGGAGTGGCAGTCCTCTTCTTTCATCCAGATCAACTAATTTAAGGGCTGGTTTTGGATATTATCCTGGCCATCATCAGCAACATATTCAGCAGCAGCACCACCACAACCGTTACCTCCATTCTTCTCCCAAAATCAGGATAACAATAAGCTGTCCTGAGAGGAGAGATTGTGCTAGCAAGCTCGTGCTTCTCCCAAAATCCATTGAGGACCTCCTCTCTCTTTGCCATAAAAAATTTGCTTTCCAGCCTGCCAAAGTTGTTACGAAGGATGGCGCTGAAATCGATGATGTGCAGATCATCCGCGACGGTGATCATGTTTTTCTGGTTAGTAATTTATGGAAAGGAAAAAATAGCAGCGTTTCATAGTGTGAGATTTTGTTTCAATGTGATGCTGAAGGAGTTGGAAGTCTTGTTTTAAGGAGTTCCAGTTCAGTTGCCATCTTAGCAGCTCTTTGTATGTATTTTTGGCTCTGAAAGTTTACATTTGTAAGCAGGCCAGTTGCGTCTATTTTAAAGATGCCTTTCCAATCTTCCACAGCATTATTTTTAATCAAGGCTTTTTTTTTTTTTTTTTTTTTTTTTACATTTTTGGGAATTTTGAGATTGCTTCTCATTTAAGATAAAGCATTGCTCTAGAAGACATTTGTATATCACAATTTTTGAAGTGAATCAGTATGAAACATTGTTATAGTTCTGCTTTAGGGGCTTTATAGCCTCTGTTCAGTGCACAGCTGCAGTGATGTTCTTGAGTGCTCATCTGGTTCATTGTAGTAAGAAAGTGGAGAAGTCTTATTGTGTCAGTCAATTATCAACTCAAAATCCATAATTATATCGATCATGCTTGGCGGTGAGTAGGGATGAGAAGTGCCTAAAATCGTGAGTTAAGAAAGAATTCTATGGTACTATTCATGCTGGAACTATCTTGATGGTAAATAGATAAATAAATCAATCAGCTTTTCATCTTACAAGTTTGAATCTCTGATCATTTTTATATTAAAAGATAAAATGTAAGCATTGATTCATGGGGCATGTAGTTAATACCCCTAAAATGATAAGTGATATTTGTCTTGCCACATTTATAACAGGATTTTATGATTTCTTGTCTCCTTTAATTTTGTTTAAATTTAAGTTATTGACACGAAACAATTTTATGTATTTTTCCCGCATTTAATTATGCATTTTCCTCTTTATTTATCACTTTTTTACGCTTAAGAAGGTTGTTTTTGGTGTTTTGCAAATTATATGGGTTCAAACGTGAATTTTGAAGCGAGAAAATGTTGAAGTCATAGGAGTCAAACTGACGGAACCACTACTTGGTGTAATTATGTGGCTCTCTTTGTCAAGGCGCGTGGTTATGCCAAACTCGGGCTTAACTTCACTGTATCTGGTATAGTCACGCCATATTTGAGTGTGACTACGTCACTCCACAAGCTGCACGATGTGACTATGTCAGGTTCGGGTGTGATCAGGCCGTTGAGGTTACTTCTATACTTGGAAAGATGCATCTTGTTAAACCTGGATAAGAACTATAAAAGCAAATGTTAGAGCCCGATTTAGACATCTGGGGTGGCGGGAGGTTGAAGTTTGAGAGGGTTTTGGAGAGTTGGAGAGCTTTTTTAGGCTTTCTTCTTCCTTGCTTGAGGGATGAAGCCTTAAGGGCTGTTTTTTCTTCTTTACTTCTTATTTCTTATTTTCTTTAAGAGAGCCTTGTATGAGAGAGAAATCAATTACTGTGCAGGAGAGGAGAACATTCATTGTAAGTTATTTTTATTTTGTAACAATACTTGCATCATTGATTTTCAATAGATTTTCTTGCGTTGTTTCTTTTTTTCACGAGTAATTAAATCCTTTGCGTGCCTTTGTGATGTTGGGATGATAGTTTTTTTGTGATTTTCTCATATATTTTCTCCATACCAAGTTGTTAGTTAAACTTCTAATCTTCGTTTACTCATGATCTAGCCAATTAAGTTGTTAAAACTTATCGTGAACATGACTTCTGCTTGTTGCATTTTAACCACAAAAACAACTATCAAAGATCTTGTTTTTGTTTTTTATTTGCTGTTAGAATTCTAGGATTTGTTTTATGATGTTACAATCTCCCTAATTTAGGTGTTTGAATTTAGTAAGTAGTGTTTTTTTTTTCAAAATAATTATTATCCCTTTCCTTGTGTGATCGATATATGGACATTAGAATCACATATTACTTAACATGTAGACTTGCGTGCTTGGCCACGTGCCTTATAGCAATTTTTGGCCATCAATTATCATCCAATATCCATGGTATATTTACTGATCATTGGCTGTCCCCTCAACATAAATATATTGGTCAACAATGGCATGCTCTTTTTAATGATTTAATACGTTGAATCATAAATTGCTCAGGATTCACGTGCAAGGAAATAACTAAAGGAGGAAAGACTGAGCTGGAGAGAAGAACTTGTGGGAGAAGTGTTATATTATTTCTTTTAAGGTTATAAAAGGATGTCGTGAATAATTGTATGATACCTTTTAACATCAATTCTTTGTCTTTAAATAATACAATGGTGATGATTGCATTTTGATCTATGGTGATTTGTAACAATCCACCCTTTGCATATTCTAGCATGAAACACAAACATTATTATCTCTAGTGTGTTATCTTGTGATGGCGCCAAACATAGTACTCACATCTATGGTATCATGTCTCTTAATGTGGATACTTATACCTATCATAGTACTCACATCTAGCATACCATCTTACGCTTATTATGAATGCTCAAACTTAGCTTGAGTATCCATATCATTTAACCTTACTCGGAAGAACTTGCCATTGGGAAGGTTCATTCAGGATGTGAGACATATTCAATGCTCATTCTAGTGTTTAGAAGCCACCACACTTCGTCTGGAGCCTCCCATGGCCAAAGAAAGTCATGGAGTCCTACGCTTGCTACTGGAAATTTGGGGTTTGGGACACTCTATTCGTGCCGTGGCTTAGGATGATCATTAACAATGATTTTTCCAGTGAATGACTGATGATTATACTAAATTTCAGAGTTATGGGACTATGTTTCATTCATATGGTGTTTCCCATAACATATGGATAAAAAAATCTCCTTCTAGCGTTGCTGACGAAAATCAGGGTTTCGAGGTTAGCCCCTAGATGCCGGGCAACCAAAATGCCTCCTTGGAAATCTAACCCAAGCCGTTGGAGGTATGGCACCAATTCCTAGAGCCTAGGCACTTAGGAACCAAATTCGGGCTCTTAGGCGCCCAAATAAGCCCAAAAATCTGCCTTTTCCCAAGGGTTGAAAAGTTTGGCGTCACTTGGGTGGTTCCTAGGTGCCAGGAGACTGGCGGCTAGGTGCTAGGAACAAGGTGCCTAGGCGCCTATCACTTCCCAAGTGACGAATTTTGGCCAATTTGGCACCCGTTTTGACCCCCGAGGCAGCTGAAATGTCAACGGTCGCGGTGACGAGCCTTGGGATGATAAAAAAAGGTATGAATTACCTCTTTTAAACTCTCTTTAGAAGCTTCCCAGGCTTCTTTTGTCGGCGTTTTGGTCATTTGGAGGAGTCAAGCCGAGCGTAACCCCTCAACCCCCCCCCCCCCCCCCCCCTCATTTCTCTCTAGCCTCATTTTTTTAGGAGGGCTTCTGACTCTCGAGATCTCTCGCTTGGGCCTGTCATTGCCCCGAAGGAACTCCCTCTCATCTTCTTCGATGGGGTAAGCCGAGAGGGAGAAGAAGAGGAGCGTGAGTTTTTTCCTCGTCGAGAGGCTGAAGGAGAGCTCGAGGATGATGTTGGGAGACGCTCCTTTGGAGAGTGCAAGGGAGGAGGAAGAATTCCTCATCCTCTCCTTTTTCTTCTTCCTCAACTCCTCCATCTTCCTAGACCATGTCTCATGAGTGTGGACGAGGAGATCGTCGTGAGGAGAGCTTCCTCGTAGCTAGGGGAAGGATCGCCGGAGCATCGCCAGAGCACTGCCTGAACGTGGGCTTCCCTCCTATCGATAAAAGAGATTCCTCCTTGAACAAATGCATCCGCATTTCAACACCAAAGCCGAAGGTTGTTATGCTTTAAGTCCAAGAAGCATTAACCCTAGGTACCTATATGAGTTAGGCCTCCACATTTGCCAGTAGTAGTGGTAGCTAGACTACCATTACTCAGTCTGATTTTGAGCTTTGGATGCATGCAATGGGAAAGAAGGAGAAGGTGTATGGCCTAAGAACTAAGGGTATTGTATTTGAGCCCGAGTGCTCCCAAGAAAGTTGGACGCTACCAACAAAAGCTTAAATGAAACTGATTGATATTTGCCTACAGTAATCCGACACAGATTTGCGTCTGATGTAGGTTGATGGAAATTTGCATCAGATTGTGGAGGATGTAAAAAACCAAGCTAATGTTACTTTGGTCATTTATGTGATGAAACTTGTTAACGATAATATTTAAGGACACTAAATCCGATGCAAAAATTGCGTCGGACATTTTCGACACTAATACATTTACCAACTTTGGTTTTAAAGACAAAACAAATTTGGGGTAAATCCTAGGCTAATCTCGTTTAGTGTCGATTTTTCCTCGATTAGCGTTGAATATTTATGACATTAATTTGCACATATCTTGTAGTGTTACAAGGTGGTCATGGTGGCCAAGACCAAAAATTTTAACTTAGCCTTATTTGATGGAGAAATATATGAGAAATTTATTAGTGTAATTGGTTTTGGTTAGAGTGGCCCCATCTTAAGATATTTTTTGTCAAGTGGGCCTAAACTCTTGGAGAGAAAAAGTTGGTGGATTTTAAGTTGTATTTTTTGGATGATTTTAATGAATTAAATTAAGTTTTTTTAAATTTAGATCAAGTTTGGCTGAAATCTGATTTCATTTTATATTTATTTGGTCAATTATTTGCAAAGTATTTTATTTATTATCAAAATTATTATTTTCTCTCTCCTAGTTATCATTTGCTCAATGGGCCTTCACATAGAGTCATATTTGAGCATGGAGAGGTTCGTTTGAAAGATTTTAATAATGCAAATGCAATGTATCAAAAACTCAAGTGCAAAATTTTACATATAAATGATGTCGGGTGACCACAAAACTGGTTTCTTATATAAAAAATGATATGTTTGTTTAGATGATTAGTTTCTTTTGCTATTTCAGTGCTTTTGTTTTTTTTTTGTTGACGTAGTTACAACATATTTCTTATTTTGTCACCATCTCGATTTTACTTTTGCTTCTCACACTATACTTCTTCTTATTTTTATTGATTTTAGACATGGTCATGACATGTTTCATCTTTTAATTCCACACTGTCCTGCTTTTACTTTTGTGGCTTATATTATATACTACTCTTTTGTACTTTTGCATCTAGTACTAATTTTAGTAATATCTTTTTTTTCTGTTACTGATGGTAGTTGATTAGTGCCCAGAGAGACCTCATGTTTAGGGCACTTTAGGAAACACATATAGGAGGTTAAAGAAGGTCGTGAGTCACACTACTAGGTAAAAAACTCCTACAGTCACTCTGGCCAGTCATTCTGCTGCCCATCCCTCACCTGCTCTTCTGCAGACACTAGCTCCCACACCCACACCAATTTTTCATCTAGATTCCTCCTTTAATAAGCAGGGCTCCTTGACTCCCGTCCCTTAAATGGATAACACCTCCGACATGGTGTTTGTATTTCAATAGGTAGACTCATGAGTTAACTTTCTTTAAAATTAGAATAAATTCAAAGTTTATCTCAATATTTTTTGTAACTAATATTTTTATTTCAAGTTCTTTCCTTCTAAACCACCATAATGTGCATCACAGAGATCTTCCGATGTAGGCTTGATCAGATGTATCTCTTCTGGAAATAGATCCCAATTGTGATTTGGGACACATAGTTCAAGGGGTTTTACTTAGGAACACTTAATTCGAATTAGAATACTAATTTATACATTTTTAATACTAATCAGCAATTCACAATTTTTAATTTGCATAGTTCCTTCTACTGGTTGCCGGAGCATCACCAAAAGATTCAACATATTTGGAGATTTGTGACAGACATTGACTGAGCGACATGCTCAACACAACATGCAAGAAGGGGGAGAAGACTTGACCATAGTATGAGCTTATTCAGATTATCAGAATAAGATGCAAACAAACTAATTGAACAAGATGACGGAGGGAGCCAAGGGGACCACACTCCATATTTCGAGGTTTGATACTACTAGAGAGTGGTGGGATTATTTAAAAACTTAAAGATTTATGTAATTATGTTCTACTTATCACTATCTCATTTACACAGGCCAAACAACTTGACAGAGAGCCACAATATAATTTGCATGTCCTAATGCATCAGCGCCCTGACATGCAGTAGCAGGTCTCCAACCACTCACACCGAGTCAATGTAATTAAATAAAATTGATTTTTTACTTTTTGTGATTATTAATATTTAAAATGACAATTAATATTTCATTTTAATTATGTAGGAGGTGTACAAACAGCTCCGGAAAAGGTAGAGGGAGATGGCGAGCTAGACCTGACATCCGCCAACAGTAGTGGTAGTCAATCTACCATTACTCAGTCCGATTTTGAGCTGTGGATACAGATAATGGGGAAGAAGAAGGGGACGATCTATGCCCTAGAAACTAAGGGCATTGTATTTGAGGCCTAATGCTCTCGTGAAAGTTGGACACTACCAACAAAAGCTGGAACGATATTGATTGATATTTTCCTACAGTAATCCGTCACAAATTTGTGTCAGATGTCGGTTGATGGAAATTTGCATCGGACAATGGAGGACGTAAATAGCCATGTTAATGTTACTTTGGTCATTTATGCAATGAAATTTGTTAACGATAATATTTAAGGACACTAAATCTAATGCAAAAAATTGCGTCAGAAATTTTTGACACTAATATATTTACCAACTTTGGTTTTATAGAAAAAAAAATTTTTGTGTAAATTTTACGCTAATCTCATTTAGCATCAATTTGCAGATATCTGCACATATCTTGTAGTGTTACATGGTGGTCATGGTGGCCAAGACCAAAAATTTGAACTTAGCCTCATTTGATGGAGAAATATATGATAAATTTAGTGGAGCAATTAGTATTAGTTAAAGTGGCCCCACTCAAGATATATTAAGTCAAAGTGAGCCTAAACCATAAGAGAGAGAAAGTTGGTAGATTTTAAGTTGGATTTTTTGGATGGTTTTAAAGGATCAAATTAAGTATTTTTTTAATTTTTATCAAGTTTGGTTGAAATCTGATTTCATTATATATTCATTTTGGGTCAATTATTTGCAAATTAATCTTTTTATTATCAAAATTATCGTTTTCTCTTTCCTAGTTATCATTTGCTCGATGAGCCTTCAAATGGAGTCAGATTTGAGCATGGAGAGGTTCGTTTGAAAGATACAAATAATACATATGCAATAAAGTATTCTATTTTGAAAATTAATGATTCAATAAAAATTTTTTATTTTGGGACTATTTTTCTTGTATAAAAACCCTAAGTACAAAATTTTACATATAAGTAGTGTGGTGACCACCAAACTGGTTTGCATATAATTTCAATCACCGAATTGGCCTTCAGAGAAAATAATATTTTTCGGTTTTGTGGAATACTATTCATGGATGGAAATTTTAATTGAAGGAATTTATGTAAATATTTTATCAAATGATTGTCAAACTTGTTTGCAAGTTTAATATATATGACAATAAACATCATGCAACTTCTAAAAAGAAGCTTTGAGTCCTATAATGATCTTGAGAGAGAAAACAATAATTTTTTGGTTTATATTGATCAAAGTTGATTTTAGGTCAATTTTAGGGTTTGGTTAAAGTGGGTCATATTTTGAATTTTTTTTAAAATAATTTTTAATTTTTTGAGTTATATTTCAATTTTATTACACTAAAGTTTGGCCAAATAAAATTCAATTATAAGAGTTGATCGAACAATGAGGTCAATAATTACAACCAATGATAAGTCGATAATGATTCCCCAGATTATGGAAAGAACTTGTTATGCTAAGTATAATATAGATGCATGATAAGGATATATCTAATTGTGTAATGTGTTTGGTGATCAATATCCAAACCTTGATGAATCAAACAATTTAATTATTCTACCTTCTTTATTTTATGCAAATTTATTTACCTTAATTCCACAGCTTATAATATTTTAGATAATTTTCATTGAAAATTACCAACTCTCACTATTATATTGTTTTGTGAAGGTTTGATAATGAGCAAGGAGGAGAGTTAGTAAGCTTAGGGGGAGGTCAAGTTTACTATTGAATTTTTTTTATCTTTATTTATCTCATATTATGGATCTTGAGGTTCATTTGTTTACAATATAATAAGGTGACATACTCTCATAATTGTGGATATATGCCAAGTGCCATTAATTATTGAATTGTAATCTTGATGATTTCTCAACATTTTACTACTACTACTATTATTATTATTAGTTGGCAAGACTGTTGATTCTTAATCATCTAACAGCTTGTTATGTTTAAATAAACTAATGAATTTACGTTATGTTAAAAAAAAATAAAGAAGGAAATCGACTCAACATTGATTGAAAATGCTGAAAATCTAGAGGCTAAGGGTTCGTTTGGGGCAGCTTATTTGGTGCGGTGACGTTTTGAAAACACACATGACCTGTTTGGGTAAACTGTGTTTTGGCAACTTATGCGTTTTCAAAACGCAGAAAACAACTTTTTCACACCGCACCTATTTAAGTGCGGTTGCAGCGATTCCATGTACGATGTCAAAGCTTTTCCAAAAAATAAAATTTTGTAATAGCCACGCACTCAAACTTTATTAGCATATTATTTTTAATCGACCTATCGCCAGTTATTAATAAAGATTGCAATACTCTAAACAGACCCTAAGTTTAGTTAGACTTGGTTCATTGTATTGCAATTATTTTCAAAAAGTTGATTTTTAATGAAAAACTTATTAATTGAGATATGATGTGAAGACTAGACGACATTCTTTGGAATTTCAGTAATCACTTACACACTAGTCATGAATCTATCGGAAAGTTATGACATTGATCAAACAATATGATGATGATGTTTTGGGTTTGAAAGATGCAAACTACGTTTTCGAAAATAACTAATTTGCTACACATTTTATCTTAAATAAGTTCCCCCGCGAACTTGTAAAGATAATGAAAGATTGACCTTTTCAGGGACGAATAATTTTTAAATAATAGACAACTTAGGATTAACAATAGGTAAGTAGTATTTTTCAATGATGTATACTACAAGGGCCAAAATAAGTCTTTAGGCTATTAAATGATTAGCATATGAAAGCTGCACCTTGAATGTGATTCCTCAAAAGACTTTAGTGACCTATTTTGAGCTTTAATGTGACATTTTAATATATATATATATATATATATATATATATATATATATATATATATATATATATATATATATATATATATATATATATATATTTCGTTTATAATATCCTAATCTCTATGCTAAGCAATGAAGATGGCCTAAGCCCTAAATGGCATCAACTCAAATAAGTTAACTTTAATGGGTTGAGGGCAATTAAGGGCCCGTTTGGGACAACTTATAGGCAATTAAGGGCCCGTTTGCGATAGCTGCTGCCTAACCATTTGGTTCGCGCGTTTTTGAAAACGTTGTCTGCCGCGTTTGAATTTTTTACACTAAACACAGGCCATGTGATCGATCCCACGGCTGACCATGGCTCGCGTTTCGAGATAAGTTCATTTATCACCGAAACGCACATGCCTACCCCAAATAAGATAAATATAATCCCATAACTTATCATAAAACTACACAATATTACAATGATTACCGAGTATGATTTTGAACAATGGATACCTTATAAAATTTTCATGCTAAAAAAGCCACATTGATATTATATTATAAGATGGATTGTATAAATATAATTGATTTTGAATTAGCTTTAATAAAGTTTTACCGAGATATCATAAACTTAAACAAAATCTGAAAAAAATTTCAAGCTCAATATAGCCTAACGCTTGATTCAATATATTAGAGTTGATTTTAATTTTGTTAAGCTAATCGAACATATTTTATAAGAATATTTATTTGAAAAATATATTTAAAAAGTCAAAATAAATTTTAGTGAACCAAGGGGATGTTTGGGATCCTTTTAATTATATATATATATATATATATATATATTTAAGTTCTTCATTTCTATTTTAGTTTTATCTAACTTGGTGTATTGATTTTAAATAAAAAATATTTTATGGTGATTGTTATTTTTAAAAATATTGAGAAGACTTGACTATTATTTTAAATATTCCTAAAAATCAATTTATTTCTTTTTAACAATAAAAAAAAAAAAAAAAGGTCTTCTTAAAAGCTTCTTCTTGGCCATAAAA
>CM040434.1:31853281-32038307 GCA_022702705.1 Papilionanthe hookeriana x Papilionanthe teres
GGCTAAATGACTTCAACTAGCAGGCTTAATGAACCTCGTATATCGCACAGATAAGTTGGGAGCCTCTAAACTTCTTCTTCTTTTGTTTACCTATTTAGAGCTGCAAAGAGCAAAATGAGTTAATCAAAAGAGCCAAATTTAAGTCGACCATGGATGTCCAACCTAATTGGATCCATATTGATCACACTTTTCCCCAATGTTGCGTAACCTTGACCATCTGATATGATTAAAATAATTGGGATGTCATGGATCGTGATCTGCATACATTAGACTTAATTATTTGATTAGGTTTTACCTAAATTAATCTTAGTTAACCTTAAAGCTCTAATTAAGCTAATTCATACTAGGCTTAATTGTTTGATGAAACCTCACCTAAATTAGACTTAACTAACTCTAAACTAAATTAGATTTAATCAATCTCTTAAGTCTTACAAAAATTGGGCATAAATAACCTTAAACCTACGTTAGGACTAACCCAATTTAGATCTAATCAATCTCTTAAGACTTACTTAAATTAGGCTTAAACAACCTTAAACCTTGGTTAGGTCTAACACAGGTTAGATCTAATCGATCTCTTAAGCCTTACTTAAATAAGGCTTAAACAACCTTAAACCTTGGTTCGGTCTAAATCAAAGTAGATCTAATCAATCTCTTAAACCTTACTTAGATTAGGCTTAAACAACCTCAACCCTGTAAGGTATAACCAATATTAAACCTAATGAATCTCTTAAGCCTTAAATTAGGCTTAATTAATCTCTAAACCATAATTAGTTCAAACCACATAAGACCTAATTAATTCCTTAAGCCTTAAATCAGGCTTAATTAATCTTAAATCTTGTTAGGTCTAACCCAAATTAGGCCTAATTAATCCACTGTGCCTTACTTAAATTACACTTAAGTAATTTTAAACCCTTAGGTTCAATCTAAATTGAACTTAAGTCAAACTAAACTCTTAGGTTCAACCCAAATTGAACAACCCAGACTCTCAGGTTCAATCCAAATTGAACCTAAGTCAACTTAAACCCTTAGATTTAACCTAAGTTGAATTTAAGTTAACTAAACACTTAGGTTAAACCTAAATTGAATCTAAGTCAATCTAGACTCTCAGGTTAAATCCAAATTGAACCAAAGTCAATTTAAATTGTTAGGTTCAGCCTAAATTGAACTCAAGCCAACTAAATCTTTAAGTTCAACCAAACTTGTACTTGACTAAAACTAAACCTCAGTCATGTTGAAACCTCATAGAACTGATTACCTGGTTAAGTCTTACCTAAATCATAGTTAATTATTTTTGGTGTTCAAATCTTATCTAACTTACTCTAGGCTTAATCAGATTCTTAGGTTCAATCCATATGGAGCTTATATCCTAAGTCTAACCTACGCTAGACTTTACAATTGCTAAGTCCAACTTATATCAGACTTAGCCCACCCTTTTGGTTCAACCTACATTAAACCTAGACCTAAGTTAATATAAAACCATCTGCTCAACCCAACGTAACCCAGGTTAAGAGAAATCAATTAAACCTCTCGGTCAACTCGACGTAACTCGGGTTAACTCAAATCAACCAAAGCAACGTAAATGACCTATAAATCATTTTAAAAGACATTAAAACTTAAACATAAACCTTAAAATGCAACCGGGTTTGAGAAAATATTTTTGAGGAGTTAACCCATGGTTGCTAACAAAATATTTTCTAGTCATTCATGATTAATAAAACTATAAACATTAATTACTCGAGATGACGAAACAATGGGGTCTTGATCGGGTCATCCTAACTAAAAAGATGAAAATGATAACAAAATTAATTGGTTAAGGAATAATAAATAATATAAAACTTTGCAACCCCAAATATGCAAAAAAAGACATTAAAACTTAAATGAAATCATAATGAACAAACATCTCTAAACGTAACTTATACTCATATGTTTAGGTCTACGATGATCCCTTGGACGTCGCAATCAATGGTTGTTAACAAGAATGTTCTGGACATACTAGGTTTAACCACCTCTTTGACTAAGTAGACTCGATTACCCCATGACCCCGGGACGACGAAGCCATATACATCTTCATTGGGTTGTCGAAAAATTAAAAATTTTACAAATTAACTCAATAAAATAACTCCTGTAATAACTCTATTTTACAGACTTGTTGAAGGCATGAGGCTAGTTATGCTCTACATTTACTTTACATGTTATCAGGGAGTGTTAACTTTGTTTTATAGGATGGCATTTAGGACCCAAAACTAAGCGACCAACTTTAATAAACCAATAATAATGTAAAAATAAAAACAAGTAAAAAATTTTAGAATAGTGTCGAATCCTTAGAAACCAACAACATTTAGAATAGAACTTCGACATTTCTTCGGTTGACCTTGACACTTAAACTCTTTTGGAGCAGATTTTAACCTTAATCGGGAGTTTTCTCAAACATTCTCTACTGTTTGAGATGTAATTAACTATAAGAGCTCACACTTATAGGAGAATCAAAAACCCATAATAGGTATTTTACCTAAAATCTCTAGTTAGGGATTTGTCATATGATATTTTTGTATGAGTATCTCATGAACCAAATTAATCCAGAGTTTCCCTATACGATAATTATCATTAGAAATTTCTCCCCCACATCTTTTCATTCTTTCTGTTTCTAGATGTCTGCCCCTTTTCCTCTGATATCCTTACTTTCTTGAGATCATCCATATGATCTGAGAGAAAGGAGTTATTCAGGGAATAGGGCAATATAATTGATAACAGAGTGGTGACTCCTCGATAGACGACAACAAATTAGCATCGATGGAGCAACAAAAAAGGTGAAGAACTGGCAGCAACAATCCCACGGCGATAATGGCTCACAACTCATTTAACTCTAAACTTTGACTTTTTTGGCTTAAAGATGTTATCACCACTACGACCTACATGACCAAATACGACCTACGTAGTTCATAACTCATGTAGCTCCCAACTTTTGCCTCTATGACCTAATGGTGTTATGAGAGCTCACCGTTATGACCTATGTCACTAACTATAGCCTAAGTGACTCACAACCCATAAAGCTCCCAAATCTAGCCTATGTGGCCCATAAATATTATTTTAGTTCCCTAATATGGCATATGTGACAAACTACGATATATGTTGCCCACAACTCATGTAGCTCCCAACTCTAGCTTCTACATGTTACCAACACTTTCATGCTTCCAATTACTATCGCTATAGCCAACCAAAATTTCTAAAGCTACCACCTACGGCCTACAAGGCTAACTAGTACCACAAATTTCACTACAAGCTCTATGACAAGCGAGCACTAAATCCATAAACTATAATATTCATGAAAGATTACTACCTCAATAGCAATTGGTTATGGCGTTTGCAGCCTATTACGACTATTATTGTTGAAATACCATTATGCATAAACATTGTAATTTCATCTTTCCTAGTTCAAGAGGAGAGTGGATCTATGTACTTATAATTCCTTGATTGATTACCATGACTATATCAGACCCCATGGTTTCTTCCCTTTCATGCATCTTCCACTTGAAATTGTGGTGCCTCCTCACACTTCTTTTCCTTTATATGCAAGTTTTGATCTCATAATATGTTGAGGTGCTAATTTATTACTCTAGTGCCACATATTTTCTTGCACAATTAATGCATAAGGGCAGCAAAATTGATATGACATGAAATAATAATCATAACAAAACTCTACTAAAAAAATTTAAAATTCAGTTGACCCAATTTATATTTAGGAGAAGTATGAATCAAGCATATCAATCCAATTATTTTTCAACATGAATTTGAATTGACAAAAAAATAATGTAAATTTTATTTGATTACTATTTTGAGTTGTCTTAATTGAGTCATATTAAAAAAGACATATCAATTATAGGATCATATGTCTTATATTTGAACTAAATTGGGTCAAAATAATTCAAATGTTTATGTGATCCATATAAGATGAGTTTGGATTTGGTTAACATATTTGGGTCAAACATTTAAAGTTATTGAATAGATGGCTTAGGTGTGGTCCAAATTGATTCAAGCTAGGTAAATTTTAGATCAAATCTAAACTAGATCTACCAACCCGGATTGACAATACACTTATGCAATAGAGATTAAAGTAATGAAATATCAAAGAAATAAAATAAGTTACATAAAAGCATTGTTGTGGTGGAAGATTTAATAGATATAGTATTTAATAAATTAAATATGATTATAAGTATTCCAACTAGGTCGATTATGTACATTTCGAAGCATTATATCTAAAATATCTAATTAATGAATCAAATGTTGTAAGGTAAAAAATGATGCTTATTTCATATTGTGAAAAATCTTACTTACATGAGCATTTAGGTATTTACTATTTTTTGTTATCCCAAAAAAATATTGGGTGGCAGATATATAAAAGGTTCTATGGTATTCTATCTAAGGCACTATATTCTTCATAAATTCATTAAGTAGATACTAAATACTTGATGCGTTTATGTTTTACTTTAAAAATTTTCTGATTTAAGAAAATCATAATATAATAAAATATTGTTAGTTTATTTTGTGTTAAGCCATACAGATCTCAAATATTTAATTATTTGAATAGTCAATATGATATCAAAAGAAATATACTATCTCAAAAGACAGAAATATCACTTTATAATGAATTTGATTATTCAAATAAAATTATCAATATTTGATGGATCTCCATTTTAAACCAGCAAATATTTCCTTGTCTAACCCATAGTTTAAATAAAGTTTAGATTAATCTGGGTTACTAACTCCTAATATGGGCATATCCTTATAGTTAATTATACCTTAAGAAACAAACGAATCTTAAGAAAACAATGGATTAAGGCTAGGTTGGCAGGAAATTTTTTTTATTTATATTGAAGGTTCATCCATAAAATCTTGAAAGATTTCTATCTAAATAATCATATGCATCATTTGAAAATTAATATACAATATTCAGAGAAATAAATATTTTCATAAAATGGATCTAGCTATTAAGATGAGAAAAATTATTAATATTTACGGGTCTGTGTAATAAAATATTTTATCCCTACCTTAAGAGTGTGAGATATGATTTATTTATTATGGGGGCCTCATAATTAATTACATATCAAGAGTTGTGACAATAGAGAGTAATCACTATTAAAGAATGGACTTATTTTATGCAGGGTTATAAGGTAAACATCTTAAAAATAGATGTTTCAGAATTAGGGTCCGATTACACCCTATGATTGGAATTATAAATTTGTTGAAAAAGGTTGAGTTTTAATTTAAGAATAAGATTTGGTATAAAAGGATTTGATTGGTTTTTCTACTTGAGGTAAGACCTTTAATTTGTTGGGTTTGATTTAAATTGATTGATTTGAGTTAGGATGGTATTTGAAGGTTATTAAAGTTTAGAAGAAAAGTCATTAAAGTTAATTTATGAATTATTATTAAACTTTGTTTTGTGGTATTAATGTTTACTTGAAATTACTTGAATTTTGTTTGAAGTTTGAAGTTTTGTTGAAGTTCAACTTGAAGTTTATTGAAGTGTATTTAAAGTTTATTTGAAGGTCATTTAATTTTTTTTCAAGTTTGGTTTGAGGCTTATTTAAACAATTTAAGTTTTGAAGTTGAATTATTTGAAATTTTGAAGTCTCAAAATTTGAGTTTAAGAAAAAAGTTTTGAAGTTTTAAACATTTAAAGCTCTTAAGATTTAAAAGTTTACGTTTTGAGGTTTTAACATTTAGAAATGTTTTATGTTTCTAAAGTTTTGAAAGGTTTATGTTTTTGAAAGGATTTAAGTTTTGGATGCTTTAAAGGGTTTAGTTTAAAAGGTTTTGATTTTTGAAAGTTTAAAAAGTTTTATATTTTAAAAGGTTCAACTTAGAAATTTATAATAAGTTTTAAGTTTTAAAAATTTTAGCTTGGGCAAAAATTGATCTTAATATTGGAAGATTTTGGAGTTTTTTTATTGAGGAAAACATGATTGGGTTGCTAAAGTTTGAATTAGGTTTAAGTTGATTTAATTTGGTTCAATTCATAAATTTTGACTTGGACATGAAAGATTTTGATTGAAGTTGATAATATGATTAAATTGTGAGGTTTAATATCGAGAGTTTTATTAAAGTTGAATCTTGAGGCAGAGAATTCAATTGAACTGAAATCTTGAGGTTGAGAGTTTGATTGAAGTAAGACACTAGACTTGGGAATAGGATAGACTAGAAGGATTTCTAGATTAAAGAGAAACTCAAACCCTAAAATAAAAGTAGACTTTTTTAAAAAAGCTAAATGGATGGAATAAATTAATTTTTGGTTTTACCATCCCGATTATGATGCCCACAGATTTCTAGCATCCTGGGTGCACTGGTATTCATAGATTATTAACCAACCAGACAAATAAGAGGTCTCTATTATTACCATTGTGATTATAAATATTGACCTTCTTACTATTAGATTTTTTTAGGTCTTTTTATTAGTAACCATGGGTTACTTCATCTTAGGGCACCTAAGTAGTCCAAGAGGGGAAAGGATGTTTTTTTATAGGTTGTAGTCCCTAGAACTTACTACGAGTTCCTAATAAACTAAATTAGGCTTCTAGACTGGACTATTCTAGGAAATCTGTGATCATAGGTTTTGTTTATGATTTTGGTTGTGTAGGGTTCATGGTTAATCTACATAGTGGTGATTATAATTATTTGATCTGATAAATTTTATGTTTATTTTGGGATTTGATATTTAATTCATGATGTATTTCAACTCCTATTTTGTTAGTCCAAATGATAATCAGGACATTCTTGGTTCAAAATTTTGCATTTAATTTTCTATTTTAAGTTGGTGTTCTCCATTGGTTCTCTTAGATTTAATTTTTAGAGTTTAGTTTAATATTTTGTTTTGAGGTTCACATGCCAAGGAGGTCTCAAATGCATGTCATTCATTGATTACAAATCTCTAGAGTTATGCTTCATAAATATGCTTAACCTTCAAAATTTTACTTTCACAAGTATGAGAAAGAAAAGTAGTTTCGATACATATATGTGTAAAATATTTTTATCATACAAAGGTATTATTTAATCATGTAAACTAATTAAGTAAAAAATATATATGTTTGAAATTCTCTTAAGACCTATATATATAAGGTCGAAGTCCTATAAATCAAATGTTCTCAAGCAAAAAATATACATTTACAGTTGATGCACCAAAAATATGTTTGATTTTTTATATATTTTTTGTATTAATTTTTGGTGATATTGTACTTTAATGGAAGGTATATTTCACGTTTTATTGTAGGATTTTAGATAAACTGAGCAAAAAAAGCGAAAAGGAAACAATTTAGAGTAAAAAAAAGCAAAAATCATATTTTTGAAGTTCTAGCACCGACGATGCCCAAACGGGCGCCGGCGGCGCGTTTTTCCAGAGAACCAGAAATTAAATTGCATGATAAGTCACCGACGGCACCCTATCCAGCGCCAACGATGCCCAATGTCGGTGGAGGCCAGATTCAATGTATTTGGATGACTTCTGGAGGGATTCTTGAGACAACACTTGGAAAATTCATTCCTATATTATTTTAACTTATTTTGGGCGCCAGGATAGTGTGTGTGTTGGGTTAGAGAGTGTTTGTAGTGTGTGTGAGTAAAGAGGAAGTCTTTAGAGAGAGTTTAGAGTCTAGGGTTTGGTGTTAAGTGATATCGTGTGAGGGATTCTTCTTAAAAGAATTGTAGGAGGAAAGGAAAAGTGAGAGATTGCTTCTTCCCTACTATTCCAAGATAGAATTGTGTGTTGTTGTGAAGAGAGAGGGAGATTCAAAGGAACTTTAAGGGATTCTCTCGGGGAAGAAATTAAGATAAGTTGTATTTACTTTTCATAGTTTGTATGACTTTGCTTTTATATATATAATCTTTGTTTTGTTGTATCTTCCTCATAAATTCTGAGTAGATTTTTTTGTCTTTCTCCTTGCATTGATAAATGGTGAAGTGATGGTTTATATTGGATGTGCCATATGAATGATAAGAAATTATGATGATTTTTCACTTCGTTCTTAATTAACTTTTCGATCTGACCAATTGAATTGTTAAAATATGTTGAGAAACATACGATCCGAAAGGGTTATGCTTTCTACAACCAAAGTGGAGATTATATTCAATTTCCATGAATGAGTGATGTAGTTCATGGGGGTTAGGTGCAAATAAATAAGGAAATATGGATTGTTGGGCATAGAATTGGAGATTTTAGGGTAACAGGATAAAATCCCCAATTTGAGATCCAGTATCCTCCCAGCTTAACCATAGATTTAGGGACTAAACCTAGGATTAGCCAATGTTCTTTATAGCACTCGGAAGAGGGTAAATAATAGGTATGCTCCTATTTTGCACAATACAATTATTATACTAATCAATATCATTCACTCACCAAAATATTATTGTAAGGGGGAGGACATTTTCTTTATATTTGAACCATACATTTCAAAACTTAGTGTAATATTAGTTACTCTAAGCTGAAGTTTAGAAGTTCTGTAGTAATTATAAATTCTCTTGCATCTTTAAACGTTAGTAATTTTAGTATTTACTTTTAGGTGTTTTGCAAACTCAAATATTAAGTTTTTGTTCTACGTTTTAAGGTTTGTTTCCTCTCTGAAGGATCGATAACCAGGACTCCACTAGAGCTTTGTATTACTTGAGCGATACGTATACTTGAGTAAAGATCGGCTACTTTCGTATTAAACTAATTATGCTTTGTAACTGAATTGAAATTACTTTTGAAATATTGCCTTATGTTAGCAAGCCAACACAACAACAGTCTAATCATGTAAACATGTACAAAGCTACTATAAATTAGATATTTCAGAGGATGACTAGCGAAATAATAGTTCGTATGGAAACCCATATATTTGAAAAAAAAATGTCCACTTTAATTTGAAAAATTTTTACTTAAGTTTAAAGAGGATTAGGTTTATTTTATATTTTTTAGAAGGATTTGCCTTAGTTTGAAGAAGGTTATGTTTAGATTTGTTTCACTTTGAAAATATTTTTTTTTGTTTCTTTATTGAAGAAAACTTTTTTTTTGTTTTGATTTGTTTTGAAAAAGCTTTAGGATTTTATTTCAATATTTAAATTAAGTCTTAAAAATTGTTTAAACTTTATTTTGAAAAGTTTGTATTTATTTTTGAAAGGGTTCTACTTAAGTTTTGCCTTTGGAAATATTTCTTTCAAGTTTTATTTTGAAGATGTTTAAGTCTTCATTTTGGAAAGAGTTTCATTTTATATTGTTTTGAAAAGATCAAGCTTTCTTTTTTTAAAAATTATTTAGGTTAAAAGCTTTTTTTGAGTTTTAAAAGATTTTATTTTTCTTTTGAAAAGCTTCTAATGGAGTTTTGTATTGGAAAGTTTTATTCTAAGTTTTAATTTGAAAAGTTTGGGTTATGTTTTATTTTTAAAAAGTTAAATTTTTATTGTTTTTATAAAAAGATTTTATTTAAATCTTTTTCTAAAAAAATATTTATTTATTTATTTTAGGAAAGTATCTTTATTTATTAAGAAGTTTACTTTAAAAAATTTATGCTTATATATATATATATATATATATATATATATATATATATATATATATATATATATATATATATATATATATATATATATATATATATTCTATGAAAGTAGTCAATTTAGAGCGCATTTAAATTTTTTTAAATTTTATAAAGAAAGGTAAATTTTATTTTGTTTAGATTTATAGAGTGACTACACCCTAGTTATATAAACCATGCAAACCATCCACTAAGTGTCAAACTGATAAGAATAACCAACATCATAAATGTAAGCATAATCATGAGTTTTACATGAAACGGAAATATCCAACATGATTTTTATTTGCATAAAATGTAAAACTCTCAAGTTGATAACTAGCATGGAAAATAAAACATAATAAGATGAATTTTTGTTTGCATGAAATATAAAATAAAACATCACAGCATGATTTTTATTTTTGCATGAAATATACACATAAGTACATGATAAAATCCTTTTTCTACATGGGACATACATAAAATCACATAAAAAGTTCTCTTTTGCATTAGATACACACATAGCACATAGAAATTTTCTATTATTCCCATGAAACAAACACACAGCACATGGAAATTCCTCTTTTGCATGGAACATACCATAACACGGAAGAAATTTTCTATTGTTTGGAACATTTACATAATGCATGATTGATATATTTTTGTTTGTTGTGCAGAACATAAATAGGACACATGAATTTTTTACACTGCATGAATTCTAAAACAAGACGCATGTTTACTTACATTACATGAAACATAAATACAAAAGCAGAAATTATGAAGGAGAGATATACGGTTTGGCCCTGGTAGAAACAAACGGAAATATATGAGATTTACCATAATTTCATAAACTAATTCATGCAAAATTTGGAAATAACAAATGGAAACTGAGTTATACCTTTGCTTGAAGAATTCCTTAGTTCTCATGCTTTGATGAGAGGAGATCTCTTCGCCATCCTTAATGTAGAGAGGGGAATCTTCAGCTAGAAGAGAGAGGGAGAGAGGAATGTTGGGGGGTGGGAGTTTAACCTTGAATGAATGAAAGGGAGTATGAGGAAGTTTTGTTCAAGAGTCGATGAGAGGAGGGAGGATAGTTTTGGATAGAAGAGGGAATGAGGAGGACATGAGTTTCAACTAGATGAGGGTTTGAGTGGGAGAGATTATGGGAAAAAATGGAGTTAAATTCAAAAAGAATGGGGAAATTTAAATTTTGGGAAGTAGTTATTGGTAGTTATAGCTAAAACCACCAACACAATTCATTTGAAGGAGAAAAATACAAGGAATCCAATGGTGAAATTGGTTTTGGATGAGGTAGTCTCAAGCTTAAGATATTTTAATTATAAGTGGCTAGGTGGTTATGGGTGGTTTTAGGTGGTTATGGGTGGTTTTAGGTTGTTATGGCAAAAACTTTGACCTTGGCTCATTTGATTCAAAAAATAAGAATAACACACTGGTGCAATTGGTTTTAGTCAAATTCCCTATCTAAAGATATTTCAATTCAAAGTGTGGGCCTAACCAAAGGTGAAAGAAAATATGGTGGAATTTGAACAAAGGTTTTTGAAAGATTTTGATTAGTTAAATTAATTATTTTAGCTCTTATTTACTTTAGTTGAATTTTAGTTTTAATTTGAGTGCAATTTGAGTGAATTATTAGGATTACTCTCTTATTATCAAAATTATTGACCAAATTATCTAGGCTTAATGAACCCCCAAATAAAGTCTAATTTAGCAATAGATAGGTTCATTTTAGAGGTTTTATAATCCGCATGCACTCACACAAACCAATTTCAAAACTAATCACTTATTAAAAATATTTTTATGTTGGACCATTTTTCATGCATGAAAAATCCAAGATCAAATGTTTTACGTAAAAGGTGAGCTTGATCATCATCCAACTAGTTTGTATGATTCTCATATACGATAATGAACATCGTGCAACTTATAAAATCTTGCAACTTAAAGAATAAATTTATAATCAATGGAATGATCTATGAAGGAAATGATAATTTTAGTATTGTAGAAGCACTTTTCATGTATGATAATTTGAGCTAAAAAGTTTTTCTTACAAATTGAGTTTCATACTCATCATACTTATTTTCATTGTCTATATATGTAATAAACATCAAGAAACATTCAGAATGAAGTTTAAAGTTTTATGATGGTTTGTGGATAAAGTGATAATTTTAGTGTGTATTTTCTTAAGTTGATCTTGAGGTCAATTTCAGGGTTTTGCTCAAGTTGGTTATCTTTGGTTCTGTTTTAGTTTGGTTGATTTTAATTTATGTTCAGTTGAATTTTAATTTAAAGTTAAATTAAGTTTAGCTCAAATTTTAGCATAATTAGTATTCAGGTTATAGCCTATCCAACTTATGTTCAGGCATACGATGACACTACGAGTGATATTATATAACCCAGTAAGATTAGATATAAGCTGAGGAAAAGGGTTTGACTGAAACTTGAGGTCAAGTAATGAACCCCAATATGTGTTGCACACGTTATAAAGTACGACAGACATATTACCATTAACCAAAAGGTTTAATTAAGTCCAGAAATGAGGGTATTGATATTCAAGATTTGAGTTTCGAGTTTTGGAATTTAATAATTGAAATTTTGATTTGAGTGTTTGAAATTTTGAGAATGAAGATTTGTGATCTTTGGTGTTTTATATTTATAGGATCCATTAAAGATTCATGTTGAATATTTTGGTAAATGTTGCCTAAATAATTCAATTTCAAATATTAGGAAAAGACACTGGGAACTTACTCCTAACCTAAAGAAGGAAACTTGAGCAATCTAAGGATGGTGTAGTAAAGAACAGAATTCTAAATGCCAACAAGGTTCGTATAAAAGCTTAAAGATGGTGCAACTAGGCTACGTCTCTTTAAGGAAAATAGTTTAAAATATGGTGTTGTTAAGTTTCATGTCCTACAAATCGAAAAAGCTTTAAAGTCTGAATACAAAGTTGTCACGCTTTGTATCTTTAAGATGAAGATTCTAAGGATAGTGAAATTAATCTTCATTTCATATATTTTGAATGGTTTGAATCCTAAAGAGGGTGTTGTTATGCGGCATGGCTTTAAGGAGAAGAGTCTACGGATGGTAAAATAACATTTTATGTCCTACATATCGAAAGTTTTGAGAGCTTGAAGAAGTGTTATTATGCTTGGTGTCATTAAAGAAAACAGCTAAGGATGGTGCAATTAAGCTTCATGACTTTTATATAGAGAAGTTTGAAAGGCTAAAGAAGGTGTTTATATACTTCATGTCTTTAAGGAAAATATTTTAATGATGGTGCAATTAAGCTACGTGTTCTATAGAACGAGAAATTTAAAACCCTAAAGATGATGTTGTTAAGATTTGTGTATTTTAAGGAAAAAATTCAAAGGACAATCAAATTAAGCTTCATATCTTATAGAATTAAAGGTTTGAAATCTTGAAGACATTTTTTTATGATTTTTGTATTTAAGATGAGGAGTCTAAGGATGGTACAATTAAGCTTTGTGTCTTATAGACCAAAAGGTTTGATAGCATAAAGACTATGTTGTTACTCTTCATGTTTTTAAGATGAAGAGCTTAAGCATGGTGCAAGAAAGCTTCGTACCCTATAGAAAATAGGTTTGAAAGCCTAAAGATGGTGTCTTTATGCTTTGTGTCTTTAAGGTGAAAAGGTCTAAGGATGGTGCAATTAGGCTTCGTATTTTATAGACTTTAAAGTTTTTGGATTTATGTTTACCTTAGCTCATTAGGTTCGAAAGTATGGGGACTCACATCAATAGATGAACAAGGTGATTAGATCAAGATAGAAAGTATGTGGACTCACTTCTAACTTGAGAGCTAATTGATGGGAAAGGTAACCTGAGGGTTAGTTACCTCAAGAATATTTTATTTTATCTACATGAACAAATTAAGGTAGAAAGCTCAGGGACTCACATCGGGCCAAAATGGTGAACAAGATAGTCATAGAAAGTACATGGGCTCACATCTAACCTAAGAGCTAATCGAAGGGGAAGCAAACTAGGGGGATTACACCAAACCCAGAAAATATTTAATTTTGTTTACCTGGAGGATTTGGAATTGACATTTGTTTAGGAAATGTTTGTTGAAATTTGAGATCTTAGATTTTAGAATTTCAATTTTGATCTTATTTGATTAATATAGTTTGCTTTGAGTGTTTTCTCACTCCGAGGGCAACTATGAATTTCCTAGTCATACTAGGTAGAGGAAACCATAGAGAACATTACATCTCACTCTTGTAACAACCAAGGTAGTTCAAGGATGATATCTTAGATAATGAAAACTTTTAAATTTTTGCTTTTTTTCACTTTAGGTTTTGTTAGACTTTGGTTATTTTTAGTTTGGTTGGAAGAGAGTTGATGTTTGATATTTTGAAGTATAATTGAGTTCAATTTCAATTAAGATCAATCATAGTTAAAAATATCGGTAATGCAAGTTTTCTTTAAAGATTCAGAGATCCAATGATTATTCAACTCTCATCAGGGTCTAAAAGTAAATTTCGCTAAGTAGAATGTCATTCCTATCACGAACGGATCTAGTGTTAATTTTCTATAAGGAATAAGAAGTGCTTATGTTTTCATTTTGATAAGATTGAAGCTATTTCTTTTAAGAGTTTGTGTTTTACTCAATTTATACTTTGTGCTCTTCAACATTCTAATTCTTGAAAGGTTGTTTAAAATTTATCAAATGTTAAAATGTGGAAGATTGTTAACATTCTTTAGAATATTACAAAAAACACAAGCAGTGCCATCAAAACACTATAAAAACCTTAAATGGAATAATAACATTTGAGTTGACAGACACATATCATAAGAGTTTAGGATAAAACATTTTTTCTTACGAACACCAACTGATATTGAAATTAGTTTCAAATAAATTTAAGCTCTTTAAAGTTTAGATTTCCAATATTATTTATATTTGAATCTTGATCATACAGTGATACACTCAAAATCTTATAAACTTCCATTAAGTTACTTCACTTTTGGATTTTAGTGATAGAATTGATTAAAGTCAAATGTAAAATTACTGAATATGATTTTCTTTTTTTTCTTCTCGATTGAATTATTAACACATCATTCTAATTGATATGAACAATCTTCTAGAGCATTCAGGTCAAATTTTGCAGATATTTGAAAATCCATACTCTTATAAATCCAAATAAGAGTTCAACCTGCATTATTCTTCTCATTCTCTAACGTCAAACGACCAATCATTGAATGAGACGATTGTGTTTAGTCTCCAAGGACATAAATCGAGAAGCTTTCTTCGTATTATAACATGTTAGGTTGTAATTTGATTTTAAGGACTATCACTTTTTGGGCAGTCCCCACATATAGCTAAAACATTTATAATAAATTTCCCCAACTTTTAAAGATAACTTAATGAATGTGTTGGTATAATTATGACTTAAAATGTAGCAATTAAAGGAATGGTCAAATATTGTATCCTTCCTTGAGCTGATTCATTTTAACTCATTTCACAGTTGGCATGTTTTCCTTTACGAAATTCTATGTGTTTGGAAAAGTTCAATTTTGAGTTTTATATTGACTTCAAAACTCTAAAAAAAAATGAGGACAACATTGAAAATATTTTTGAATATTCAATGGAAATATTGTATGAAAAGGTGACTTTAACTCTCAACTTTGCAAAAAGGTTTGAATATTGTAAAATTGGAGAAAAATTTATCATATTAGATGATCTCTTGAACATAAATGACTTTGATCCCATCCAGACTTTTGTCTTCCTCTGGATACTATATTTATGGTCATCTATCTTTAGAGATATATTTATCATTTTATATCAATGAATTGATCCGGTCAATTTCTTCTCATTTCTCTTTTCTTTTCTTTTCCGTTTCTTTCACGTATTTTAAATTTCTGGATACTCTCAAATCAACAACAACTCAATATAATATGAGTAAAACCAAAATTTCAGGACTGTAAAATGTGCAAATGGATCAGTTATCACAAAGGATAATTCTTTTGTCAAATGAACAATATTCCACTAATTTCATCTGGAAAACATTGTCATATTTTAAAGGGCTAAATCATTACGTTTAACCATAGCCATCTACAAACATATCTTGTAAAGGAACAATTCATAAAGTCATAAGTTCTGCGTCAAAGCCAGCCATCTTATTTTATATTTTAGCTTCTATAATTAATGATATGATATCATCTGTCACTGTAAAATTTGAATTTTATAGTGCTCTAGAATAATAGATCACAGATGATACACAATAAAATCTTTCCCACGTCGGCCTATTTCTCTTTTTCATATTGGCCTTCGACGTTTGGAGCCATTGACGAAAAACTGAAGACCCGGACAAGCAATTATGTAATGACAGCACGTACCTATGAAAGTCAGATTTGTACTTGGCACTTTCATACGTCCACAACTGTACAATGTCTCCTTTGGAAAAGTTTAGTAGTGGTACCCAATGATATTTCATCGTCGTCTCAGCGTTTTGCGTAAGAAATTACTCACCTGAGTTAAGAGGGCACAGTTTGGCCAGTTTCTCCATTATTATGAATAGTGGATTTAATATCACATGCATCAGTCCGAGAGAAACGGGATTCCATTGATGTATGAGTTTGGTTATTTACCTGAGAAATTCTTACATATGGAGTATACATGCAGATTTGGGTGCGTACTCCCCCAATAAACTCCATGATTCTGTATTTTGGGGTTATTAGAGGGGTATTGGGAGGTATTTGGGTATAAACTCCAATAATCTTCTAATAACCCCCTAATAACTTCCTCGATTCCACTTTCATTTTTTTTTTTGTATTATTATGGGTTTTGTGAGGTTATTGAGGTATTAACTCCAATAACGTTGAACTAACACCTCAATAACCTTTGCAGTTATATTTCGGTGTTATTCAAGGTTATTATGGAGTTATTAGGGTTATTGGGGGGTTATTGGAGAGTACGCACGTAGAGCTATCTGCATACTACGTATGTAAGAATTCCTCTACTTTCTGGCAGAGAATAAGCTTTTAAGAAGGGAAAAAAATTGCGTACATAAACCGTACGCAGGAGCTGCGTGTCGAATGAGTTACACGGGGGTTACAAGCGTGTTGTAACCCCCTTGTACCCTCCGTGTAACTCCAGTGTAACTCACTTGTAACCTGCGCGTTCCTATTTCATCTAGTTGTAGGTTACAGAGGTTACAAGATTACATGGAGGTTACACGGGAGTTACACGGAGGGTACAAGGGGGTTACAGCACGCTTGTAACCCCCTTGTAACCTCCGTGTAACCCCCGTGTAACTCATTCCGCACGCAGCTCCTGCGTACGGTTGACGTACGCAATTTTTTTTGCTTTCAGACGACGTTTTATATATATATATATATATATATATATATATATATATATATATATATATATATATTGTTAAAAATAAATAAATTCATTTTTAAGAATATTTAAAATAATAGTCAAGTCTTCTCAATATTTTTAAAAATAACAATCACCATAAAATATTTTTTATTTAAAATCAATACACCAAGTTAGATAAAACTAAAATAGAAATGAAGAACTTATATATATATATATATATATATATATATATATATATATATATATATATATATATATATATATATATATATATATATATATAATTAAAGTGATCCGAAACATCCCCTTGGTTCATTAAAATTTATTTTGACTTTTTAAATATATTTTTCAATTAAAATATGTTTGATTCGCTTAACAAAATTAAAATCAACTCTAATATATTGAATCAAGTGTTAGGCTATATTGAGCTTGAAAATTTTTTCAGATTTTGTTTAAGTTTATGATATCTCGGTAAAACTTTATTAAAGCTAATTCAAAATCAATTATATTTATACAATCCATATTATAATATAATATCAATGTGGCTTTCTTAGCATGAAATTTTATAAGGTATCCTTTGTTCAAAATCATACTCGGTAATCATTGTAACTCAATATTGTGTAGTTTTATGATAAGTTATGGGATTATATTTATCTTGTTTGGGGCAGCTTGTGCGTTTCAGGATAAGAACTTATCTTGAAACGCGGCTTGCGGGTCGGCCGCGGGGATCGATCCACGACCTACGTTTAGTGTAAAAAATCCAAACACGGCAGACAACGTTTTCAAAAACGCACGAACTAAATGATTAGACGGCATTTTCAAAAGCTGTCCCAAACGGGCTCATTGCCTATAAGCTATCCCAAACGGCCCTTTAAGGTTAACTTATTTAATTGCCCTCGACCCATTAAAGTTAACTTACCATTTAGGGCTCAGGCCATCTTCATTGCCTTAGCATAGAGATTAGGATATTATAAACGAAATATATATATATATATATATATATATATATATATATATATATATATATATATATATATATATATAAATGTCACATTAAAGCTCAAAATAGGTCACTAAAGTCTTTGGAGGAATCACATTCAAGGTGCAGCTTTCATATGCTAATCATTTAATAGCCTAAAGACGTATTTTGGCCCTTGTTGTATACATCATTGAAAAATACTACTTACCTATTGTTAATCCTAAGTTGTCTATTATTTAAAAATTATTCGTCCCGGAAAAGGTCAATCTTTCATTATCTTTACAAGTTCGTGGGGGAAATTATTTAAGATAAAATGTGTAGCAAATTAGTTATTTTCGAAAACGTAGTTTGCATCTTTCAAACCCAAAACATCATCATCATATTGTTTGATCAATATCATAACTTTCCGATAGATTCATGACTAGCGTGTAAGTGATTACTGAAATTCCAAAGAATGTCGTCTAGTCTTCACATCATATCTCAATTAATAAGTTTTTCATTAAAAATCAACTTTTTGAAAATAATTGCAATACAATGAACCAAGTCTAACTAAACTTAGGGTCTGTTTGGGGCAGCTGCAGCTTATTAATAATCTGCTGATAAGCTGATTAAAAATAATATGCTAATAAGTAGGTGCGGTGGCCATTATAAAATTTTATTTTATTTTTTTTTTTGAAAAAGCTAGACCGCAGTCAGAAAGCTGCCACCGCACCTAGATAGGTGCGGTGTGAAAAAGTTGTTTTCTGCGTTTTGAAAACGCATAAACTGTCAAAACGCAATTTACCCAAACAGGTCAGGTGTGTTTTCAAAACGCCACCGCACCAAATAAGCTGCCTTAAAAAGACCCTTAGCCTCTAGACTTTCAGCATTTTCAATCAATGTTGACTCGATTTCCTTCTTTATGTTATTTTAACATAACATAAATTCATTAGTTTATTGAAACATAACAAGCTAGTAGATGATTAAGAATCAATAGTCTTGCCAACTAATAATAATAATAGTAGTAGTAATAAAATGTTGAGAAATCATCAAGATTAAAATTCAATAATTAATGGCACTTGGCATATATCCACAATTATGAGAGTATGTCACCTTATTATATTGTAAACAAATGAACCTCAAGATCCATAATATGAGATAAATAAAGATAAAAAAATTCAATAGTAAACTTGACCTCCCCCTAAGCTTACTAACTCTCTCCTTTCTCATTATCGAACCTTCACAAAGCAATATAAATAGTGAGAGTTGGTAATTTTCAATGAAGATTATCTAAAATATTATAAGCTGTTGAATTAAGGTAAATAAATTTGCACAAAATAAAGAAGGTAGAATAATTTAAGTTGTTTGATTCATCAAGGTTTGGATATTGATCACCAAACACATTACACAATTAGATATATCCTTATCATGCATCTATATTACACTTAGCATAACAAGTTTTTTCCATAATCAGGGGAATCATTATCGACTTATCATTGGTTGTAATTATTGACCTCATTGTTCGATCACCTCTTATAATTGAATTTTATTTGACCAAACTTTAGTGTAATAAAATAGAAATATAACTCAAAAAAATTAAAAATTATTTTAAAAAAAATTCAAAATATGACCCACTTTAACCAAACCCTAAAATAGACCTAAAATCAACTTTGATCAATATAAACCAAAAAATTATTGTTTTCTCTCTCGAGATCATGATAGGACTCAAAGCTTCATTTTAGAAGTTGCATGATATTTATTGTAATATATATTAACCTTACAAACAAGTTTGACAATCATTTGATAAAATTTTTACATAAAATCCTTCAATTAAAACTTCCAGGCGTGAATAATATTGCACAAAACCGAAAAATATTATTTTCCCCAAAGTCTAGTTCGGTGATTGAAATTATATGCAAATCAGTTTGGTGGTCATCACTACTTTTATGTAAAATTTTGCACTTAGGGTTTTTATACAAGAAAAAGTCTCAAAATAAAATTTTTTTATTGAATCGATAATTTTCAAAACAAATTACTCTATTGCATCTGTATTATTTGTATCTTTCAAATGAACCTCTCCATGCTCAAATCTGACTCCATTTGAAGGCCTGTCGAGCATATGATAACTAGGAAAGTGAAGCTGATAATTTTAATAATAAAAAGATTAATTTGCAAACAAATGACCCAAAATGAATATATAATGAAATCAGATTTCAACCAAACTTGATCAATTTGATCCTTTAAAACCATCCAAAAAATCCAACTTAAAATCCACCAACTTTCTCTCTCCAAGGGTTTAGGCCCACTTTGGCTTAATATATCTTGAGATGGGGCCACTTTAACTAATACCAATTGCTCCACTAATTTTATCATATATTTCTCCATCAAATGAGGCTAAGTTCAAATTTTTTGTCTTGGCAACGATGACCACCATGTAACACTACAAGATATATGCAGATATCTGTAAATTGACGCTAAATGAGATTAGCGTAAAATTTGCACAAAATTTTTTTTGTCTTTAAAACCAAAGTCGATAAATATATTAGTGTTAAAAAATGTCTGATGCAATTTTTTGCATCGGATTTGGTGTCCTTAAATATTGTCGTTGACAAACTTCATCGCATAAATGACCAAAGTAACATTAACATGGCTATTTACGTCCTCCATTGTCCGATGCAATTTTCCATCAATCGACATCTGACACATTTGTGATGGATTACTATAGGCAAATATTAATCAGTATCGTTCTAGCTTTTGTTGGTAGTGTCCAACTTTCACAAGAGCACTAGGCATCAAATACAATGCCCTTAGTTCCTAGGGCATAGACCGTCCCCTTCTTCTTCCCCATTGCCTGTATCCATAGCTCAAAATCGGACTGAGTAATGTTAGATTGACTACCACTACTGCTGGCAGATGTCAGGTCTGCCTCTACCTTTCCCGGAGCTGTTTTTACTCCTCCTACATAATTAAAATGAAATATTAATTGTCATTTTAAATATTAATAGTCACAAATAGTAAAAAATCAATTTTATTTAATTACATTGACTCGGTGAGAGTGGTTAGAGACTTGCTATTACATTTCAAGGCGTTGATGCATTAGGACACGCAAATTTATATTGTGGCTCTCTGTCAAGTAGTTTGACCTGTGTAAATGAGATAATGATAAGTAGCACATAATTACATAAATATTTAAGTTTTTAAATAAATCCACCGGTCTCCGATAGTACTCCAAATATGGAGTGCGGTCCCCTTGGCTCTCTCCACCATCTTGTTCAATTAGTTTGTTTGCCTCTTCTTCTGATAATCTGAATAGGCTTATACTATGGTCAAGTTCTCTCCCCCTTCTTGCATGTTGTGTTGAACATGCCGCTTAGTCGATGTATGTCGCAAATCTAAAAAATATGTTGAATCTGTTGGTGATGCTCCAACAACCAGTAGAAGGAACTATGCAAATTAGAAATTGTGAATTGCTGATTAGTATTAAAAATGTATAAATTAGTATTCTAATTCAAACTGAGTGTTCCTAAGCAAAACCACTTGAACTATGTGTCCCAAATCACAATTAGGATCTATTTACAAAAGAGATGCGCCTGATCAAGCCTACATCAGAAGATCTCTATGATGCCCATCTGTCGGACGTTAAATTGGTTGGGGGTTTGAAATTTTAGAAAATGTTTAAGACGTGGTTTTATAAAATAGAATTTGATTTAGTTTAATATATATGTATTTTGAAAAATAATATTTTAATTTTGAAGAATACGAAATCAAACCGATCTCATATAAATAATAGTTTAAATAATCAAGAATTTCACCACAAGACATGTATTTATCCCGAAGAATAGATACATTGCTTGGGGTGAGGCTTGATCAAATAAACTAAAGAATTCATGACATCCGTTTGGTCTGCGAACCATTATTGACCGACAATTTCCCCTATCTAATATGAAGGAATTAGATAGGGTTTATATTAATCAGGGGTCTTTAAGTTTCCTATAAGGGCAAGCCGCTATAGTTAATTACATCTTTGATAACTAAGGTCACCTAAGAAAACTCTTGATATAGATCAGAAAATATTTATATTCATGACTTTCAAAGGTAAGGTTTTCAAAGAAAATGTGATAGTCGAAAATTCAATAAGTGAATGGCTCAAGTTTCAGAACATTTTATTTTATCAGAATCTAAAGAAGAGAAGGCTAGGGGAAGGACATAAATTCAAGGAAAATCTCGATGTCTTCCCAAACTATCCTGTAGTTTGGAATTGATTTAGGATATTTATTTGGTGTTTCATCCTATTAATTTTATTATTTAGGACTTACATTCACTTGATACTGATCATGTGAGTAGCCTAGAAGATAGGATGATTTATGTCATACTCGATGACAACCTCAGAATTCTAAAATGAGTTAGGGCTTATTTTGCACAACATTGTTATGCAAGGGCCTAAAGAAAAGGTGAGGATATATGTTGCACTAAGCAGGCTACCTCGAAGTCCTATGGCTTGTTGTTTTAATTTCTAAGGAGTTTTGCTGTTGAAGATGGCTGTGCTGCCCACCATGCATGCTCCGAGCTCCTTGTCGTGGCAGGTTTAGTTTGAAGAAGTGTCAATTGTAAGAGAGAAGAGAAGTGTCATGTTTTGGAAAAATTTAAATTGAGGTGTCTTAATATTTTATTAGAGGAACATTAAAGTTGATTATAGCGACACCGGTTAAGATCTCACGGTTCCATCATCCCGACACCACTATTTTCATCAGATTCACTTAGTCCAAATGACTTTACTAAACTCAACTTAATAAGTTCCATATTTTCATTTAGACTGTGGGAAACCCCGTTAGCAACATGTATTTTAACTCCTCCGAGGAATTCTTTATCATCAAACGAAACGTTTTAATCTAGTTGCAATTATGATTTTTATTCTGTTTGTGATTAAATTTTGAGTTGTTTTATATTTTTGAATGTTGTGGCGGTGAATTTTATCTTGTCTTGATTTTTAATTTTTTATTTTTGGTCTCAATTTTGTGGCTATCCTAAAAGTTTCAGTTTTCATGCAGGGTGACATTGTTCTTTAGCATGCAAATTTGCAAGGAATGAAAGTGCAGTAAAGTGCAGATAAGTAAATTGCACAAAAATAAAAGCATACATGGTAGGTCTTCTCGTCATCTCCACTTGAAACTTTAGTATTCTTGCAATAAACATTTATAATTTGCAGGAAAGTAAAACCTATTGATATGTTCGTCATATGCTTACAAAGTCCTAGGTCATAACCTGGTGAGTCCTATTCATTTATTTGAGATATATTTTTAATTTAACAAATATGATGGATCCAGTTGTTCTACAAGGTGTCCAAAATATTTGTGAAATGGATCCAGGGGATACCTGGACATTTCTCAATCCTTTTGAGCTTCCTTGATTTCATTTGAACTTATCATATTTTTTAAATGATTCATCCTTCTTTTTTTTATACCCTTGTGCTCAGTGAACCAATGTTTTAGTCATTTTGAAAGGCGGGGTAATTATCATTTGTCATTCTACTTAGGAATTATGTGAGTGGGCCTTTAGAGGCAGACTTAACTTATTGAAGAATTTATTAAATTATGATGGGCTTGTAATGTTTCAAAATTAGTTTAAAATTAACTATGTTTTCTTTTCAAATTCTTATTAGTTAATTTCTTTGATTAAGCCTAGCTCACTACTAAGCCCTTAAGATTTTAGCAGGTATTTTTATGTCTTTAAAAAGGAAGTTAAATGACATTCATGATTGTAATTCTTATCAAAATATTGAATTATCATTTAAACATTAAATGAAGGGGTATTAAATTACTGGAATACTAACTTCCAAAATCAACCCGTAACCTTAAGGCTCTTTTAATTTAATTTTCTTCGAAATTATGATGATTAATTAAATCATAAATTTTGTCTTTTAATGTGGCAAAATGAAATGGGTTTCTACCACTTACCCCTTGATGTTTCAATCATTCAAAAATAATAATTAAGTTCATTTATTGTCATTTCCCATTTTAATTAAGCTTAAATATTGATTAAGGCTAAATTTTTCAGAATTATAATTTTACCCCTAAAGATCTTTATCACCTCATAATTCAATAAATTTAACTCAAATGACTTTAAAACTTTTATGTGACCCCATTTATGACTTGATTAAAACATTAGATGAGAAAATATGATTTTTCAAATTTTAATTTAATTTATATATTTATTTTAATGCAAAAATAGGGGTTTTCAATGAAAATTCAATAACTTGTCCAAAACAAGACCTCTAACTTTGAAATTTTTATTGGAGGTAGACCTAGACTAGAGGACCACTTGGATCAAATTTCATGATTTTTTGAATTTTAATTTAATTATTAGAATTATTTTAATTTTTTGGAGTTTTAATTAATTATAAAATATTTTAAAGGTTGAAAATTCAATTTATATTTTTTTAAGTCCCTCTGAGGTCAGGGAACCCAGAGAATTAAATTTTATGTTTTTTTTTATTTTTATTTTAATTATTAGAATTATTTTAGTGGGAAAATAAGAAAATTCTTTTTTAGCCTTTTAAAAATTAATTTAAGCCTTTAAAAATTAATATCTTCATTTAGAGGCTTAGGAAAATTATGTGGATGGTTCCTAAGTGATTAGGACACCTAATGTGATAATTTGGTGATTTTTAATATTATTGTGATTTTTATTATTTTTTAGTTATTTAAATATTTAAAATATGGTTAAAAATAAAAATTTTATTAAAATTACAATTATATTTTTAGAAAATTCCTCTAATCACAAAGAACTCTTAAAATCAATTTGACAATTTTTTTGGTTGTATTTTAATTATGAAAATTAGTTTAATGTTCAAAATTATCACTTCACTTAGAAAATTTATTTAGGTAGCTAAATAAACTCCAAATATCATGAAATTTTTATTGGGAGTTCTCTGACCTTTAAAGTTTAGTGGAATATTATTTTTGAGCAATTTACATTTATATATAATCCAATTTATTTTTATTTGATATTTAAGTCTTAATTACCATTAGAGTTATTTTTAGAGACTTAAATCAAAGTTCTATTTTTTTCTAGGGTTCTCTGGTCATAGGAAACCTATCATAATTTTTTTGGATTTTTCTTATCAACATGCTAATTATTGAAATTAATTTATCAAAACAGGTGCAAAAACTTGGAAAATATAGATCTCTTCATAGAGGTCTCCTCTAACCTTGGAACAATCAATGAAGATTCCACATGATAAAGGCTATAACATGCTAAAATGGCAAGCCATGGTGAAATTTCCTAATGCATGGAGAATTAAAATACTACATACAATATTTAATTAATTAAAAAATCATATATGCATCAAATAAATTTCAAACTATTTTCACATTATTCTCCTCTCTTCATTGAGCAAGAGGGTATTTTTATTTTATTTTATGATTTTTCTACACCAAATTATGGATTTTTAAAGTTTAGGTGATTAAATAATTTAAAAAAAAATCCATATTTTTCTACTTAAACAGCTCAGCGCCGCATCAACCTACGACGAATCAAAGTCCCCAAGCTGTGTGCTCTCATTTTGATGTCACTAGCTGATTGGGATGCCACGCGGCCTGCTGTTCCGTTCCATCTTCTCGTCCGGTGCGATTTGAGTCGTCCAACATAAACACGCGCGATCCAACGGCTGCCTGTCTTCATCCCCGTCTGGTGTGATCCCGTGACCGTCCACACTAAAACTTTAATTTCTTAACCTAGACTCAATGAAAATTCTTCGAGTTTGACCCTATGAACTTGTCTAAGCATGGTGAACATATCCATACAGCTAAACATGGTTTAAATTAACCCTAATTACATGGAGAATTCAGAGAAGCTTGGGAAGAAGGGGAGGTCGATACCTTGGCTCTAAGAAGTGAAGCTTCAATCAGAGATGCTCTACACCTTCGTTGGAGTCCCAGGAGCTCAGGGATGAAGCCTCTTGCCTTGGTGAATAGCCTAAGTATGAAAGTGACCATACTTGATTTGGAGCTTTGATGGAAGTCCCTATTGGAGTGGCCTAGTGATGGGGCTTTTAGTGGGGAACTTCTTCTCTTACTGTAGGGATGGTGTTGGTGAGTTTAATTTGACTTTGGTGAAGCTTTGGAGGATGTCATGTTTCTGGCCTGAAATTAGACTTCAAAATTGAGTTGGACCAATGGGTTTCAGGGCAGGAATGCAGTATGGATTGAGTTCTATGTGTTGTGGGAAGGATTTGGAGTGATTTGGGCAGAATTCTGTTAAGGTCTGGTTTAGCCAACCTTTTGGCCATGAAAGGTGATGGTTTAAATAGCCATGGCTGGGGTGGCATCCAGGGCTTCAATTCAGGTACAAAGAGTTGCTTAGGTGGAGTGCAGAAGAGCTCCAATGGCAATTTTGGGCTAAATTGGCCATACGGTGGAGTTTGGGTTTGGCCAACTGTGAGGTGGCTCTCGGTTTGGGCTCCTCCACCGACTAGGCCGGTCGGCCAGGCTAGGGGAACTGGCTAGTGGGTCAGGTGAGCCAGTGGGTAGGCCATGAGTGCAATGGATTTTAATGGTTAAGGCATTATGGCAAACATCTCTTAGATTGAACCATTTAAAGGAGGAGATCCCCTAATTTAGGGTACCTTTGGTCCATGGCTCCACTAGGGTGGGCTAGGTGGGTCTAGCCCAATCCCTAGGGTCAACTTAGTGGCTGTGGAGGGGTTGGTTTGGTCACATTTGGTTCAATTTAATTAAATTTGGTCATGGGTTCTTTTGGGTCACCTTGGGTTAAAATTGGGCTAACTTGGGTTTGAGCTTGAATTGGGCCCAAGTGATTGAGCAATATTGTGTATATGATTTCCATAAATGGTTTAGAGAAGGATTGGAGTGGTTTTGAAGTAGTTTGGGAGATCCATTTGGCTTGATTTGGGATTTTAGTTAACTTGGGGCAAGTTGGGTTAGCTTGGGTTTAGGTTAGGCTAGAGTTGGGTCCAAGGCCTAAGGAAAATTGAAGATTCCAAATGGTCTAGGGGGATTCCATAAAGAGTTCCCAACATCAATTGGGTGGAAATTTTGGGGTTAGGGCAATCAACTTGGGGAATTTTGGAGATGTGTTCAATTTGGGCTAAAATTGGGTATTTTTTATTTAAGTGGGTTTGGATGAGACTTGGATCCAAATTGGGGGTAATTGATGGTTCAATTCAGTTTAGTGAAGTGTCATGGGAAGTTTAGAATTCAAATTGGGGAGAAATTGATTGACATTAGGTCAATTTAGGAAATTTAGGTCACTTAAGCAAAATTGGGGCTTTTAATTTTCAAGTGAAATTGAACTCAAATGTGGATCAATTTGAGCTTGGATTTGTTTATATTGGCATTGGATATGTTGAATTAAACTTTGGAATTGAAATTGGGCAAGATTGAGGTCAATTGGGTAGACATTGGGTTTAATTTGGGCACTTTTGAGTTAAATGGGTCAAATTGAGGCTTTTACTTAGATTGAGCTAAATTGGCCAAATTAGGTCATGTGGTAGTTGAGATAAATGAAATTGGGAATATTTATGAGGTTTTAGGAATTTATGGGAATTTTTGGAATTTTGGGCTAAGAGGGGCATTTTTGTCATTTTGGAGATTTTTTGGAAAATTTGGCAATTTTGGGTATTTTTGGTTAATTTGAGTGGTAAGGAGTATTTTGGAATGATTTTTTGGAGAAAAATGGGTAATTTGGGTGATTTTGGAAATTTTTGGGGATTTTAGGGTTTTGGGGGTATTTTTGGTATTTTTGATATTTTTGGTATTTTTGGTATTTTGGGGCAAGAGGTTAGAAATTTGAAATTTTTGGAAAAAAAATTGGGATTTGTTGAAATTGAGTAATATGGCATTGTTTAGGTTGAGCCATGGACCAAGGGTCACCCTCATTTGGTCATCTATATGTTGGTACTAGCCAAACCCTAGTTTGGGGCTAAGGACTTGGGAAAACCTTTTACATGAGTTTCCAAAGAGTTAGGGGATTAAATGAGATGCACTTTTTTTAGGGTTGTGAGTGTGTAGTGTATGGTGTAAACTCCAGACCTCCCAGGGTAGATCCTAAAGTCTTACCACCTAGAGGAGACTTCCCCTGGGCTTCCCTATGCTTGGTCTCTTCCTCCCAAAAACTGGAGGTTAGGCCTTAAGCATATGAAAACTCCCAGGGAAGTGAGAAAAGTTTGAATTTCTAAGGGAAAGGGTTACATAACTAGTCTTCTAAGAAAGTCACTAGGAGAGTTCTATGGCTTGACCCTTGCTATTCTAAAGACAGACTAGACCTCAACCAAAAGTGAGGTCAACAAAATCACGGCGGCCTAGAAGGAAAGAACTTGAAGTAGAAATTTTAGTTACAAAAAATATTGAGATAAACTTTAAATTTATTCTAATTTTAAAGATTGATAACTCATGAGTCCCCCTATTGCAATATAAACACCTTATCGGAGGTGTCATCCATTTGAGGGACGGGAGTCAAGGATCTCGGCTTATTGAAGGAGGAATCTAGATGAAAAATTGGTGTGGGTGTGGGAGCTAGTGTCTGTAGGAGAGCAGGTGAGGGATGGGCAGCAGAATGACTAGCCATAGTGACTGTAGGAGTTTTGTACCTAGTAGAGTGACTCACGACCTTCTTCAACCTCTCATATGTGTTCCCTAAAGTGCTCTAAACATGAGGTCTCTCTAAGGACTAATCATCCGTCATCAGTAACAGAAAAAAAGATATTACTAAAATTAGTACTATATGCAAAAGTACGAAGGAGTACTATATAATATAAGCCACAAAAGTAAAAGCAGGACAGTGTGAAATTCAAACATGAAACATGTCGTGACCATGTCTAAAATCAATAAAAATAAGAAGTATAGTGTGAGAAGCAAAAGTAAAAGCGATATGCTGACAAAATAAGAAATATGTTGTAACTAAGTCAAAAAAAAACAAAAGCTCTAAAATAGCAAAAGAAACTAATCATCTAAAAAAACATATCATTTTTTAGTCTGTTTTATTAGACGAGTCAGCCGATGATGAACTTAAGATATCTTCATCTATGTAATTGATCACAGGAAAATATATTAAGAAATTCATACCCATTTTTTATGAAATTGCACTTTAAAGAAAGATATTTTCTTTACTTTATTGCATGAATGAAGATTTATAAGTGATGGAAGAAAAAAGCATGAAATGAAGCGAATTTGGATCAAAAAAGGAAGATATTCATGCAAAATGAACTAAGTCGCTGACGGCGAGATCGAGCCCGCCGACGGTGAGATCATGAGGAGAATTTTTGAAGGATTTGCAACTACCTCGCCGACAGCGAGCCCGAGCCCGCCTACGGCGAGATAGCGCGTTTTGGAGACCTTCTAGAAGCCCCGCCGACGGCGAGGTCGTTTCTCGCCGACGGCGAGGTCGTTTCTCGCCGACGGCTAGACAGTTCAAAATACCAGATACATTGAACCTGGACGCTTTTTGAAGAAGTGCTTAAGTATCCCTTGGACCTTTGTCTACCTCTATAAATAGAGGACGAATTTTAGTATGTTGAGTGTCTATTTTTAGGAGTCTTAGAGTATTCTATTAGTGTGCTTTTGAGTCTAAGTTGAAGTTTAGTGTGAGTAGTGAGTTAAGAAGTGTGTTGTACTAGAAGAAAAAGTCAAAGGAACTTCAAGGAGTCTGCTTGGGGAGGAAATTGAGATAAGTATCTTTGTTTATTGTTGTTAACTTTAAATGAAATCCATGCTTTGTTTAATTCCCATGCATTCTGAGTAGTTTTCTTAGTCTTTCTCCTTGTTTATGAAATTATGTGAATTGATGAAATTAAATGAAGTGCCTAATATATTAAAATAAATTGTGATAATCTTTTACTTAAAACTTAATTTACTTTCAATCTGGCCAATTGAATTGTTAAAATATGTTGAATTATCAACTATAGTAAAGATTACATCCAATATTCAGGGAAATCAAAAGACTTGGAAGGAGGGTGAAAATAAATAGGGAAATATTATTTATCGGACGTAGAATTTGACATTTTTGTGTGACAGACTAAAATATTCAATTTGGTCCTATTGTTTGAGAACTGAAGTGTAGATATTAGCCCTCAGGTGAGGGGAACGTGGAGCTCGAAGTGGCAACAAGATCTTCCCATCTCAGCCGCAGATTCAGTAATCAAGCATAGGACTAGTCAATGTTCTTTGCAACTGGACCAAAGGGTAAAGAATAGGAATGCTCTTATTTGTCACAATACAATAAAAAATTCTATTTGAATTCATCATTCACTTAAGTTTCTAAAAACAAGGGGAATGATACTTTTTCTAAAATCTTTTAATCAACTTTATTTAAAGCATTAGTTTACATTAGATCGCTTTAGTTAAGTATTCCAAATTCTGTATACTATATTAGTAAGTAAATCCTTTAAATTTAGCTGTTACAAATCTTTTAAAACTTCCCTGTGGGATCGATAACCAGGACTCCACTAGAGCCCTATATTACTTGATATGATATGTATACTTGCGTAGAATCCACATTATACATTCCATCATAAAATTAAATATATATTAAGCGGGATCAAGTTTTTGGTGTCATTGCTATTTTTGTAAACATTAAAAAGTGGGTCAAGTTTTTGGCGCCGTAGTCGAAGAAGTAAAGAAATTATTTACTAGAGTAACGGACTATTTTAAAATTTGTTTTACAAAATTGTATGCGTAAATTTGGAAACGAAAATTTAATACCTTACGATTCAGAATTAGAGCGTACAATTAAAAGAATTAGAAAACAAAAAAGAGAAATTATAAATTTAACACAAATGGTGAATATTCCTGAAAATGAAAATATCAATCAACAGAGACCATTAAGAGATTATGCCAACCCTACATTAGATGAAATTCATTTAACTATTCAAAACCCTAATGTAGCTGCTAACTCATTTGAACTTAAATCTGCAATTATCCAAATGGTACAAAACAATCAATTAGTAGTTCACCTACTGAAGATCCTAATTTACATCTTGCTAGTTTTTAAGAACTATGTGCTACTTTCAAATATGAAGGAGTATCTAACGATGCTATTAGACTTAGACTTTTTCCTTTTTCTTTAAGGTATAAGGCTAAAATGTGGTTAAATTTATTAAGCACCTGGATCTATTAAAACTCGGGGAGAGTTATCACAAAAATTTCTATCCAAATATTTTCCACCATCTAAAACTGCTAAGCTTAGAAATGATATAACTTCTTTTAGTCAGTTTGATGGAGAATCAATATATGAAGCTTGGGAGAGATTTAAAAAACTTCTTAGGAAATGTCCACATCATGTGTTACCAGATTGGTTAATTATTCAAACTTTCTATAATGGATTAGTAGGATCTCTTAGATCAATCATCAATGCTACTGCTGGAGGATCATTAATGTCAAAACCATTTGATGAAGCCTATGCACTAATCGAAGAAATGGCTACCAATAATTTTCAATGGCTCGTCGATAGAATGAATCCGAAAAAGATAGCACGTATTCATGAAAATGATGCAATATCTATGTTAGCTTCGCAAATCGCTGCTATATCTAAAAAATTAGATCATTTTGGAATGAATTACTCTCCAACTTTATGAGAAGAAAACTCATCTGGACAACTTATAGAATCTCAACTTTCATATAAAACTATAAATGCTATTAATAACAGACCCAATAATCCTTATGCGAATTATTATAATCCTGGATGGAAAAATCATCCTAATTTTAATTGGAATAATAATACAACTAATCAACCATGGATGAACAACATAACACAACCATTAGGAAATCCCTCTAACCAAGGAAATTCTAATTATAAACCTAGTTATCCACCTGGATTTAATAATAATAACCCTCAATTTAAAGATAAGAAATTATCTATAGAAGAATTAATATTAAATATGGGTCAACATTTACAAAATCAAGGAAATCAATTACAAAATCAAGGAAATCAATTACAAATACAAGGAAACCAATTACAAAATCAAGGAACAACTATTAAAAATATTGAAACTCAACTTGGACATATCGCTACCGCGCTGAATAATAGAATACCTGGAACATTTCCTAGTAATGTGGAAATAAATCCCAAAGACAAAGGAAAGGAACAAATTAAAGCGATACAATTACAAAGTGGAAAAGAATTAGAACCTCGAATTCAAAAAGAACTTGAAACTCAAAAAGAGGAAGTGGAAATCGAAAAGGAAAAGAATCAACAAGATCCAAACTTAGAAAATCCTTTAATACCAATGAAAATTTATGTTGAAAAACCTCCACCACCATTTCCTCAACGACTAAATCAACATAAAAAAGATAAACAATTTGCTAAATTCCTTGAAATTCTGAAGAAATTAACAATAAATATTCCTTTCGTAGAAGCTTTAGAATAAATGTCAAACTATGTAAAATTCATGAAAGATATTCTAAATAAAAAAAGAAAATTTACCGATAATGAAACTGTCGCACTTAGTGAGGAGTGTAGTGCTATTATTCAGAAAAAGCTTCCTGAAAAATTAAAAGATCCCGGTAGTTTCACTATACCCCGCTCTATTGGAGAAAAATTCTATGGAAAAGCTTTGTGTGACTTAGGAGCAAGCATCAATCTAATGCCTCTATCAATTTTTAAGAGATTAGGATTGGGAGAAATTTCACCTACTTCAGTAACCCTTCAGTTAGCTGATCGTTCTGTCACATATCCTAAGGGAGTTATTGAAGATATTTTAGTAAAAGAGGATAAATTTATCTTCCCTGTAGATTTTATTGTTTTAGATATGGAAGAAGATAAAGAAATTCCTATCATCTTAGGAAGACAATTTTTAGCCACCGGGAAAGCTATGATTGATGTTCGTAAAGGAGAATTAACTATGAGAGTAAATGACCAAAAAGTTACTTTTAATATTGCTAAATCAATGAAATATCCTGCGCTAGAAAAAGATGATGAGTGTTTTCGAATGGAAGTACTCGATCATTTACAAAAAGAACATTTTAAGGAATATTATGAAGAAAAATTAGAAAAAGAAAATACCGAATTAATTGAAAAAGCCGATATAAATGAAGAACTAGATTATATTCAAGAGAAATTTGAATTTTTGGATAATACGGAAAACACTCGAAAAAATATAGTTCCATCGATTATTAAACCTCCTGAACTTGAGTTAAAAATGTTACCTAATCATTTGAAATTTGCTTACTTAGGTAATTATTCAACTCTACCAGTAATTATTTCATCTGAATTAAATGAATCTCAAGAACAAAAACTTTTAGATACCTTAAAAAAATATAAGAAAATTTTTTGTTGGACTTTAGCAGATCTTAAAGGAATTAGTCCTTCAATCTGTATGCACGTAATTATTTTAGATAATGAACATAAGCCTAAAGTAGATCCCCAAAGGAGATTAAACCCGATAATGAAAGAAGTAGTCAAGAAAGAAATTTTAAAATGGTTAGATAATGGTATTATATATCCTATTTCCGACGATAGCTTGGTAAGCCCAATTCATTGTGTGCCTAAGAAAGGAGGAGTGACCGTAAAAGCTAATGAAAATAATGATCTTATCCCTATAAGACAAGTTACTGGATGGCGAATATGTATTGATTATAGAAAATTAAACGCAGCCACCAGGAAAGATCACTTCCCTTTACCATTTCTAGACCAGATGTTAGATAGATTAGTCGAACATAAGTGTTTTTGTTTCTTAGATGGATACACCGGTTATCATCAAATACAAATTGCTCCTGAGGATCAAGAGAAAACTACATTTACTAGTCCTTATGGAACTTTCGCTTTTCGAAGGATGCGTTTTGGATTATGTAATGCACCCGCAACATTCCGGAGATGTATGATGTCTATATTTAGTAAATTAATCGATAATGGAATAGAAGTATTTATGGATGATTTCTCCGTATTTGGAACATCATTTGACACATGCTTAAATCATCTTGAAAAAGTATTTGAAGTATGTGAGAAAACTAATTTAGTTCTTAATTTGGAGAAATGTCAATTTATGGTCAGCAGCGCATTGTATTAGGGCATAAAATTTCGGAAAAGGGCATGGAAGTAGACCCTGCAAAAATTCAAGTTATAGCTAAATTACCACCTCCAACTATGGTGAAAGGGGTAAGAAGTTTTCTTGGACATGCTGGATTCTACAGACGTTATATAAAAGATTTTTCAAAAATTACTAAACCTCTATGCCAACTTCTCGAAAAGGACAAGAAATTTGAATTTACAACTGAATGCCTGAATGCTTTCGAATTTTTAAAAGATAAATTAATTACAAGCACCTATAATAGTTTCACCTAATCGGGAGAAACCATTTGAGCTTATGTGTGATGCTAGTGATTATGCTATAGGAGCAGCTCTGGGCAAAGATATGATAAGATTTTCAAAGTTATATATTATGCTAGTAAAACTCTAAATGATAATGAAACAAATTATACAACTATCGAAAGAGAATTATTAGCAATTGTATATGCTTTTAATAAATTTCGGCATTATCTAATAGGAACTAAATCTATCAGTGCATACCGATCACTCGCTATAAAATATTTAATGCAAAAGAAGGATTCTAAACCAAGATTAATTAGATGGATGTTATTTATGCAAGAATTTGATTTTGAGATCGTTAACAAAAAGGGAACCGATAATCAAATTGTCGATCATTTATCAAGATTAGAATATCATGAATTATCTGATACCGATAATGAAATTATAGATGCTTTCCCGATGAACAACTTTATAATATAAATGAGTGGAAAATACCTTGGTATGCTGATATAGTAAATTATATTGTAAGTGACATTTTACCACCTATGTTAACTTTGTAACAACAGAAAAAATTCATTCATGATACTAAAACATACTTTTGGGATGAACCATACTTATTTAAGCAATGTAAGGATCAAATTATTAGAAGATGCGTGCCTTATGAAGAACTTGAACCAATTATTCAAAAATGTCAAGATTCTGATTTTGGAGGACATTTTGGGATAGATAAAACTGTGTATAAAATTCTACAATCTGGATTCTACTGGCCTACTCTATTTAGAGATGTATACGTATATATAAAAACTCGCGATAAATGCCAAAGAGTAGGAAATATATCAAGAAAAAATGAAATGCCTCCGAATTTTATATTAGAAGTCGAAATTTTTGATGTTCTGGGGATTAGATTTCATGGGACCTTTTATTCCTTCATTTGGAAACTCATATATATTAGTAGTTGTTGATTATGTTTCCAAATGGATCGAAGCACAAGCTTTACCTAGGTGTGATGCTAAAAGTGTTTCAAAATTTTTAATGAAAAATATTTTTACTAGATTTGGAATGCCGAGAGTGATTATCACCGACGTGAGGAACTCATTTTAGAAACAAATATATTCACAAACTAGTAGAAAAATATAATATTATCCATAAGATATCAATCGCTTATCATCCACAAACTAGTGGATTAGCTGAAGTTTCTAATTTAGAGATTAAGCATATTTTAGAAAAGTCTGTAAACCCTAATAAATTGGACTGGTCTATAAGACTAGACACTGCATTATAAGCATACAGGACTGCTTATAAAACTCCGATTGGAATGACTCCTTACAGGCTTATATATGGAAAACTTGCCACTTACCAGTTGAATTAGAACATAAAGCATATTGGGCAATTAAAGAATTTAATTATAATATGAAAGAAGCTGGTGAGAAGAGATTGTTGCAATTAAATGAATTAGAAGAATTAAGGAATGAATCATATGATAATGATAGGATTTATAAAGAAAGGATGAAATTATGGTATGATCGGAAGATTAATCAGAGAAATTTTGAACCAGGACAAGAAGTTTTGCTATATAATACAAGATTGAAATTATTTCTTGGGAAATTGAAATCTCGATGGTTAGGACCTTTCACTATAACTCAAATATTTTCATATGGAACTATAGAAATTGAAGATCCAAAAACAGGACATAGATTTAAGGTAAACGGACATAGATTAAAATCATATTTCGAAGGAAGAAGACCAAATTTTAAAGAGGTTTTAATGCTTAGTCGACCTGATTAATAACTGAAATTAGGTCGGGCTGACGATGTTAAACCAAGCGCTTTATGGGAGGCAACCCATAGTAGTTTTTTTTATTTTAATTATATACAAATTAGTGAGTCTGTAATATTAAAATAATCTTACTATTCAATTTTTAATTAGAATCATCACAAATTCAAACCTATATGATGAGATCAGAAAATAATCGGACCAGAGCGAAATTGGCAATTTTACCGAATCTTGCTGACAGCGAGCCCGAGCCCGCCAACAGCGAGATTGCCTGCCATAACTTTAAATCAGTTGTATAACTAGCTCGCCGACGGCGAAAAACTTCCCGCCGACGGTGAAGTAGTTGAAAAATTAGTTTCTTAAGTTTTATGTGTGGTTTTGGATGGTTCTAAAGCCATTTCTTTGTATAAAATCATTCCAAATTCATTTTTACACTGTTTTCTTCCTAAGAAACGACTAGAGACCATTCTTTTCAATCCGAAATGGTCACCAAACTCTTAGAAACCACAAAAATTGGAGTTTTCAATCAAAGAAAATTCGTCAGTTCGGAGGCGCAGCGTATTTTTAACAAAGTTTTGATGAAGAAGCGAATTATTAAAGAAAGGAGATTTGTCAACAAAGGAGTAGAAAATTCCACCACAAAAATTGAAGAAATAATCGTGCAAGGGCATTAGGAGGTATTTTGTTATACGACATCCGTTGTAGTTATTCCTGTAGTTAAAGAGTTTTATTCTAATCTACATGCGATCAACAATGGAAGTGTCTATGTCAGAAGAAGATGGGTAACATTTACTCCTTCAAGGGTAAATGAACTATTTTCTATAGAGAATACCCCTGTCTGTCATTATTCAAACTTTGTTCTTTCAAGATACAATATGAACGAGATTTATAGATACCTGACCAACGAACCTGATGATTGGGAGTTACGCGAAGACGGGTATGTCAGTTTCTCTGCATCACTTCTTAACCTTGTCTCGAAGCATTGGCATTTCTTTATCTCGTCAAAATTATTACCCACTATGAGGGTAAATAAGGTTTCAAAGGAATGCGCTATATTAAATTACTGTATTGAAATTGGACTACCTATCGATGTTGGATCAATTATAGTAAAGTCCGCATCGGGATTGATTGTGCATGGGTCGGCTCATGGACTTGACACCCATCGACTATATTTGCTTTATGCGATCGTACCAAGTTTCTTACGAGGCGTGGGAAAAGGTACTTTTGCCATGGAAACCACTCAATCCTACGTGATATGTTTCCAACTTTAGATAACAATGATGAGATTACCATTATTTCTGATAGAGCATCACAGAACAATCCTTTAGTGAGGCCCCTTACTGATAAAACAAATTTCATTCTGAAAAACATTAAAGGATTAAAAAAAGTGTTGCAAAACGTGATGAATTCCATCGATAATATCTCTGGTATGTTTGATCACATTGACTGGAGGATGAAGGAGCACTTTGATCATACTGGACATTTGGAGGCCAGTTTTATTCATTTACTAAGACAGAAAGGGTGGATTGATGAAGAATCTACTGTAGAATTCCCTTTCAGGCCTTTCTACAATCTATTTGTGCACCTGCGTCACATCAGGAATATCAGAGAGGATGTTAGTTCGTACAATCGAGGAGTAGTAAAGATTTCTATCTTATGTTATATTTGTGTGTATATATGTGTTGATTTGGATTTAGGTTTTATTATGATTTAAACTTTAAATTTGATCATCTCAGATTTGATGAAATTATATGTATTTGTTATGTCTCAGCATTTAGAGTGTTGTGATGTGGATTGCAATGCTGAGTATTTATAAGAATTTGAAGTATTAAAGTCTTAAGTGTTAGTGTTTAAAAGTGTGAAGTTTGTAAGTATTATGGATTTCATATATAAAGTTATATTATTTGTGTGAACTTTTTGTGAGTATAAGTATCTAATCTTCATACTAAATTATCAAATTAAGTGATCGGAAGATTAATTAGGGCCAAATCGAGGTTGAAAATGATTGAAGAATTTTAAATATTTAAAATTTTTTGGAGCTCGCTGACGGCGAAAACTATCCCGCCGACAGCGAGGGAAAGCCCGCTGACAGCGAGAATGATCTCGCCGACGGCGAGATTTTCCAGAAACTTTGGCCTTGTTTAATTAATTAGCTCGCCGACAGTGAGATCACGAAATGTCTTATATTTGATTAGTCAACCGATGATATTCATCATCCCCTTCCTCAAAACTTCGAAAAAACTGACCTAGGGCTCGTGAGATCTTGGATTTGAGGCAATTTCAACACTTTTTGACACCGGATTTCATCTCCCCTTGGTAAGTGCTTCACTCCTATGTAAAAATTTTTTATTTTCACCATGAATTTCTTCTACATTGGGAAATTTTGGAAAAATTCGAAATATGGAGAAAATACTTGGAAGAAATTCATGTAGATCGATTTAAATGGATTTTAGTAACTATTGGAAGCCTTCTTAGTAATATTTGGGAGTTTAGTTAAGATTTTTTACAAATTTCACATATCGAAAATGGCTCCACACAAAAGTGAAGGTTGGATTACGACGAAACCCGATTCATAAATGCAAGGGCACAATCAAGATATTTTCACAATATTCAAGCCAGAACATGCATTCAAGATCGAGTTTTTAAAAGTCCTGGAGGAGAAGTTGAGCGAATAATTAAAGAAAGAGGATGGGAAAATTTATGTTTCATGACCAACAGAGCCGCTGTAGAAGTGGTAAAAGAATTTTATGTGAACCTGACACAGGCTGAAGATGCACCAGTTAAGGTTAGAGGATTTTTTGTGGAATTCAGCGCTGCAAGAATAAATGCTTATTACGAGGTACGTGACACCTACACCAGTGAGTATAATACATTTGGAACTATGGAAGGACCACTGGAAGAGGTGATCGACTTTCTCACTAACGGGAAAGGAGTTTGGAAGATAAAGCAGCGAGAACGGGTAAACTTCCCTCTTTCTATGTTAAATGCGTCATCTAAAGCCTGACACTATTTTATTTGTTCTACTTTGTTACCTACTTACCACTATAGTGAGTTAACAAGAGATAGAGCAGTTCTGAATTTCTGTATTCAGAACCAAAAAAGTATTAATGTGGGAAGTGTAATTCATAAGAATATATTAGCCACCTCAAGAAGTGAAAGTGGAGGAGGATTAGGACATCCTGGTCTTATTTATGCACTCTGCCAATTATCTGGGGTAGAGGCAAGAGATGATGAGGAATGGGCTGAGCCTATGAAACCCATTACTCTGGCTAATATTAAGAAATATGAATCCCGCGAAGGATGGAGATCTGGGACAAGGAACTATGTACCTTCTTCAAGTAGAGATATTCCCTCTACTAGTTATGACCCACCTCCCTACGGTACTCCTACCCTTCAAGATTTGATGAATGAGATGACTCTACAAGATAAAAGTTTTGAGAAAATAGAAGAAAAACTGGAGCATATTGATCAAAGGATTGGAGGTTTAGAGAGAAGACATGATTATGATAGTGAATATCTCCAGCGACATTCAGAATACGAAATAGCATATTATGAGGCTGAACGTCGTTACAGGAGAGGTGAATTAGATGTTGTCTTTCCTGAATGTCCCCGCTACACACAGTATCGACTGCTCGACCTTCTCGACTTGGAGATCAGGGAGATGATATAGTTTGGGATTTTGATGCTGAAGATTAGAGACTTTATTTGAATTGTTTAGGTTAATTGTTATTTTAAGAACTTTATTACTTTGTGTGTAATTTTTATGTACTTTCTATGGACTGTGGAGTTGGTGTGTTTGTTTTAAATTACTTAAGCTGTTATGTTAGACTTTTTATATATGTTAAGTTAGTATGCAAACTCTCTTTAAGGTAGTATGTTAGTTTTTCTTTAAATGTGTTGTTTAAGTTTTATAAATTGTGAATTTTAATTTTAGATTGTTTAGTAACCCAGTTGATTGGATGTGTAATAGTAGATTAAGTTTTAATCTGTTTGTGTTTTTATACTTATTTAAAAATTTATTTACCCAGCACTCTCTTTTAAATACTATATATATGAAAGAATACTAACAGTATAGGTTCTTTAAATAATGAAAAAGCCTGCAAAAATTTCAAGGAAAAGAAATACCTAAAGCTCAAAAGTATGATTCATTGTATATTTTCCTTTTCACCATTTAGAAATAGATAGAAAAATTTAAGTTTGGGGGAGGAAAAATACAAATTTAATTATTAAATTGTTCTCAATTTCTATGTTTAAAAAAAAATTATTATTATTTGATTTTCTGTAACAATTTTTAATTCAGTAACTTGAATTAATTTATATAATTATTATAGAAAGCTGAATAGAATATTTCTAGAAATCCAAATTAATTTAATAGAATAAGATATTTGGTTAAAAGGAATAAGAATATTGTAAACTATTTAAAGGGAAACTATATTCTAAAATTGAAATTCTTAAGTATTTAGGTGAAAAAGAAGAGATTGAAACTCAATGAAGTAAAGGCTATAAAATACATAAAAGCAAAGAAATATTTTAAGTTTTAAATTTAGGAAGAGAAAGTTGAAGTTCAAAATTATTAACAGGCTATCCAGATATAGTAATCCTCACTTGAAAAAAGAAAGAGAAGGATTGAAAATCAATCCAAAAAGAAAAAAAAAAAAATATAAGTGAGGAGAAGCTTGAGGAGATGTCTTATCAAAAATTGGCTTCAATGGAATCAACCTAAAGGGTAAAACTCAAATATATTTTTAAACTTATATATATATATTAGTATTTTACTAAATAGTATTTTCGAACTTCCTATCATCTAAATATCTTAAGTAAATTACTCTTTTTAATATAGTCTTTCTCGAAATAAATAGCAAGCTAGAAATCTTAGATCTGATAACTAAATAATCTTATATCTATAAAGTTAATTTAATTACTTAAAAATATTTCTATTTAACTTTACTATAGTATTATTTAAATTTAATTCATAGTATATCTGAATTGAAAAATTCTATTACATAAATCATTATTTTTATTAGTACTAAAATTACTTGAGGACAAGCAATAATTATGTTTGGGGGATTTTGATCACAGAAAAATATATTAAGAAATTCATACCCATTTTTTATGAAATTGCACTTTAAAGAAAGGTATTTTCTTTATTTTATTGCAGGAATGAAGATTTATAAGTGATGGAAGCAAAAAGCATGAAATGGAGCGAATTTGGATCAAAAAAGGAAGAAATTCATGCAAAATGAACTAAGTCGCCGACGGCGAGATCGAGCCCACCGACGGCGAGATCATGAGGAGAATTTTTAAAGGATTTGCAACTACCTCGCCGACAGCGAGCCCGAGCCCGCCGACGGTGAGATCGCGCGGTTTGGAGACCTTCTAGAAGCCCCGCCGACGGCGAGGTCGTTTCTCGCCGACGGCGAGACAGTTCAAAATGCCAGATACATTGAACCTGGATGCTTTTTGAAAAGGTGCTTAAGTACCCCTTGGACCTTTGTCTGCCTCTATAAATAGATGAGGAATTTTAGTATGTTGAGTGTCTATTTTTAGGAGTCTTAGAGTATTTTATTAGTGTGCTTTTGAGTCTAAGTTGAAGTTTAGTGAGTAGTGAGTTAAGAAGTGTGTTGTACTGAAAGGAAAAGTCAAAGGAACTTCAAGGAGTCTGCTTGGGGAGGAAATTGAGATAATTATCTTCGTTTATTGTTGTTAACTTTAAATGAAATCCATGTTTTGTTTAATTCCCATGCATTCTGAGTAGTTTTCTTAGTCTTTTTTCTTGTTTATGAAATTATGTGAATTGATGAAATTAAATAGAAGTGCCTAATATATTAAAATAAATTGTGATAATCTTTTACTTAAAACTTAATTTACTTTCAATCTCGCCAATTGAATTGTTAAAATATGTTGAATTATCAACTATAGTAAAGATTACATCCAATATTCAGGGAAGTCAAAGCCTTGGAAGGAGGGTGCAAATAAATAGGGAAATATTATTTATCGGACGTAGAATTTGACATTTTAGTGTGACGATACTAACATATTCAATTTGGTCCTATTGTTCGAGAGTCGAAGTGTAGATGTTAGCCCTCGAGTGAGGGGAACGTGGGAGCTCGAAGTGGCAGCCAGTATCCTCCCAAATTCTAGCCTGCAGATTCGATAATCAAGCATAGGACTAGTCAATGTTCTTTGAACCTGGACCAAATGGTAAAGAATATGAATGCTCCTATTTGTCATAATACAATAAAAAATTCTATTTGAATTCATCATTCACTTAAGTTTCTAAAAACAAGGGGAAGGATATTTTTTCTGAAATCTTTAAATCAACTTTATTTAAAGCATTAGTTTACTTTAGATCGTTTTAGTTAAGTATTCCAAATTTCGTATACTATATTAGTAAGTAAATTCTTTAAATTTAGCTGTTACAAATCTTTTAAAACTTCCCTGTGGGATTGATAACCAGGACTCCACTAGAGCCCTGTATTACTTGATACGATACGTATACTTGCGTAGAATCCACATTATACATTCCATCATAAAATTAAATATATATTAAGCGGGATCAAGTTTTTGGTGTCGTTGCTATTTTTGTAAACATTAAAAAGTGGGTCAGTAATCATCATTTTCATTAATATTTAGAGAGACATCTTCATGAATCCATGTAGTATCCTCTAGGGCAAACACTTGTTCCATTGAATTAAGCTGAATATGAAAATCTGACATACCTGGTTATTGTTTAATGGGCTCAATCATAGTTTGCATCTTAATAGCATTTTTATTGATTTATTTTTCATAACAATTACCCAATCAGATGGATGCACCCTGAATTCATCTCATAAATTTCTTATTATTCAAAGTCATCCAGTGAATTTCCTACTGCTTATGCAGATTTAGAGACAGATACAACAAACATATCACTAATGAGAAAAGACAAACACTACATAGGTATCTAAAATGATTTCTATTGGGATTTGATCAAACCAAATAAGTCACTTTAACAAAAACACTTCACTAGCTTGAATTAAGCTAACTGACTTGATTCATCCTGATCCTAAAGCCCTAAGAAAATGTCCTTCGAATTGTCTAATTCATCTCTCAAATCACACAAGGACCCTCTCAACTCAAAAACCTCAAACTTTAGCTTACCCACTTATTGACATGCTTAACAAAATCAGCATCTAATATAGCGTTGGGAGAGCCCTGCGAGGATTTGTTCTTATCTTGTAAGAGCAATGCAAGGGTTACAACCATGTGTTCCTTGATATTCTAGCATGAAACCTCCAAGCCACTCTTGTCCTCATCTATGGGAGGAACACCATGAGGAAGTGGCAGACCAACCTCTCTCGACCACATCAAGCTTTCCCTCAAGAACCATAGGTCTACATTTAAATTTAATTTTCCCACATTCTCTTGGCAAGAATCTAATTCCATGTGTTGCTAAAATTTAAAAAAAAATACAACAAATAAGGTGTAAAAATTGATACACTATATATCAGCTCCCTAAAGGACCCTCTAATTCAGCAACGATATGCTTTACTTTAGCCACCTATTGCAGAAGCTCTGACCAATATTCACACTGAATTTGTGAAGATTTATCAATACCATTCAATTCATGTACATAACAAACATAGGTACACCCTCTAGAGACATCATAGGTAAGCGCTCTAGTGACTTCATGATAGAATCCTGGTTTTGTAAAGTCATATCCTTAAGTATATTACCCCTTGATAAGTCCAAATCAGTGTGCATTTCCCATAGAGAAATATATGGAGAGGCCTCCCCTTAGGAAAAGGTAAAACCCTCATTTTTTTGCTTCACAACATTCTTCTTCTTTTTGGAACCCACACCATGATTAAGCTTCCTTAATAAGCCCTTCAGAAGTTCAAAGATTGGAATATTGGTGTACATTTTAGCAATATTCTCCATTCAAGTTCATTGTAGTGGTGGATACATGAAGAGCCAAATGTAAAGCCAAGAGCAAAAGTAACAAAGTAGGAAAGAAATTTATGGCACCCTATTTCCTTATTTATAAGGCATATAGAGTCCAGCCTCCAAATGACTAATCCAAGTTATAAAAAAACATTAAATACATTTTTTAAACAGCGATTCTATCATTAATTTCTTATTATTTTTGTAGCATCGCTTTTTATGAAAAAAAACAATTGTATGGGATCAGTCAGATACCAATAAGTCTTTTGGACTTTTCAGTCCAACCCATTAAACCAAGCTCGAGCAAAAAATTGAGTATGAGAAATTGAGCATGAGTTGTTGGGCATAAGTTGTCAAATCACCAGTAAGCAAAGATCAACTAATGGACATCCTTTTATGAGATAACTAGGGAAGTTTTATTCAACAATCTCACCCTAGGCTACTTTGTAACTCCTAGTCGCCCCACTGGATAAGAGCCAATTTACTCTAAAGGCAAACAAGTCTTAAAGTGAACTCTAGAAGGGGGTCGAATAAGCTAAGAGATGTGTTTGATGAAGTGCACAAGGAACAAAAGAAGAAATGTGGCATCATCACAAGATAACACATTAGAGATAATAATGTTTGTGTTTTATGCTAGAATATTACAAGGGGCAGATTATTAGAGATCACCTTAGATCAAGATAACATCATCACCATTGTATTTTAACGAAGAGTTGATGTTAAAAGAGGTTTCATACTGTTATTCAAGACATCATTTTATAACCTTAAAGAAATAATATAACACTTCCCCCACAAGTTCTTCTCTCCTGTAGTTCCTTGAGATGTGAATCCAAAGATCCTTTAGCATTCAACATACTAAATCATTAAATAGGGCATTCCATTGTTGACTAATATTTCTATGTTGGGGGGGTACACACAATGATCAGTAAAAATACCAATGGATATTGGATTATAATTGATGGCCAAAAATTGTTTTAAGGCAAGTGGCCAAGCGTGCAGGTCTACATGTCAAGTAGTATGTGATTTTAAAGTTCGTGTATCAATCCCACAAGGAAAGGGCTAACAATTATTCTGAAAGAAAAATCTCTGATTACTAAATTCAAACGCATAGCTTAGGGTGATTGTAACATCAAAAATCAAATCCTACAATTCTAAACAGCAAATAGAAAACAAAAACAAGATCATTGATAGCTGAACAAAACTCTTAGTGTTCTTCAAGAAGGGTGATATTCGTACCTTTGTGAATCAGGTGTGGTGTCATTCTGTGATTTTCCTAAGTGTTCTCCACAATGATAGTTGTCAACTAGAGATAAAGTTTTCTCCTGAAGCTTATGTCAAGGTCATAAGAAAGAAATAAAACTCATAAAGTTAAGCCTTGCTTAACCCTATGGTATTTCTTAGGATTCTTCTGATCCCTTATCTAGGTTCCAAAACAACTATCATATCTTTGTGATTAACCTAATTGTTCCACTATGCAACAAGCAGAAGTCATAATTCACGATAAGTGTTGCAGAAGTCATAATTCACGATAAGTTTTAACAACTTAATTGGCTAGATCAGGAGTAAATGAAGACTAAAAGGTTAATCAACAACTTGGATACATGAAAAGCACATAAAACATTATGGGGAAAACATGTGAGAAAACTGCAAAAAAACTACTATCCCAACATCACAAAGACATGCAAAAGATTTAATTACTCGTGAAAAAAAGAAGAAATGCAAGAAAATCTATTGAAATAAATGATGCAAGTAGTGTTACAAAATAAAAATAACTTATGACCAATGTTCTCCGCTCATACACAGTAGTTGTTCTCTCTCTCATACAAGGTTCTCTCAAAGAAAATAAGAAATAAGAGGTAAAGAAGAAAAAACAGCCCTTAAGGCTTCCTCCCTCGAGCAAGGAAGAAGAAACCCAAAAAAAACTCTCTCCAAAACCCTCTCAAACTTCAACCTCCCGCGCGCTCCAGATGTCCAACTTGTGCCCTAACATCTGCTCTTACAGTCCTTGTCCAGGTTTAGCAAGATGAATCTTTCAAAGTGTAGAAGCAGCCTCAACGGCCTGGTCACACCTGAACCCGACATAGTCACGTCATGCAGCTCGTATAGTGACATAGTCATGCCCAAATATGGCGTGATTATATTGGATACAGTGAAGTCATGCCCAAATTTGGCATAATCATGCCGCCTAGACAAAGCGAGCGGCATAATTACGCCATTTTTTGTTGTGGTTACATCGATTTGGCTCCTATGACTTCACCGTTTTCTCACTTCAAAATTCACGTTCGAACCCCTATAACTTGCAAAACACCAAAAACAACATTCTCAAGCGTAAAACTGTGATAAATAAAGAGGAAAATGCATAATTAAATGCGGCAAAAATGCTTAAATTTATCTCATTTCAATAACTTCAATTCAAACAAAATTAAAGAGAGTCAAGAAATCTCGGACTTTCTCTATGCTCACTGCAATAGAATGGACTAAAATAATTATTTTGAAGATAAAATATATATAATTGAGCAGATCGCCTCACCTACTCTATTAATTAATAAAGCTAGACCAAACTTTAACTTAAATAAAATTTCAAGGCTTGTTTCTTGAACTTACAGACCATGATGAAAAGACATCGTGATAAATATCTATCACTTTTGATAACTTTTGTTATAGATGTGGCAAGAGAAATATCAATTATCATTTTTAGGGGTATCAACAAAGTAGTTTAAGCATTTTTATTAGATGGCCTTGTTAACTACGACACACTATGAGCCCAAAATGATAACCATCTGCACCATAAATCAATGCTTATATTTAATCTTTTAGATATAAAAATGATTAGACATTCAAACTTATAAGATGGTGCCATTGAATTGTTTCTCCACTCACGATTTGACAGTAATAGTTTACTTGTTAATGGTACTTGAAAATAATATCCCAACTGATGATTGGAGCAGCATTCGAGTCTATTTGGGGAAATAAAAGTATATTCCTTAAATTACACTAGTTACTATAAGATACATTAATGGTTATAAAAGAAGAATGAAGTAGCTCAACTCATCATAAAGTTCACCAAAGAAAGAAAGCATAGGCATTAAGTGAGCATTACTCATAAAGGAGCCTTAAATCCCCTCTAAATATCTTGTGTGTGGAAGTGAGAACCTTTTGGCTTCCTTGCAAACCGAAGCCACTTCGGGGAGAATTGTTAGGAAATAAGCACAATTGAACATCTTTGGGCACCATTTAAAGCTTCCACTACATAAAATGGAATTCCCTCAATTCATTTTTCTCATTCTTCTCCTACATTCTCCTTCTTAGCCAATTCTCCCACAAAAATGATTCAATATCTAAATTAAAACTTTGAATAAAAACGCAAGAAGAAGAAAAAAATACAGGCACACACACAAAATGCCAGAATTAAAGTGAAAAACTCAAAAACAGCAAAAAACTATGTAATCACATCACACGAAGAAATCCACTATGAAGCAAAAATGAGCAATATAGTATAAATTACACCACTCAAACCTATTCAAATATTGGACACACGAGGACACTCTGCACTCCACTCCTTCCAAAGGAGAATGCAAAATCATTAATGAAAAACTGCAAATCAAGAATCAATAGTCGTGTGAAATGTCAAAACCTGCACGGAACTGCTCATAATTGGGTCAAAGCGCTGGAACGCTCGCTGCGGCTCCATTCTCTCAGGTTTCAGCACAAATTTTCCGGGAACAATGCTTCGACACTGCAAAGACAGCTACAATGGCACTGTGCACCCCTACTCACCACCGAGCATGATCAGTAAAATTATGGATTTTAATTTGGCAATTGACTAATACAATCAGGCTTCTACATAATAAAAATTATCTCTATATTTGGAACATATATGCAACACTTTCTTACTACAATGAACCAGATGAGCTCTCGCGAACATCACTACAGCTCTGCGCTGAAAAGAGGCTATAGAGCCCCTAAAACAGAACTATAACAATGTTTCATACTGATGCACTTCAAAAATTTTCTGAAGATTCTTCAATGTGATATACAAATGTCTTCTAGAGCAATGCTTTTATCTTAAATGAGGAACAATTTCAAAATTCCCAAAAATGAAAAAAAAAATAGCTTTGATTAAAAATAATGCTGCGGAAGATTGGAAAGGCATCTTTAAAATAGACGCAACAGGCCTGCTTACAAATGTAAACTTTCAGAGCCAAAAATACATACAAAGAGCCGCTAAGATGGCAACTGAACTGGAACTCCTTAAAACAAGCTTCCAACTCCTTCAGCATCACATTGAAACAAAATCTCACACTATGAAACGCTGCTATTTTTTCCTTTCCACAAATTACTAACCAGAAAAACATGATCACCGTCGCGGATGATCTGCACATCATCGATTTCAGCCCCATCCTTCGAAACAACTTTGGCAGGCTGGAAACCAAATTTTTTATGGCAAAGAGAGAGGAGGTCCTCAATGGATTTTGGGAGAAGCACGAGCTTGCTAGCACAATCTCTCCTCTCAGGACAGCTTATTGTTATCCTGATTTTGGGAGAAGAATGGAGGAAACGGTTGTGGTGGTGCTGCTGCTGAATATGTTGCTGATGATGGCCAGGATAATATCCAAAACCAGCCCTTAAATTAGTTGATCTGGATGAAAGAAGAGGACTGCCACTCCTATCAGCTTGAGCAGCTGACATGATACCAAAGAGCGAGTTAGAAAAGTTACTTAAATTACACTTCTGTTGACCTCTCTTTGAAGCGTCCTCGCCCAATGGAGGGTTTCCTTCCTGCAAACCTTGCACCATCGCCGGCTCACTCCTGAATCTTCCAAGAGATCGGATAGCCGTTGAGGTCTCACTTCTGAATCTTCCAAGAGCTCGGACTTCTGTCGAGGTTTTCAACTCAGAGGAAGGGCTGTCGTCCTTTTTCTGATGGCTCTCATTTTCACAGGCTTTGGTTGTACGAAAGAGAGAAATAATCTCTTGATGGCCTTGCTGCTCAGCTAATCCGAGTGGACTCCAGCCATGCAAGTCCTGCTTGTTAACATCAGCTCCTTGCTGAAGCAAGAACTTGACCATCTCAAAGTTACCTTCACAGACTGCAAGGTGAAGAGCTGTGCTCCCATCACTCCGTGGGAGCGTTACATCGCCACCATAATTGACAATGTCCTTGAGCAGTTCTATGCTGTTCTGCTCTGCTGCAGTGCAAGCATATTGGGCCATGTCACCATAGGAGAAGTCGGCACTATTGTCTATCAACAGCCTTATTACAGCTTCATGCTTGCCGAGAACTGCTTCCCATAGAGGAACACTTCCTAATGAATCTGTGCATGTTATTACATATTGTAAGGTATTTGTATTGCCGGAGTAATGCTGAATTATTTTTTGGGAATGGAGAGTCTTTATTAACAGGGAAAACAGAACCAGTTTTATAATGTAGCTCTCACGTTTACATGATAGTACCAGTTAACCATCATTTTTTTCTACTTTTATTCTTCAAAAGAGTCTAATTTAGTTTTAACTGCGATTATATTTTATTTTAAAAAGCAAAGCAAGTTATATTAAAAATACTCAAAATAAAGTTTTTAAAAAAAAAATTAAAAAGATATCATAATACTACTTGCAGCAATCACCACTACCGCCATCGGTCACTAGCCAAGCAGACATCGTTGCCAACATTACATAGATAAACATAAAACATATTTTTAAGAGGCTAAACTTATTATATTTCATATCAAAACATAAATTAAATAAATAAAAATAAAGTAACAATAAAAAACAGAAGTGATCCCAAACTAGCCCAGAATAAAAGTGGCCTGCTAAAAAGAAAAGAGGCTTTTTTACTTTTGTCAAATAAAACATGCTAATACATATTCTCTATTTTTTAGCCACATCCTGCAAACAAAAGTTTCAATAAGCATTTTGATATGTTGATATCCTCGCATTAGATTCTCCACCCTTTCTTTTATTTCCTTACAGCTTATGATATCCTGAAGGCGCATGCCGCAGCACACATTCACTTGCTTATTTTATCTCTCTAAAATCCTAATTCACCCTCTCACCGTTAAGATTAAATTCAAGAAAAGAAGTATGCCATTCGAAGGTCAGTTAACTGTAAGAACGAAGAGAAGCATCAAACAAAATGACCATCAACAAGGGCACATCATTCTGTTGGAATCAAATTAATATTTTTTCTAACATTAAACATTCGATCATGCTAATTTATAATAACAATTTGCTCAAGCTGACAAATAAAGCTTCTAGTACAACAACAACAACAACAAAGCCTTAATCCCACTAAGTGGGGTCGGCTACATGAATCCTTTTTCTCCATTGTGTCCGATTTAGTGTCAAATTTTCGTTCAATTCTAATAAATTAAGATCATTTTTTATGCAATAAGCCCAAGTTTTCCTAGGTCTGCCTCTGCCTTTCTTAACATAAGTTGTATTTAAAACATCTACTCTCCTAATCGGATCATCAGGTAGTCGACGTTTAATGTGACCAAACCATCTAAGGCGACTCTCTCTAATTTTATCCGTCACTGGTGCAACTCCAACCCTTTTACAAATAAAGCTTCTAGTACACAAAACAAATCTTACAGAAGAAAAAAAAAATCAATAAAAATAAGAAAATGAGCAGCAGAAAAAATGTATTTTGCTATCATGCGGTGTTAGAACAAGCTTTTCATTTAATAATGTTGTCTAGATAAAAAAAAAAAATAGATATGATAGTTAAATTATACTTCTAAGTTTACCTCGTGAGAAACCAAAGCTTGTTGTGTTATATCAGTCTTCCCTATTTTAGATTTGATTTTGAATAATTGAAATTTGTGATTCAATTATTTGTAGTTTTGTTTCCTCGTAGTAACAGCACTATGTGACATACTTTGCCATTTACTATTGTGTGGAATGATCAAATTCCGAAGTCTCCCACAGTTTATTGTGTGTAATGATCAAATTCTCAAGTCCCCATCAATTTATTGTGAATCATAATTATAACAATTAGTGTACCTTAGAACTGATGTAGGCGGGGGAAAAAAAACTCAAGGATTCTTTTTGAATATAACGCGTTAGTTGTTATCTAGTGCTCCAGCAATGTTTCAATAAATTTACAATATCAAATACATTATATGCTCTCTGGCAATATGATTGTACGATGTCCAAGGCAGTTGGCACCACTAATGGCACTCACACAAGACCAAATGAGATGCTAACAAAGAATTAAGCATAATGATACGCCTACGCCTGCTCCTGGAGATGGGAGAGCGGACGGGAGAGAGGACGAGCCGGTCTAAGGAGGCCCGATCTGTACCAGCTAGACACAGCCAGATCAGTTGATAGCCTGATCAAGCCAGGTGACCTAGTCGATAGAGGCAGGATGCTAGAGAGAGGTTGAGCACGATTTCAGCGCCCAAGTGGGGCCCACAGAGCCACTAATCATATACAAGAGAAGAGGAATCAAAAGGGGTTTTGGGGGCAAAGTTTAAAAGGGGATCTTGAAGAGTTTATTATTGAGGGTTAATTAATTGGCTATGATTTTTTTTATATTTTGATTTGTTGTAGTTTTCCTTTTCTCTGGGTGTTCATAACAGCATCAAGGATTTGTGGAGAGATATCTACCTCTCAAACAGTAAGTCAATATTGTATCTTATTTGCTTTTATTGGTATTAAGAAAATCAGCCCTCAATTGAGTTCTCCCACATCTCTATTGCAATTTATCTATTGTTTGTAAGTTGTTTTTTGTTTCGGGTTGTATCAAATTGGTATTAAAGTGAGAACTTGGAGGGGAATGGCAGCAAAGAAGGTAGGTTGGAAGGATAAGTCAGGAAAATCAAATCGAGGATGGAAGAAAGGTTCGCAACCATATATAATAGGTTTTCGTCAATGGAAAATCAAATAAGGGTCTGATTCGAGAGGCCTGAGGTGATGATAAAGAGGCTCATTAAAATGCAATCCAAGACCCCGCCGATGACTCAAATTACAAACCCTAACCAAGGGTTAATCAAATATTCCTTGGCCAAATCAAACGGGAAGGAGATCGAACAAAAGGAATACTGGAGGAAAACATCTACCATCAAGGTCTCTCCCCTAAGACTTCAAGAGGAAATGGAATAGAAACTTCTGATGGAAGGGGTGGACCAAAAATTGAAGGAGTTATGCAGGGGCACGGAGGAGCACGACGAAGAAAGGAGAGAAGCGGAAGTGGGGCATGGAAACGATAGAATGAAGGAGTTTCACCCAATACACATGGGGAGGAAAACTCTGAAGAGAGAAGTTGGGGTGACAATTCGAGAGTGAGGAAAATGAAGATGTAAATCTTCCAAGTGAAAGATGCACATGAGTGGGTGTACTGCGATGGAGTGATATTTTGCAGTGAATGGGAGAAGAGAAGCTCATGGCAGCAAGGATATACATGAAGGGAAAAGCCCTAACATGATTACTGTGGAACGAGGTGAGATACCCGATCCGTTCATAGGAGTTTAAGGATTACTTCTTAGAGCTTTTCCTAGTTAATCGGGAGGGAGCACAAGCATGCCATTACCTTAAAGGAGGGTGCCCCTCCTCTCAGTCTCAAAGCATACCGGTATCCACAGATTCAAAATGATGAGATAGAGAACTTGATCTGAGAGATACTAGAAGCCGCTATTATCAGACCAAATGTAAACCAATTTTCCAATCCACTCTTATTAGTGAAAAAAAAAATGGAAGCTGACAATTTTATCTGAGCTATAGAGCTTTGAACAAAGAAACTGTATTGGACAGGTCCTATTCCTGTAATTTATGAGCTGCTAGATAAGCTTTATGGGACTGTTATTTTCTCAAATATCAATATGAAGTCAGGATTCCATCAAATCAGAATGAATACAGCTGATATGGACAAGACAACGTTCAGAATACATGAACAGCATTACAAGTTATTGGTAATTTCATTTGGCCTTACAAATGCCTCGGTCTTCTTCGACAACATTCTGATCTATAGTTGTACAAAGCAAGAGCAAGTGAGGCACCTGAGGACAGTTTTGAAGACGTTGAGGGAGTGCTAGTTATACGCCTACTTGAAGAAATATTCCATTGCACATTTACAGGTGGAGTACCTAGGGCATGTGGTGACCAGGGTGGGAGAGTAACAACGAATCAACCCAAGATCAAAGCTATGGTGGATTGGCCTTCTCCAAAGAGTTTCAAGGTGTTGGGAGGGGTGGGGGGGTCTTAGTTCTCATCGGATACTATCGAAAATTCGTGAGGGGGTATGACATGATAGCATGGTTGTTGATTGAGCAGTTGAAGAAAGATAGTTTCATGTGGTTGAGAGCAGCAACACAAGCCTTCAAATATTTGAAGAGAGTCATGACCAATTTTTCAATAATAGCACTTCAAACTTCAGCTGACCATTTGCGGTAGAAACGGATGCGTCAAGGTATGGATTGTGATTAGTACTCATGCAGGACTAGTAGCAAATTGACTACTTCAGCAAGGTGTTCACAGCTAGGAGCGAGACTCAAGTCAGCGTGCAAGCAGGAGTTGATGGTTATAGTCTTGGCCATACAACAGTGGCAGTCCTACCTATTAGGATGACATTTTCTAGTCAAGATAGATCAGAAGAGCTTAAAGTGTCTTTTGAAACAGAGGATAGTGAATGAGGAGCATCAGAGATGGTTATCCAAGTGACTGAGATATTATTTCAAGATTCGGTACCGATTAGAATTGAAAAAAAAGCCATAGATGCACTGTCAAGAACGGTGAAGTCCAAATTGAAAGCCTTATTAAAACCCTTGGTCTTAGATTGGGAAGCACTAAGACGGGAAAGCGAGCAGGATGAAGGGTTGAGAAAAATACGAGCAAAGTTGCTAAAGGATATGAACAGTAATCCAAGATATGCCTTGAAGGGTAGCAACTACTCTATTGGGGGCGATTCGTGTTGTCGAGAGCATCGGAGTACATCTCCAAACTATTGCAAGAGTTTCATGATAGTGTAATTGAGGAAAACTCAGAGATATAGAACCATATATTTGTTTAGAGCTTTATTGGGTGGGGATGCGCAAACACATAGAGAACATAGTGGTACCAGTGCGATGTGTGCCAACAACACATGCACTTGACTATAGTGCTAGGAGACTTGCTACAGCCCTTAGCTTTATCTTAAAATATTTGGAAAGAAGTGACGATGAATTTTTTAGAAGAATTGCCACGATCAGAAGGGTTTACGGTGATCTTGGTGGTAGTGGATTGCCTGAGCAAGTATGTACATTTCATTCCATTATAACACCCTATACTGTGGTCTCAGTTGCTATGGCGTTCAAACGGGAAGTGCTCTGTTTGCACGATTGATAGAATCCATTGTATCAGAAAGGAACAAGGTGTTCCTCAACCAATTCTGGAAGGAATTGTTCAGGTTACAAGGAACAAACGTTAAGAGAGACATAGCATATCATCCCCAGACTGATGGCCAAACGGAGATGGTCTACTAGAGTGTAAACACATACCTACGTTATTTAGTATCGGATATGTCAAAGTTTTGGGTCAGATAGATTGTGCGGACCGAATATTGATATAATACTTCATACCAAACTGCGGCACAAACAACACCTTTCAGGAATTATGTATAGACGATATTCACCTCCTTGATACATTATAGGCATAGCATTACACTGATATCCAGTGTTGACTGAAACTTAGAGGAGAATGACAAAATACATGCAAATCTCAAGGGACATTTGTTGAAAGATCAACAAATAATGAAGAGGAAGGGGATGGATGGATGAGAGAGATACAATTTGATGAAAAGGACATGATTTACTTGAAACTCAGGCCCTACCGACATAAGGCATTGGTCAAGCGAAGGAGCAAGAAACTTTCTCCAAGATATTATGGACCATATGGGATTACAACACACATTGAAGCTATGGCTCACCGTTTGAGGTTACCACCTCATCAACGTTACATCCAGTCTTTCATGTTACACAGCTGAAGCGTGTTATTGGAGATCATATATCCTCATCTTCAGTATCTTCAAAGCTAACAGAGAATATGGAGGTGATTCTAGAACCTCTAGCAGTCGAAGGAGTTCGCCAAGGAGGGATGGGAGCAAAAGAGATACCGATTAAGTGGAAAGATCTGGCAGATTATGAAGCAACGTGTGAGCATAAGAAGAGATCCAAAAGTAGTTTCCATCCTTCCACCTTGAGGACAAGGTTTTTATATTGGAGGGGAGGGTTGATACGCCTGCGCCTGCTCCTGCAGATGGGAGAGCCTTCGCGGCAGATGACGAGCCAGTCCAAGAAGGACTGGTCTGGACCGATCTGACCCGGCTAGACCAACTAGTGGCTTGGCCAAACAAAACGGCCCAGCCGAGAGAGGCATGATGCATACGGGAGGCTGAATGTGATTTGAGCATCGAATGGAGCTCACACATCCGCTAATCACGTACAAGAGGAAAATCAAAAGTTTTTTGGGGGTAAAGTTAGAAAAAGAATCTTGGAGAGTATTTATGAAGGTTAGTTGGTTGGGGTATTGTTTATATTTTGATTTTCTACAGTTTTTCTTTTATCTCGATGTTCCTAGCGGTATCTAGAATTTGTAGAGAAACAATCTACCTCTCGAACAGTAGATTAGAATTGTATCTTATTTTTTTACTTGATATAGTAAAATCAGTCATTATTTGAGTTCTCGCGCATCTCTACTGCAATTTATCTGTTATTTGTTTGTTGTATTTCGTTCTAAGTTGTATCCCATACTCGCTATAAATTGTTGATATTAATTAAATATAATTTTATTTGTTTGTCGTATTTCATTTTAGGTCGTATCACATACTTGCTATAAATTGTTTATATTAATTAAATATGCTTTTGAAGAGTTTATGCAATAATCTATCACATGAGTTTTTGATCAAAATGATAAATACTCAAGTTCTATTGCATTTAATGGTCTGTTTGGGGCAGCTTATTTGGCGCGGTGTTGTTTTGAAAATGCACTTGTCCTGTTTGGGTAAACTGTATTTTGACAGCTTAAGCATTTTCAAACGCTGAAAACAACATTTTCAAATCGCACATGCCTAGGTGCGGTGGAAGCTTTCTAATTGCGGCATAGCTTTCGAAAAAAATAAAAAAATTTAAAATAGCCACCGCACCTAGCTTATCAGCAGATTATTTTTAATCAGCTTATCAGCAGATTATTCAATAAGTTGCAGCAGCCCCAAACAGACCCTAAGTTCAAATTTTTTAATAAGTAGTTTACTTACATAAGGAAAACTAAACTAGTTAAGTTATAATATTTATAGCTTACAGATAATATAAGCTTCATTACTATTATTTAAGAATATTGGATGTACTCTTATTTTGGATAGTGGGATCTTAATATAAAGACTAATTAGCACTCACCTACAAAAATATGCTATTAATTTGAATATGAGAATGAAAATAGGGTTGACAATTGCTTTATAAAGTCCAACATTGGTTCACATTAATCCACACTTTCTAATTAGTATTAGAATCGATGGTTCGTTTTAGTTCAAATGGTAAATGTGGATTGTATCTCTCATTGGTCTAATTTTTGCTATGATTGAACAAAGTTCAGAAACAGGTAAATTCCACAATAGATCCACATGGCTACGTGGGTCCTTGATGCATGATACTGTTTAAATAATTTTTTAGGTGAGAATTAAGGGCAATGCAAAGAACACTAAAGATAGAAAAAAGGTTTTTAGGCGCTAGATATGGGCGATGCAAAAGAGCACTCAAGAAAAAAGGAAATTGTTGAGATGCAAAGTATTACGCTTAATACCATATCAAATAATCAAAAATTATATTTCTATAAAAATATCCAATGTTTATTTTGCATTCGTGGGCTTTCTTTTGGGTCAATAGTGAATTTGATTAGCAGTGAATCAACCAAAACTTTGATCCTCCTTTGATTCACACTTCATCTCATATAAAACTATTATCATCAAAAGCAAATTCATCATCATCGTTGGAAGAATTAACACCCATCTCTTAAATCAAGGCAAGACACGTGCATTACTAGTTGGTGGCTTGAAGGATAAATGTGCACCTAGTCGCACCTTAGTAGAAACACTCATCTAAGAGATTACAAAGGTATTGTGGCCTGCATATCACATTGACCAAGGTGATTTTCTCATAAAACGGCTCTGTAATGGGATTAAACTCATTCAAAAAGCTTCAATAGTTGAAAAAAAAAATGTTTTACAAATGCAAATACCTTTTTTCCTTCCAATCATTCCCCTCAAGCATCAGACAAAATTGATAATTGTCCTTTTATATTATATTTAGTTATTGGCTGAAAGTACCACCGAATTTCATTAGTTCTCGTACACAATTGGATTTCAATTCTATAAATGAACTTTTAGTCATTCAGTTAATTCATTTTCCATGGTAAAGTAGATGGATCAGGAAGGATTTTTATGCTGAGAATGAAAGATACATCTAAAAAAGTTTCTAATAGTTAAATTTAACGCGAATGATTAAGAATAATTAAAACAATGTGGTGATCACTGAGGTGGAGCTCACGTCAATCTTCTTTTCCAATAAATTTTGTGCATCTATATTGCATTATATTGACTGTATATTCAATCCATAAAAACATGCATATTGATGGGATATAATTGCAGATGACTTGGATGGAGAAAGTTTAGACTGGCCCATTCAATTGAGTTTAATTGCATTCAAAGCTTATATTGAGGTGTTTTCTCTCACCATAAACTAGGGTAAAGCTTCTTTAAGCCATAAATCAGAAGAACAATAAACTGTACAAAGTATTGCACTAACTTCAAATAAGAAGTAAAATATTAACATACTAATCTATTATCACCATTAAAAATAACAAACTAATATCCTAACATAATAAGAAATAATAAATTGATATCCTAATATCTAATTGTGAATTATTAATAATTGTTATACAATCATTAAAATAAGATAAAAAATCAAAATAAATTATAATAACATAATAAATCAAAATAAATTCAGCACAATTAATCTCCTCCCACTCCTATTGTCCTCCACCAAAGTAAACTCATAATAAGCCATAGATTATAATTTCTAAATTCAAAAGTTTTCATTATGATCATCACTCAATGAAACTTCATTAGATCCACAAGCAAAATAAATTGCTATCTCCCCTAACTCATCCTTAGTTGTGTTCATGTTCTCCCATTCCTCATCCTCACCTTCAATTTCAATCACCTTCATTTACTTTGATCAATAATAATTAATAAACATATCAATTACATTACTAAAACAATAATTACATTGATGGTTACATATTCAATTATATAATTTTTTATGGATATTTCTTCTGCTTAATTCTTGTGAGCTTAAATTAAATTTATTGGCCTTACTTCCATCCCCATCAAGAAAAGTCAATATTTGTTCCAAATCAGATGATGTTGCTTCGTTGTGATCATTCATAAATCATTCAATAGTAGATAGCACGCTACTACAAATTAAAGTCTTTGTAATCCGTTAAAGTTAACTTTTTTTTAATCAATATCAATTGCTCTTTGTTATATACTATATAAATCAAGAACTTCATCCTTAAGATGCTCAAATGATTTCTCTGTTTTGTATGTATTTCAATTTCTCTCAAAATAAAATAATGAGCATAAAAGTCTTAATATGTCAACAATAAATTGTTATAATTCTTGAGTGGCATTACCAAACTAAGTCTACAACTTAACTAAATTAGATAATAATCATAATTAAATTGGGAGAATCCTTACTTCTTTCAACATACCATATAAAAATTTACCTAAAGAATGATTTGCAACTGTAACTTTCGCTTGTTGTAGCCCACAGAATCATTCCTTATTTTTTGAACGGTACAAGTTGCATATCAATCTTAGCTTTCTTAGTTGAGTCCACTATCAATCTATCCATACAATGATATAAACCTATTTGGATCTCAAGATAGAATTATTTAATTCAGTGAATTAAAGCTATGGATTAGGGCAAGATTCTGCTACATTAAAATAACAATGAAGATGAAGACGTAACTTCCCTTTAATGAATTCCAATATGTCCTTTTAGTTGAACGCATCTCTAATGTTTAAGGCTATGAACTCCTTAGCAATATTAATTACATTAGAAATTAAACTAATAGCTGATTTTAGCTCTTTAGTTGATTTTTTCTATTAGCCCACCATTCTGAAAATTTGACTAACGTCTTTATTGTTATTATTACATAGCTAACACTGAACAAAAACATTTCATTTAGTTCTTCAATCTTTCAAACTTCTTTCCCTTCAACTTTCTTTTCCCCAAGCACCGTCAAACCATCATCTTGAAGTGATCATATATACTTCAATCTGACTTTGCAAAAGATTCAATAATTCAGGATCATTCTCTTTAATGAAAAGTTTGAATTATAAATTGAATTGCAGTTACAATCAAAATTTATCTCATGTTGACTCTGGATATATATATATATATATTATAGATTATGTATATGAACGAGAATTTATACCTGGTAGGGCTGTGCATTTAGCTCGAAAATCATTAATCACTCGAAAATTGAATCAAATTTTAGATCGGATCAAGATCATAACGAAATAAACAAGCTAAGCTACGAGCCAAAATTTTGGATTGAATTTTTTTCAAGCCAATCGCAGCTCACAGCTCGAAATAGAAGTCCTAGTGATGTTACAGTTGTGAATTTAACAAATTTAGCTCGAAGATCATTAATTCGCTTGAAAATTGATTATAGTTTTGGCTTGGATAAAGATCTGATCAAAATAAACGAGCTGAGCTACAGCTGGATTGAATTTTTTTAGCCGATTTTGAGGAAATTTGATCATTAACAACCCTAATACATGGTCAACAGCAAGAAGTAGAGATTAAAGGCAAAATTAAGCATGAGTTAAAGTTATGATCAGAATTGCTAATGTAGATTGAACCTAAACCTTAATGTAAAGATCAACAGTCATTCCTAAATAAATAAAATGAGCAATTTCAAATGACTACTTCCAATGAACTCTCTATTGATATTGATTGTATGATGAATGCCTGCAATAATGCCAACCTTATTTTTGGTTTATGGTTTAATGACATACAAATTCATAGAAAGAATATTATACAAGGGCACATCAGCATTTTAAAAATTTTGTTAACAATAAAATCATTAATAGAATCTTGAATTTAAAATCCACCTTAACTTATAGATTCTAAAGGGGCATAGTTCATAAAGAGTCATATTTAAATAACTTGAATTTTTTTTTAAGGAAATCTGTCTATACAAAAATAACAGAATTGTGTGATTTATTTACTTGCAGTAGTAAGTTCTTATTAGCATTAATTAGGTTGCATATTAATATTTAAGCATTTTATTATTTGCTATATATCAAACAAGTTAAATGCTTGACTTGCCTGATGTGTGTGAGGAAATTCACAGAAAACTCGAACAAGAAAAATGTAAAATTTAAACTTGGTGATAAGATCAACAAACATTTTAATCCAGAAGGACTTTCATGAACAACCTTTTGTTGTGAAAACTACGGCAATAAAGCGATAAATTTGGAACGAGAGAAAAAAAAATACACCAGAAAAAAACACTAGAGCGACATAGATTTACGTGGTTCGGCAAATTTGCCTACATCTACTAAGCTGTGGAGGATTTGTTTCTTCGAGAAATTACACCGTCGAGCGCTTCAACGTTCACAAGAAAATCTCTATTTTCATCACTCCCTTCTCTCTTTCTCTTCCTCTCTTTTTCTCTTAGAGGAGTTGGTTTGGCTCTGGCTTCTTTAATACAAGCCAAAAGAGGCTATTTATAGAAACCAGGAGAGCGGTAGTTGGGATGTAGGTGAGCGGTAGTTGAGAGGTAGGTGAGCGATAGGTGAGATTCTTAATTAGAAAGCTAATTAACAACATTTAATTAAATTTCGGTTGAACGGGCCTCCACATTACCAAACAATTCTCTCATTTGGAGACTGAGACACTGACTGCATCACCTACTGGCTGCATCATCTTCTAGCTGTTCAGACATTTTTCTTCAAACATGATATCTTTCACCTCTATAACACAAAGCTCTGGTCTTCATGCCATAAGACCAGCTGAAGTCGAGCACAACTTCAGTTTCTCACGAGTAACACTCTTAGTTGACATATCACCATCAACGTAATCGTATACCTCCAAGCTCTTTCCTGAGTTACTTTTGTATCTGCTAACAACTCTCACTACATGGGCAATATTCTGCCTCAGTTGAAAGCCCTTTTCAATAAGTCTAATCGTGTACCTCTTACTGTCATCAAGCGCAGTCTTCACCCAGTACATCCACTTGTTGTGCAATGTCTTCTTCCCCAGTTGAAGTTATGTTCGTCCTTAAGTTTGATTCTCTGGCAGGGAATTCGTCTCCTCCTTCTTGATCAACTCTCACTTGCTCGAATTCTCATCTTGCAAGAGTTCTTTATAGCTCTGACTCATGTGACCAAGCCTGCAATGCTACAGATCTGTCGTGCTCTCTGCAACTGTAGTGGCAACAGTGCTAAGTAAAACAGTAGTCATATATAGTGTGTCAGTTTTCTTACTCCAAGCCAGTACTAATGCTTCTTTAGAAACTTATCAGGTGCTATCTAAAAACACTACAGAATGACAACCTTCATTGAGCTGCCCAATAAAGATGAGGTTTCTTTTCAACTCAGGAACGTGTCTGACCTTTTACTAAATTCATTTACTCTTGTTAGGGAATGCAATATCGTCTCCTATACCCACAACTTCAAGAGCTTTTCCATCAGCCATATATACCTTACCAAAGTTATTTGCAACATAGTTTCGCATCAACTCCCGGTGGGAAGATGTATGGAAATAAGCTCTCAATCCAAAGATTCAGATCATCAATGTAACCATGAACCGTCAACAATAGAGCATCTAGTATTTCTTCAGTTACAACATTAGCGCCATCATTTTTCTTCTTCTTAAGACTTTTGCAGTTCTTTTTTATGTGGTCAGCCTTATCACAATTCCAGAAGATTGTCTGCTAACCAGACTTTGATTTTGATCTTCCACTGTTTGAGTTCGCGTCATATAATCTCTCTCTGGAATCAACATTCAGCGCCAAACTCGAACACGATGCCTCACCAGAATCCTTCATGCGCATCTCCTCAGCCAAAATCAAATCACGAATATCATCATATTTCAGCTTAGATTTACTCGTAGACTCGCTAATCGTCATCATCATGCTTCACAACTATTCTAAGAATGAAGCCAACAATATCAACGCACTTATCTCATCATCAAAATCAATTTCAACAGACAACTAATTTGTGATAGTGTTGAAATCATTCAGGTGTTCAACAACAGACACACCTTCCATCATCTTCAAGTTAAATAACTTTTTCATCAGGTGCACCTTGTTATTCGCCGAAGGCATTTCATACATACCTGATAATGTCGTCATGAGATCAGCAGTAGTCCTCTCCTTGATGACGTTATGAGCAACCGATCCCGACAGGGTTAATTGAATAACCCCCAGAACCTGTCGATCCAATAGATTTCATTCCGCCTCGTTCATCTTTTCTGGCTTCTTTCTCAATAATAGAAAATAAGTTTTTCTTCCCATAGAGGTAGTCCTCTATCTGCATCCTCCAATAAACAAAATCTGTGTCATTAAACGTCTCGATCTCTGATGTCATCACTTCGTCTCTGCCAATCGTTCATCCTTAGATTCGAACCCAAGTCTCTGATACCAGTTGTTGTGAAAATGATAATAATAAAGCGATAAATAACGAGAGAAAAAAATACACCAAAAAAAAAATACCAGAGCAACGTATAGATTTACGTAGTTCGACAAATTTGTCTACGTTCACGGAACTGCGGAGGGTTTTATTTCTTCGAAGAATTACACTATCGAGTGCCTCGACGTTCACAAGAAAATCACTATTTTCTTATCTCCATTCTCTCTCTCTCTCTTCCTCTCATTTTCTCTTAGAGAACTTGGCTTGGCCCTGACTTCTTTATGACAAGCCAAAAGAGGCTATTTATAAAAACCAGGATAGCGTTAGGTGGGAGGTAGGTAAGCGTTAAGTGGGATGTAGGTGAGCGTTAGGTGGGAGGTAGATGAGCGATAAATGGGAAGGTAGGTGAGCGGTAGTTGGGATTCTTAATTAGGAAGTTAATTAATAATAGTTAATTAAATTGCGGTGGACCAGATCTCCACATTACCTAACAACTTTAAGAAATTAAATGCAACCAAAACAAGGTTAGTTAAAAATATGCAATACACTGAAACTAGTGCTTACAAATAGGAAATTCCGTGAAATTCTAACAAATCTGGCTAATTATGAGTCTACATTCAATCCTCTACTTGATAATTCTACAAAGCTTGTTTACGATATCCACCGTTGCTGAAAGAATTAAGGAAAAAAAAGAAAAATCTTATTTAAGGGACAGACAGATCGATTTGTGATGATTCATTGACTACTTTCAATGGAAAACATATTTTATATTCTAATTTGCTTGATAGGAATCAATGCTAAGAAACTTAATTTGTCAAAGTTTGACAAATCTGATAAACATCCACATACTTATTCAGATGATAAGCATCGCATTAAACACTAATCTAAGCAAAGCATGCTTATTTTCATTTATGTGTTGTTTTATCTGTCTTTGTTAATTTGTAAGTAAGAACATGTGAGTTAATATGGTCAATACAGAGATGTAATCTTCCAACCCAAAGCTGATTCCATATGGTTTGACATGGTCAAAATTTCAATTCAATTTAGGCTAAAGCCAGCACATCAAATTAAAAATTTTTCAGGTCAGATTAATGAGGTATAGAAAACTGGACGACCAACACTACAACAGAGATTAAGATTTCAATACAAGGTAAAAAGGAAGAAAGATGTCAGAACTATAAACTACATGAAGCTGACTCCAGTAGGCCTTAAACCATACATGAAGCCAACAAATGCACTGTATTGGTTTATTCTAAAGGCTAGAGTAGAATGTTTTGCAGTGTTTTCAATTTAATATTGTTACAGCATACCTCGACAGTTGGGATCTGCACCATAATCTAGCAAGAGAAGTACGCAATTCTCACTTCCTTTTGAAGCTGCCAGATGCTGTATGAAATCAATTATGCTATTTAACTTTAGTTTTATTATTTGCAAGGATAGAAAAACGAATTGAAATCATTGCAAAGATTTATAGAGTATAACCAAAGCTGTGTGACCGTTGCTATCAGATTCACTTGGATCTAAACCACGCTTAAGAAGCTGATGCAACAACAGATCATCTCCTCTGATGACAGCAAAACAGAGAGAAAGGGGCAAGTCCATTCTTCCCCGAGCTAATGTGTTCTCAGTCTCCCTCAAAACTCCCTCCATCATGGGGTCCTTCTGCTCTTTCAAGTGCTGTAAACCCAAATGAGAAAAACATAGCAGTCAATCAGGGTAGCAACTATGCTGGCAAATGATCTCAGGTTCTCTACTACATAAAAATATAATTAGAATATAGCTTTTTTGCACTAATTACATCAATAATCCAGTACAAAGGAGAACCTGAAGAAGATTGTTCATTATTATAGTACCGTCTCCAACGTTTGCCTGCACAATACTAAGGAATGAAGTGCGGTTCAACCGCAACAACTGACACAGCTTCTTGGTTCGAACTGTAAATAACTGAGGCCTGTAACAAAGTACTCCAATCTCTCCAAAAACTTGGCCCGTCTTTGCCTCTCCAACAACCTGTAAATATGAAAATTTGTAAAAGTATTCTAAATCATTGTAGTCATTTATAGTATAAAAATTATGAGAATCTGCCAAAATTTTCAATTTAGCTGATAATTGCCTGCTCGAGTCCACCTTTGTGATCTATCAGGTCCTGCAAAGATGATCAACGCCTCAATCATACTGACATTGGACACGTAAAGGAGATTAAAATAAGTGATCATAGAATACGCAATTGTTAAAACAAATATTAATATTTGAATGATAAAAATGTACAGAGCAGGAAGACTTACAACAGTGCCGGTAACCAGTATGTAAAAATCAGATGGTGCTTCATTCTGTAGGATCACATCCTCTCTTGGGGGGAAATATTCAGCTTTCATTTCTGACACCTTAACAAGCATGAATATAAAACAGAATGCTTGAGGAAGAGATAACTGATATGATAAGAGTTTTAAAATCATAATGAAGAAATTACCAATTGGAAAAGCAAATCATTAGAAACCCCTTGGAATAAATAAACCTTCTGAACTAGATTATAGAAAAGATAATGAGATATGCTGGATCGGATCGCTTTTGGAAGCGCATCAAGAGTCTCCTGTTGTTGAAGCCCCTCTGAATCTGTCCTATACTTCAGACAGAGGTGTGCAACCATTTGCTCTTGAAGACGCAGTGGAAGCTGGTTTCTTTGTGCAAACCCCGAAGCGGCTTGAATTGTGTCCCTCTAGAGTATTTGAAGTTCGTCAAAAAGTAAATACAAATAAAATGTCAAATCAACTCAGTCAACATGAAAATAAACTAAGATAACTCACAAACTTTCTAGTTCTGCTGGTTCCATGAACAACCAAATTAGTCATATTTCCAATTAGATATGCTGTTAGCCCCAGATTGAAGAGCATGTATATGATATCAAAGACCATCTCCCTAGTGTTTTGAGCATGCAGGTCTCCATATCCCACAGTTGTAAGAGTAGTGATTGACCAATACATTGATGTAACATACCGGATCCACAAGCTTTTTTCATGAAAATCTGGCATTGTAGCACCAATCCAAGTAAGTCTAGGGTTAGGATACCTGGCTGCAAGAAGATAATAGAAGCATCCAGCACAATGGACAGCAAAAAGGGTGACCTATCAATCAAAAAAATTAAATGTGAGATTACTGAATAAACAAAACAAAGCATTAGAATAGATATATCTTTAATAACTCACACAAATGAGCTTTATACAGCGGACCCAGAAGTAGTTGAAGTGCCTGTCTTTCTCCAAGCTGAAATTTCGAATAGAAGAAACACATAATTTAGTGGGAGACCAAAACAAAGAGGTTATTTTAAATCAAAGGGAAACAATTTTCCATTATATTTCTCTCTGGTAGAAACCATTTGCCAAGTCAAAAACTATGTACTAATATTAAGTAATTTCCCATCATGCTTCCACAGCTAAATAGAAAAGATAAGATTTTACAGATATTAGCCAAAGTTCTCGAATATTATGCCAGGGGAACCAGGATCAAAAATAGAAAAAATCTGACAGGGTTGCTGATGACTCAATCAAAACCAACCATGCTATTGCATAAGCAGAATGACTGAGAGATAGAAAAACAATAAATCATACCGAGCAAACAATGAACTAACTCTTCTTAGTCGCCATAGCCGAAGCATGTTAAAGAACCCATATGACTGGAGCTTCTTTGGAAGTATCTTTCGAGCGATTTCTGAAGGGATGGTGGAAACAACATCCAGAACAAACCAGCTGATCAAGTACTTGCGTGCAATCTTAGCGGGATTGTCAACGAGAAGATAGGTTGTTTTTTCAAGGTAAGCTACAAAGAAAGTCAAGATAATATCGATCGCAAAGAATGCATTAACGACGTTATCAACAATAGACAGTGTTCCTACTGTCTTTGTGAGGAAACCAAACTCAAATGGAGAAACCCAAGCAGTATAGACCACCAAAATAATCAGAAAAGTCTCCCACGCCCTGCAGAAGTAAAAAAATTTGATATTAATGTGTATCTAGTATAAGGCTAATTATGATGATGGCAGAACACAACAACAATTGCTTTTATATTACTAACAGAAATTAATGGTTAAAGAAAGCACCGTTTTGTCATCAACTCTAATCGAGTTATGGGAAATTCATATTCTTTAATCTCAAATAAGTTCTTTGTGAAGGTTTGATCATTTAAAAAGAAAAAAAAAATGGAGAGAACAAATACCGGTATCTTTTGTCATAGGGCGACAGAATGAAGGGCCTGAGCTTTACTCTGCGGTTTCCCCTAGACCCAAGTGCCGGAAGTATGCCGTTGATGCTGTAATGGCTTCCATCCATGGAGATCACCTTCGATTGACGTCCACACATCGCCTGCACACTGATACCCCCTATACCCGCGTACTCCATCTCCTCTCCTTTCTTACACCAATCTTCTTTCAACTAAAATCAAAATACAAAAAGAAACATGAGCTTCAAAACAGCCCCTTTCTTATCATTCTAGCCATTGCCAAACGAAACCCTGACGCCCCAGATTGAAAACCCAAAGCTTACTTGTGATTACGGATCGCTTTCTTGGCTTTTAGCGCAAAGACCTGTTGTTCTTCAAAATGAAACCCTAGAGAAATATGAAAATGGCCGATCAAATCATGGCGAGCCTAAAACCTAGCCTGGCTTCTCTCTCCCGCTTCCCCTTTCTCTCTCCCGCGATCCTCGCGACGTCGAACATCTTATATTTTATAAGTAGCTTTTTTTGGGCGGCGTTTAAACGACGTATTTGATTTTTATATCCGTTACATAGCCCATTGGCAAGGCAGGTACACAGAGCTGTCTGATTATGAAGTCAAAAAGTTGATCCTATTTAATATATCATTATTGGCAAAACAATACAAAATTTAAAAATAGAGTACTTAAATTTTTTATTTATTTATTGCATTATTTAAATATTTTAGTGGTGATACTAAAAATAATTATTTAATTAAAAAAATAAGTGTTTAGCATATGAATTTTTATACAATTTTTTGTACATTTGGAAACACCATTGATTTGTACTGTCTTAAGAAATAAAAGATTAGATTATTAGGAGGTGTGTCCCATTAGAAGGTGTTGATAACATTGTTACTAAATATGGAGGGTATTTTGGAGGATATAAAATGGTTGCTATGATTTTAGAATCTTGATTTTACTGGCCTACATTATTTAAGGATGTTAATATATATGTTAAGAAATGTGATTAATGTCAAAGGATAGTCAATATAATAAAACGAGATGAAATGCCTTTAAATTACATTTTGAATGTCGAAATTTTTTATGTTTGGGAAATATACATTATAGGATCATTTATTCTCAGTTTTGGGAATTATATTATCTTGATAGTAGTTGACTATGGATATGAGTAGTCATATCTAGTAGTAACTCTAAGGTAGTGATTAATTGTTTTGAAGAAGAATATCTTTATAGATATGGAAAACCTAGTGGAGTTATAACAAGTGACGGATGAAACCACTTCTATGATAAAAAATTTAAGATAGTAACATCTAGTTTGAGTATTAAACCTAAAATAGTTACTACTTGTCACCCTCAAACTAGTGGACAAGCTAAGATATGTAATAAATATCAAAGAAAATAGCCAATCATACTATAAAAATTATTGGTCTCTAAGATTGGATAAATCTTTAATTATAAGCGTAAGGATAGCTTATAAAAGTCAAATAGAATTGTCTCCTTATAGATTAATATTTGAAAAGGCTTGATATTTACCCTTAAAATTAGGACATAAAGCTTTCTAGTTAATTAATATATTCAATTACAATTTAAAAGAAAAAGTAAGAAAAAAATTATTATAGTTAAGTGAATTGGAAGAAATTTGACTACAAGCTTATTAAAATATTAAGATTTATAAGAAAAATAACTAAGAAATGACATGATCTAAAGCTTGTTAAGAATTAATTAATATTTGGATAATATGTTTTACTTTTAAGTAAAAAATTAATATTATTTTTAGAGAAGTTGAAGTCCAGCTGGTTAAGTTTGTTTATTGTAGTAAAAGTCTGCCACTTATAAATGTATGAAAATAGATGCTAGAAAAAATATCTGCATTTTTAGGTTAATGAATAGAGTTGGAGACAGCCGCAAAGTTTCTATCAATTTGGTTTATCCTAGTTAAAGAATTTAGAAAACACAAGCTTAGGACTATAAACTAAGAGTTGGTTGGGAGGCTAAGATGTCTTTTGTATAATCAAATCCTTCTTACAAACACAATTTTAGTTCATACTTTGTTAATGACTTTATCATCAAACTTGGTAAAAACTTTATTAATTACAATATAATTGGTGTTACTCTTTTTGCTTTTTATAATATAAGAATGTGGTCAAGCTTTAATCTATTATAATATTATTCTTTAATCTTTTTAAATTTTATGATTATCTAAGGAATATCCTTAAAATAAGAGTGACATCCTAAAATATCTAAGATAAAGTTTGAAACCCTACTTGTAGATGTCTATAATTAGTTTAAGGATTTGTTTTACAAGTTATATCAAACTCAGCTCTCGTTGAAGACAACTCTCGTTATTCTGATATTGAAAAAGGATAAGTATCGAGTGCCAGTAGGTTTGAATAGATTTGCCAATATTTTTTCTTCACGGAGAATTACAAAATTCTTAAATTTTTATTATTAGCATGATATCCAAGCTAAAATTTTGTCTTTTCAATTTATTCCTTAGATCCATGCGCGGGGACATAGGTTCTAAGGCGTCTAAATATGAAGTAAAGGGGAAGAAGAGGGATCTGACTCTGATTCACTCGAACTCTCTCTCTTTCTCTAAATATTCTTCAGCTTCTCACTTCTTTCAAAAGGTCTCTCCCATATTGAAACTAAAACACAAAATAAGGTTGTTAGCTTAGTGGAGAACTTATGACTTTAAAAAATATTCCTTTAGAAGATATGTTTGTAATTGGCTAAGGTATAACATAATGATTTAGCTCAAAAAAGTATGAGACTATTTTATTAATAAAATTCTTGGAATCCTTTTACTTTTACAATAGAAATTACTTCTTTATGATAGATAATTCATTTATCCACTTTACACTTCTATAAATGTAGTTCACTCATGCTATCTTGAATTCTTGTGGATTTGATTATATATGTTCACAAATCAAGTCAAATTGGAATTTATTGAACTAGAAGAATAAATTTATATTTTTTTATTCAAATATATCTTTTGAAACCTTTTTGAATGGACCTTGAAATTAAAACGTTCTTCAAAGACAATCAATTTTAATAAAACCCGAAGGTAACAAAAAAAAAAAACCTTAATCACTGAAACCCTTAGAATATCATTTTCTCTCCCAAGATCATTATAAGACTAAATTTTCATTTTGAAGTTACATGGGGTTTATTATCATATATAAATATCTTGCAAATAAGTTTGACAATCATTTGAAATAATTTTTATGTAAAATAATTTAATTCAAATTTTCATGCATGAATATTATCGTCACAAACACTAAAATTATTCCTCTACAGACCAATTTGATGATCCAAATTATACTTTGTAAGTTGCATGATCTTCATAATCTCATATGAGGAACATTCAAACTAGTAAGGTGGTTATTGAACAATATTTTTATGTAAAATTGTGAACTTAGGGTTTCCATGCATAAAAAGTGATGCCGCATAAAAAATTTTCAACAAGTTGTTCTTTTAAAAAAAGAATTCGTCATTACATCCATATCATCGAAGCCTTTTAGTCCCTCACCTAAATTTGAATCTGTTTGGGGCCCATTGAGACGACGATAACCAGGAAAGATAAAAAATGGTAATTCTAATAATAAAAGGATTATTTGATCATAACCACCTCACATGACTTCAAGTCAAGTTGGGACCTCAATTAAACTTGTATTAAACTTAAAAATACAATTTGCAGCAACAAAATTAATTAAAAATTTCAACTTGATATTCAACATTTTCTCAAGATTTATGCCTACTTTGACTGATAATATCATTACATAGAGTTTGATTTAGCCAAAATCACTTGCCTCATTGAATTCCCTATATTTTTCTCTGTCAAATGTTTTGAATTCAAAGTCTTGAGCATAACTAACTCCCATCACCTTGTAACCACCTCTCAACCACCTAGCCACTTTAAATGTCCAAAACTTGAGCCATTGGATTCCTTCTTTAAAATGGTTTAAGCCATTGGATTCCTTTTCTTATCCTCTTTAAAATGATCTATATTTATATTTTCCATAACTACCCTATCTACCCTGGCCAAAATGTCAAAATGTCCATCTTTTTTTCAAAAATTCTATTCGCATCCCCTAGATTCCAACCCTCCATTTCCTCTCCAACTCCCTCATCCTAGTCGCTTACCTCCTTGATCCACATCCTCTCATCCTACTGGTCCACCAAGTACACATGTCCCATCTATCCTTTCATCTCTTCCAACTCACTTTAATCCAAGCCCTCCATCTCATCTTAACTCCCTTTTCCCCCAAAACTCCCTACTACCCCCAGTGACCCACTCTTTTCCACATCAATCATTCATTCAATTTTCAAATTTCACACATCTCCCTTCTCTTCTCCAAGCAAAAAATTGAAACACTCTCTCTTCTTCCTTCAAACTTCTCTCTCTTCTCTATTACTTCCAAAACCAAAAATTTCATCATCCCCTTTACCAAACTATGAGACCAAAGCAAGAAGAAGCAAGGCAAGGGATCAAAATAAAAAAGAACCTCAAGGAATTCAAAACGAAGGTATAGTCCAACTTGTAATTTATATTTTCACTGTCAATTTTCAAAATCTTCAAAGTTATGTGTTAATCTTTAAAATCCACCAACAATTTTCAAAATTCTACATGTTTTTCTCAATGTTGTGTATGAGTTTTTAAAGTTCCTTATCAATTGTAAAAAATACTCGATTTATTTTCAATGTCATGTGATAATTTCAAAAAATTCATAATCAATTTTTCAAAATATTTTATGTTTTCTCAAATTCTTTTTGTTTATGTTGAAAGTTTACCATGAAATTGTTAAATTCCCTATGTTATTATCATGTTATCATGTTAACTTTAGAAATTATAAATAAAATGTTGGTCTTTGTATAGAAAAACATGTGGTTTTTATTCTTTTCGTGTTCTATATACCATATGTTACATTTTGCATGATTACTTGTCGGACGTATTTATATGTTATATGTTTTCAAAAGGGGGTCGCCTACAGAAGTTGTCGGAGAATTTTAGATTTTAAGTTTAATTTAAATATGTATATATATAATTTAAAAAGTAGCATTTGATTTTTGAAAATATGAGACCAAACTGATCTCATGTTATTAATGGTTTAAATAAATGAGCATTCCATCACAAGTGACATATCTATTCCAAAGAGTAGACATATCACTTGAAAATGAAGCTCAATTAAATAAACTAGTAATTTTATGACATCTGTTTGGTCTTCGAACCAATTTTATAAGCCGACAAGTTTCCCTGCTTAATATAAACGAATTAAGCAGGGTTTATATTACCTGGGTTCTTAAAGTTCTCTATAAGGGCAAGCCCCTATAGTTAAATACATCCTAAATGTCCGAAGACACTTAAGAAAACTCTCGATAAAGATCAGTGGATTCGCTTTCAGGAATTTTAAAGTTTAAGCATTCAAAGGATTCGATTTTGGAATTCCAAAAGGGATTGGATCAAATTTGGAACATTTTATTTTGGGAATCCAATGGAAGAAAGGTAGGAGAAGCTGAGGATCCAAGAGGAATCTTGGAAACTTCCCAAACTATCATATGATTTGGTTTCAATTTGATATAATTATTTAATGTTGCAATCTTGCCAATTTTAATTAATTAGGACTTATTTTTGTATGAAACAATCACACAAACAACCTGAAAAATTATGAGGGTTTATGTCGTAACAAACGACGACCCCAGAGTCCTAAGACGAGTTAGGGCTTAGATTGCATAACATGATTATGCAAATGCCTAAAGAGAAGTTGAGGATTTATGTTGCACTAGGCAAACTACCTCGAAATCCTATGGCTTGGTTATTTAATTTCTAAGGAATGGTTTAGAAATGGTTAAGTTGATGAAGACCTGTTTTACTGCTTTGAGCTCCTTGTTGTTGCAGAGGATTTAGTTTAAAGAAGTGGCAATCAGGGGATGAGAGAAGTGTCATGGTTTAGTGGTTGAGTTTTAAATTCAATGTCTTAAGTTTTATTAAGGGAAATCTTAAAGTTGATTAAGCGAAATCAGTTAAGATCCTACATTTCCATCATCCCGACACCACTATTTTCATTGGATTCACTTAATCCAAATGAATTTGCTAAACTCAACTGAATGAGTTCAACACTTTCATTTAGACCGTGGGAAATCTCGTTAGCAACACGTAAGTCACATCATCTGAGGGATTCTCGATCATCCAACGAGACGTTTTAATTTTAGTTACAATTGCAGGCTTTGTTTTTTTTTTGTGATTAAATTTTAAGTTGTTTAAACATGCTGGGTTCGATCATTTTCATAAGTTTATATAATGCAGGAAAATAAAACATTTAATAAATTGCAGAATGTAAATTGCAATAAACTTAAATGTGTACCTGAAGTGTTTTCTTGTTTCCACCAACTGCACTTAAGATGCATGTTAGGATATTTAATATTTAAGGACAAGCACCTAGATAAGGCTAGGGGAAGATTCTGATCATCTACCGACCCTATGATGTCTAAGTTCAGATCCTAGTTGTCCAACAAGTCCTATGATGTCTAGGTTGAAATCCTGGTTGTCTATCAAGTCCTACGATGTCTAGGTTGAAATCTTAGTTATTTTTAAGGATGATTTTCTTCATAAAAGAACAATGAAGTCCAATTGTTCTTCTAAAACAACCCATCAGATTAAGGAAGTGCTCGAGGTAGAGCCCCGAACATCTTTTCAAAACTTCTGGATTTATCTTGAGTCCAAATGATTTCATTGTCTAGTTAAATTAATCATCCAAAGTTTGATTGAAGTTTAGATTTATTTTAATTTTTCTTGCTCAGTGAATTTGGATGTTTTAGTTGTCTTATGAGAGATGTGACATGTCATTAAGCATTTCATTTAGAAGTTATGAAATGAAAGTCTTTAGGGGCAAATTAGTCCATTAAAGAACTTAACCATTCTTAATTGAAGTTAAATTAGTAATTTAAAATGATTTAATTTAGTTATAAAGTTTCAGTTAAATTAGCAATTTAAAATGATTTAATTTAGTTATAAAGTTTTAAATGTTTTTAAATTATTTTTTTTAAAAGAGTGTTTAAATTATTTTATTTTAATCAGATTAATTTTTAATCTTTTAACTTGTTTTAATTTAATTATAATATTTTAGATTAATTTTAGTTGGTTTAATTTGACTATAATGTTTTAATTATAGATTACTTTACATTAATCTTAAGTTTTAAATGAATTCAGATTAATTTTAATATCTTAAGTTTGTTTAGTTTGATTTTAAATCATTTCAAATTAATTTTAATATTTTAAACCTTAATTTAGTTATAAGATTTCAAGATTATTCTCTTCTTAATTATTAGTTTCAATTATCATTTTCATGGTTTCATTAATAAAAATTAAATGATATTTGATGAAATCATTAGTTAGGGATTCAATTTAAAGAATTAGAGTCTTCATATGTTAAATCCCATAAGCTTAATAATTCATGCTTTAATTGACTTCCAAAACTTAATGACTCAATTAATTGAGATTTCTTCTTTAATATTAAAGGTGATTAATGAGTTTCTACCCATTAACTCCCTATGTTTCAATCACCCAAGAAGAAGATTAAGATCAAACATTTCTCCTTCCCCTTTGGTTAAGCCTAAATATTAATTAAGGCTAAGATTCAATAATTACCCTTTTGCCACTTTAGGCTTGTTCACCTCATAATTCATTAAATCAAATTAAAATAACTTTGAAAATTTTATGTCACCTCACTCACATGTCAATTAAGACATCATAGGAGAAAATGTGATTTTTCTGATTTTAATTTAATTTATATAATTATTTTAATGGAAAATATAGATTTTCAGTGATAATTCAATAACATGACAAAAGTAAAGTTTTTGTCCTTAGAAAAATTATGGGAGGTTCCTACTAGTCAGAGGACCACTTGAACCAATTTTGGTGATTTTTTGAATTTCAATTTAATTATAATAATTATTTTAAGTTTTAGAGTGTAAATTAAATATAAAATATTTTAAAAGTGGAATATTAAGTTTTATATTTTTCAAAAATCTCTCTGAGGTCAGGAACCCAGAAAAGTAAATTTTATATTTTTCTAATTTTTATTTGATTTATTAGAATTATTTTAGTGAAAGGTTAAGAAAATTCATTTTTTAAATGTTAAAAATTATCCTAGGCCTTTAAAAATTAATATCTTAACTTAGAGACTTAGGAAAAATATTTTAATGGTTCTCAAGTGATTAGGAGGCAAAAAGTGACATTTTGGTGAATTTTTATATTTTTGTGATTTTTATAATTTTTAATTATTTAAAGATTTAAAAAAAATGATTAAAAATCAAATTTTTATGAAAAATACAATTTTATTTTTATTGGACTCCTCTGATCACAAAAAACTCCCAAAATTAATTTGGTGAATTTTTGAAATGTATTTTTGGGTTTTATGGATTTTTTAATGTGCAAAATGACCATGTCCCTTAATTAATTCATTTAATGAGTCAAATTAATTCTAATTGATTTGAAATTTTTATGTCAAATTAATTCCAATTGATTTGAAATTTTTATGTGATGTTCTCCTGATACTAAGTGAAAGTGGAGAGTTGATTTCATGTGATTTTGATGTGTGGTTACTTCTAATTAATTAAAATTTAATTTTGAGGTTTTGGCCAAATTAGAGTTTATTTGATTGAAATAAAGCATGAGTTAATTTTCGTATGGTCCTCTAGTCACAGAGAACATACCCTAGTTTTCTTAGAATTGTTTAAGCAATATGTAAATTATTGGAATTAAAATACCAAAACAGACATAAAAACTTGAAAAATACATAACTTGCAATAGGGACATCCTCTGATTTTTTTAAAAAATAAGGAGATGCCCCATAACATGAGCTATCCATGGTTTAAATTTCATGTCATGATATTGCGTGTAACAAAATGTCGAGCTAAAATACATAAATCAGTAAATAAATAATTAAAAATCAAATATGTAACAAAATATTTTTACTTTAATTTCAAATTATTCTTCTCTTCCTAATGAGCGTGAGGGTATTTTTATTTTAATTTTTGGAGTTTTGTAGACAAAGTTATGAATTTTTGAAGTTTTGGATAATTAAACAAATCAGAAAATACTGATTTTTCTACTTATCCTAGTCATCCTAGGACTGTATCGAATCGCAACACTTGGCGCGTTCTGGGTGGCTAGTTTCAGGATGGCTGTCGATCCAGTGTGGGGATCAAAACAACGGGTCCTAAATGCTTAAATCTGGGTCGTCCGTTTCCAAACATGGAAATGTACGACATCCATTCATCTTCTCCAAACCGCCCAGCATACACACTGTTCGTCCTTCCAGAGCTAATATCTCCCTTGATTCTCCATGGATTTTGATGAAATTTTTCTTAATACGTTCATCTAAACGAGCTCTACACATCCATACGGTTAAGTGCCTATGGATTTCAAGTTTTCTTCATAATGCGTGGAAACGACCCAAAAAAAGGGAAAAAATGTTTCACCTTAGTCCAAGAGATGTGGCCTCGATTGAATGATGGTAGAAGCTTTCTTGGGGTCAGATGCACCTCCTCCAAGCAGAACATGAGCTTTCGTTAAGGTCGGTATAGAACTCCTCCAAAGTTCGCCGGAGTTTGGTCTCCACGCTGGTACGGTGCTCGGTCGACGGGGGGAAGATGGGGGAACTTCTTCTTTGTTCTTAGGGAGTGTGTGTGCAAGTTTAATTTGAATTTCGTGATGTTTGGAGGGAGGTCCTATTTTTCGAGCTCAAGAGTGAGCTCGAAATTGAGCTCGGGTAGAGGGAGATAAGGCCTGATTTTGGTGGAGTTGGTCTTCTCTAGGCTCATGGAAGAATTTTGGATTGACTGGAAGGAGTTTTGGCTAGTTTGATTTCAGCAACCTCTCAAACTATGGTGGTGGTGGGTTTAAATAGGAGGGGTCATGGCTGAGCTTGGGGAGGTTTGGAGGTTAAGATTTGCTGCTTTGGTGAGGAGAAGAGCAGCCATGGTGTCCACTGGGGTTGGGACAACTCAGCAACTCAAAATTCAAAATTTTTATGGCCACTTGGGTTTTCGGCCTAGTAGTTTCCGGCAAACCAGGCGGCGGTCCAGCCAGGGTTGGTCGTCGGCGAGGTCGGGGGGGGGGGTGGGCACGATTTGGATTTTGTGCCTTCAATGGGTTCTTACCATGTGTAAAGAAGCTTGATTAAAATGGTAAAGGGGAAGGGTGTATTTTGGGCTTGATTTGGGTCAATTCATGGATTTGGCTTGGTGCATCCTTCCATGGCCTGATTTGGTGCTGATGGAAATCAGTTGGGTCTGCTCAACATGGTTGGTGAAGTCCTTATCCATGATAAGGTGGCTAATCATGGTTTGGAGTGCGACATTAAAGAGGTTAAAAGGCCTTAAACCTGAGCTTGGAAAGGGGCTCCTCCCTTTGTCATTAGTGGCTTGGTGAGGTGGAAAGTGGCTCCCATGGCTCTCATGGCTAACATTTGGCTTAGGGCATGGCTTCCTCGCTTGCCTTTGGCTTGGGGAAATTGCATGAAAAAGGGTTTTAGGATTTTGGAAAATTTTGATGAGATTTGATGGAAATTATCATGAGACTAAAATTGGAATGATTTGATCATGGATTTAAAACTTAGGAGATCATTTTATTAAATGAATGATGATGGGAAAATTGTCATATGGGCTTTAGAACAAATTTTTGGCTTTTGAAATGAATTAGAGCTTAGGTTTGGATTTTGGGCTTTTAAATTGGGGTGAACTTGGGCTTAAGTTTGGGTTTGACTTGGGTTAATGTTTGGGTCAATTTAATGTTGAGTTTGGTGTAGGAGAGTGTTATGAAGATTTTAGAAAAGATTGGGGGTGATTTTGGATTAATTTTGGGGTTAATTGAGTGTAATTAAGGTGTAAGGTCAATTTGGACAAATTGGGCTAATTTGAATCAAAGTTGGGCTAATGTTGGATCCAATGCAAAATTAATGTTGCAAAATGTTCATGAGGGTGTGACAAAGAGTTTCTAACCTTGGTTGGGTCTTGGTTTTGGGATTTGGGCTTGTTTGGGTTCATGGTTAGTTTAGGCCAAATTAGGGAATTTTGGGTGTGAGTTGGATTTAGGTTGAGATTGAGTGCAAACTGTGGGCAAATTAATGTTGCATGTTGTTTGTGGGAATGTTAGAAAGATTTTGGAATTTACTTTGGAGAAAATTAAGAGGTTTGGGGTTTGATTTGAGTAGTTTGAGTCATGAGGGTTAATTGGGGAAATTTGGATATTTGGGGTTTGGATAATTTTAGAAAAAGCTTGGGGTCAGATTGGGGTCAATTGAATGTTGAATTTTGTTTAGGAGGTGTTATGAAGGTTTGGAATTTTATTTGGAGAAAATTGGAATTAATTTGGTTGACATTGGGTTCAATTGGGTTAAGTTTAGGTTTAAAATAAACCAACTTGAGATTCTTGGCAAAATTGGGTTAATTTGAAAAAATTGAGTTATGGTGTAGTTGAAGAAAATGAAACTGGGAATTTTTAGAACATTTTATGATTTTTTTGGGATTTTTTTAGAATTTTCAAAATTTTGTGCTTGGAAGGGCATTTTAGTCATTTCGGGGGTAAAATTCGGATTTTAGTCAAAATTCTTATTTAAAGACTCGAGATGATCCATGAAGAAATTTGGAGTCGAATGAGAGTGTCCGAGGTCATTTTTGATCAATGCGGAAGGTTTTATAAATCCTAGAGTGTTTATTAAGTATGGAACATTTTGGCCGCGAGGGGCCCACAGGTAGCTCAGAAGTATAACATGTTTGCAGTCAAATTTCTCAGTTTGACGAGAGGAACGTCCTTGAATGATTTTCAGGGAGTTTGGACAACTCTAGCAAAACTTGGGATTTTAGGCTTTTTCAAGGATAATTGGGCAGTTTAGGGGCAGGGGGTCAAAAATTGAAATTTTTAGGAAAATGAAGATTGGTTAAAGGTGAGTAACATAGAATCATTATGGTTGAGCTATGAAGCCATTTTAAGCTCACAAGAACCATGAGAGGACTCATTTTAGGCACTCAATATGTTGTTCCTAACCCTCTTAGCCAGGGGCTCAGGGGTTGAGGTTCATCCATATGAGTTTCCTACATAAGTCAGGAAGTCAAGTTGGGTAAGAGTGGTTTTAGGGTTTGGAATGTGTGTAGGAGTGTAGTGCATGCAAGCTGGACCTCATCAAGATCAGGCCACCCAGGATTGTCCTAAGGCTTGACCATCTTATAGGAACTCATCCTTGTCTTTCTACACATTGGTCCTAACCTTCCAAGTAATTTGGAGGTTGATGACCATCCATGTAGAATTTCTAAAGAGAGTCTAGATTTGGTTGAGTTTCTAAATGGTGGGTTCCATTTCTAGTCTTATAGGATAGTCAAAGGAAAAAAATCCTAAGGCTAAATCCTAAGCACTAAAAAGGAAGGAAGGACCTCACCAAAAATGAGGTCAACATTACTTCATATGGATTTTATGTATATGCATTGTATTATGTTTGTATAGTTGTAGTGTATGCAATTAACTCACTTTTCTCCCCTTTATTATCAAAACCTAGTACTCTAAATTCAAATCCTCCATAAACGGAAAGCATAAACTCATTTTTCTAATAAATGGTGAGCCTTAAGCCACTAATTTCCCTAAATAATGGGTTTAATTGCATAATTACATTTAAACCATGAGTTTTAAGCCTCAAATTCCATAAAATTGTGAGCTTAACTCTAGGTTCTCCCCAAAGTCATGAGCCTAAACTTTTATCTTTCCTTATATGTTTGAACCCAACAATGTAGGTAAATTTAGTGTCAAACAAGAGTTATCCTTTTCCTTATCCCCTTCTGGTAGTCTACAAAAATTTGGTTATAAGAGTTTGGTTCCTTAAATCCCTTGATCAACCTGATTAAATATCATCTTCCTAAACATTAGCATAAACTCAAAAGGAAATATTCCTATTCCAATGAGTTTATGCGTTAACCTCTTTTGTTCTACTAAGTATCCTTCTTGATCTCAAATTTCAAGTGAAATGTTAACATTCCTACTAGCTAGGTAGAAAGTAAATGATGGAAACAGATTAAATCAACACTATTAAGATAATTCACCTGTGAATTACATGAATATTTTCAATTTTATCCTACTACTATTCAAGAAGGAAATAAAAGATCTACTCGCTCTTCAATATAAAAATCATTAAATCAAACTTTGAATTAAACATTGAAATCATACATCTAGTTTTTCACAAAAATTCAAATGAAAACCCAAACTCAAAATATACATATCTCCTTCTCTTAGAAAGCAAGATAGAAGAAATGGAGACAAGAGTGAATACACCTTTTGATAATTCAAATCACTCCTTTTTTCACTTAAAAACTCAAATAAATGACTTATTGTTCTTCCTCATCAATGCTCCACACCACAAAATTAAAAAAAATGACCCCTGTTCATTTATTTGAAGCCTTTATATAGTTCTCTCGGTGACGAGTTGCATTTGAACTGCATAAACCATCAAATCATGTGAACTAATGCCTATGCATAGTTTTGTGGCACTTAGGCAATATTATGTTGCATCTTGGTGTTGGTCATTAGAATCTAGGCACTGCACTAATAGCTCTTTTGCTTCACCTTCTTGGGCTGAACTTTTTAGCACTAGCTCTTTTAGGCGCTTAGGCACTGCTTCTAAGCGGCTAGGCACTGCTTCTAAGCACCTGGGTGTTGATCTGTGGTGTCTACTTTCTACCTTCTAAGGGTAAATTTCTAGGCACTGGGCTCTTTTGGATACCTAGGCACTGATTCTGGGTACAATGGCACCTACTTCTGCATTTGAGCATCTAGGCGCAGGTCCCTCACATAACATTTTTTTTTTTACTTTCTTCAGCTCTGATGACTCCTCTTTCCTAAATCCTGTAAGACACAACATTAATACCTTCCAAAAGTGAGTAAATTTAATGTAAAAATATATTAAAATAAAACATAAACAAGTACATTTGCTATGCACATGTCTCACCATCCTAGCCACCCACCTCCCTAATCCACACCCTCTCATCTTATTGTTTCACCTAACCCTTCCCTCTCTTCCACACACTTAAATCCAAGCACTCCAGCAATCAAATTAACTCCTCTCCTTAACCCAAGCCCTCTATCTCACCTTACTCGACCCCCTCCCCTGCACAAACTCCCACTACTCACTTCCCTCTTATTCTAGTTATGACACACTCTTCCCACCATTTATCATTCATCCCGTTTTTGAAATTCACACATCTCCCTTCTTCTCTCCAAGCAAAAAATCAAAACACTCTCTCTTCTTCCTTCTTAAAAAAATTGAAACCTCCCCTTTCTTCTCCAATACTTCTAAAACAAAAAATTCCATCATCCCATTCACTAAACTGTGAAATCAAAGCAAGAAGAAGAAAGGCAAGGGATCAAAGTAAGGAAGAACCACAAGGAATTTTAAATTAAGGTAAACCCCAACGTATAATTTTACACTTTCACCATTAATTTTCAAAATATTCCTTGTTTAGCTTCCATGTTGTGTCAATCATTAAAATACACAATCAATTTTCAAATTTTCACATACATTTCTCAATGTTATGTGTTAGTTTTTAAAACTACCATAAATTTTCAAAAATACTCCATGTATTTTCAATATCATGTGATAATTTCAAAAAATTCATCTTCAATTTTCAAAATCTTTTATGTATTCTCAAATTCATTTATTTATGTTGAAATTTTAACATACAATTGTTAAATTACATATGCTCTTATCATGTTATCATGTTAATTTTAGAAATACTACATCAATTGTTAGTCTTTGCATAGGAAAATATAATGCTATTGTTCTTCTATGTTTTATGTCCCATAAGTTACCTTTTGAATTATTAATTCATAGGCTTTTATTGCAAATGCATCATTTATGTTTATATAGATGTAACGTATGCAATTAGCCCACTTTCCTCCTCTTACTTCTCAAAACCTTTAACTCTAAATTCAAATCCTCCAAAACCAAAAATATATTCATTTCTCCACTAAATTGTGAGCCTTAAGCCACTAATTTTATTAAATTTGACTATTTTGATCTTTAAAGAACATACCTTGCCCATTTGGAGCACCCATGGTCAAAGGAAGTCAAAGAAACCTCTTACAAGCATTTTGGAGAAAATTAAGGTTTAGACCGGCGCACCTGCTGTGGGATTTTGAAATGTCTGATGACACTAAAATTTCTGACATGAAACATCCAAAATATTCATTTTTTAAGTTTCAGTGTCATTTTTTTTATTGATTTATGGATCCATAAAGTCTTCAAACAGGCACCCAACGGGCAAAATTAGGGTTTGGATCGAAATGGTCATACCCTGGTGAAATCCTCATCTCACGACATTATTTTTTTATTTTAGAACATCCTAATTGTTCATAAAAATGTCCAAGAATCATATTTAGCGAATAGAGAATCTTTCACAATCCAAAAATACATGAAAAACCTACCCACATGAACCCGCAACCCTCTTAAGAAGCTAGCACAAGGGCTTGGGTGCATAAGCACTAAAACTTGGGTGCATAAGCACCAAAACTTGGGTGCCTAGGTATCCAAGCACTTTGTATGTTGAGAAGTGGATGCCTAATAACCCCAATAAGGATGCATAGTGACCCAAGCACAAAGAACGCGTGATTTTGGTGGTCACCCGAGAGGGTGGCACTTTTGTGCCAACTATGGGCACCTATGCGCCTAAGAATGCCAATATTGCTTTGTTTTGGTTCCTATTGCCATAGAGGATGGATCTTATGTGCAAAAAATGAGTGCATATGTGCCCAATCTAAAGAAGAAAAAAATTTTTGTTTGCCAACCAAGAAGTAGACGCATATGCATTAGTTTGGGGCGCTTCCCATTTGCACTCCCGCCCAGCAAAAATATCTAACTAGCCTCCCACTTGTTCTCATATTATTACATTATGCATGAGATGGAAAAAATGGTCCAATAGGAAGCTAATATTCACTACCCACCTCTTGAATAGCCAACGTGACAGATTGACATGGAAAAACGATCTTTTTAGTGCAAATGGATGAAAAAGGACAGAAATACATGGTGAGCTCAGGGGAGTAAATGAGGATCCAAATTTCATTGCTTGGGAGAGATTTTTCTGCTAGAGAATGCTTGAGAGAGCTAAGATACCTAAGGATAAAATCTCTTAGTGAGAAACCCTTACCTTCTTCCTCTCCTACCCTTTCTACTTCACCTTCTACCATATTATCCTTTTCTTCACCTCACTCATCGACACAACTTCTTGAGGAGAGTGTGAGATAGAGTGCTGCTGGAGAAGTTCTCTTACAAAAAGGATGACCTACCTTCATCCTAGCAGTGGAAAGAGCAAGGATAAGCCAAAAGCATGGGATCGCAAACATCACACTGATGAAAATCTTTTGAACTCCTATTTTCTTTCTTTCCATAGAAAAGTCTTAGGATTCTGGTGTTAGAGGACTAAGTAGGCTATTGTTAGAGGTTCCTGCCAGGTTAGTAGCCTTTTCTTTGAACGATTCCATTAAGATTTTTCATCAGCCCTCGCTCTTAAAGTCATTCAGTCGAGATTACGATAATCTCGTGATTGCTTTGATGGTTTTAATCATTATGAATGGGTTGAATCCACCACTTGGATCTCGATAATGAGGGGTTTCCTTTAACCCCTTTTTTCCTAGACTGTAAAGGCTATGTCCATGAGAAACCATCATTTCATGAAATCTTTCTCTCATGGAAAAGTCTTTCATAAATTGCTAGGCAATTAGAGTCAGCCCTTTGTTAGATCACATAATGAACATAAGCCACGACATCATCCTAACCCTAGAATTCCCAGTGAGATAACTAGGAGAAATGGTTTCCATCAAGCACTATTGGATTCATCCTTATGTGCACATTCACATCTCATGAGCATATGTATGTTGAACATAGTGGACGAAACTATAAAGTATCGCATGGTGAAATATATTTTGTTATATGCTTACAAAAATATGCATTTCATTGTGCTTTGGATCCTTGTTAAGTGTATGAAAGAAAATATATTTGTGTCTTGCCTATGATTAAATATGAAATGCGTGTAAAATTGAATTTTACATGATGTGTATCTCCACTTTCACATCGCATGAAAAATTACACTTTTAAGCATTGATGCCTAGTGTTTTATAACATGCAAGATTATGCTTTAAGCTTAATGCTTAGTATTATAGCATGTAAAATTATATTTAAGAGCATGAAGCTTGGTGCATCATGATATGTAAGGTTATATTATTAAGCCCGATGCCTACTTGCATTCTTATACATATGATGTATGAAAGGTCATCTCAGCTTAATCTCTATTCTAAATGACTGAAAATTTGCATTTTATTAATGCTATATTTTTTCGTATCCATGTCAAGAGAGGGATATTTTTTTCTTAAGAGCTTGCATTCCCATATCTAGGGTACAAAAAAAAACTATCAATGAGGTTTAATGCCTAATAGTGTATGCATGATAAAGAATGTTTGAGCCTAGTGTTCAACCTTCAAGCGTGAAATGTATTTATTGCTTACAAGAATTCGACATTGGCAAAATGATAGTTTTTCATGCTTGTTGTCATGTTCATCTTGTCGAAAACTCTGCAGTCTTTGTGATCTTAGTCGATCTTGTATGAAAGCATCATGGTTGATTTGTCATATGGAGATCCTAATTGATCCATTTTCATTCAACTTTGTGTGCTTACTTTCTCTTCGCACACTGTTTGTCTGCGTCTTTCATATGCATATTTAATTATATTCGTGAAAGTTATAATCCCCTCCCAAGGGTCATGTATCTGACATAGTCAAATCAACTATGTGATGCATTACATATCACATGGATTTGCCATTTGCTTGAAGTGGTTAGTAGCAATTTGGGCGAGGTGTAATGCCTTTCCCAGGGTATTTTGTACCCAGAATAGTCAAATCAATTGCATGATTTATTTTATATCACAAGTGTTTGCAATTTGCTTGAAGTGATTGATCGTTATTTGGGTGACGTATAATCCCCTCCTCCGGGTGTCCTATACCCTAGACAACCAAACTTACTGTCGCGTGTGTGTATGAATGTGGTAAAACCGACATTTGCATTTGCACTAGCACTTTCATTATGAATATATATCACCACTTGCATGTGATGAATGTTTGATGATTTGATGATAGTTTATAACATTCATTCGACATCTGATGTGGCTGCTCATGCCTTGATGTAGCAGTCACATCGAGCTGAACCTTCTTACATGTTTATCATGATTAATCACCCCATAACACCTTTGCATATTTGCATGATCGTGATTCGATTAGCCTTGATGGCATCCTAAATTATTTGCTATTATTCTTTGGTTTGTGCCAAAGCCAGACATTTTGATTGATTCTTTGTGTGTTTGCTTGGTGCAATCTTCTTGCCAGGTGTCATGTCCAATCGGGAGGAGCCGTAATGAATTATTCTAATGCTTTTCGTGCATGTGTCATTAAGCCCCCCTCCTACCAGACATGATCTATTTTATGTTGCATGATATAACCCATGCTAACTCTTTGGATGCAGGTCGAGCCCTTATGTCTAGAATTTTGAATGTAATTTGTAAAATGCCTAGGTAATGTTTGTATTAGAAATAAAAAAGGGCATGAGTTCCAAGATGTTTGGCATAAAGAACTATGTGGTATGGACCAGAAGCAGAAATCTATGTCTCGTACCTTAAGTATGAATATATTTTGTTGTATAAATCTAGGACCAGGTATGTATATGTAGAGTCTATATGCATTTATACTTTTTTGGGGGAATTTTGTCAACCCAGCGACACCTGACTTGTTCTATTCTTTCACTTGGCTTGTTTAGTTCTCCTTTTGTGTGTTGATTTTTTTCTTTCTTGGATTACTGATTGGTCAAGGATGCTCACCATAAATGCAATTTAGGCTCTAAAGATCCTAAAATTATAATTTTTTCTATAAAAATCCTATTAACTAAAAGATTGAGACCAATCAACTAAAGGATTAAAATTGAAACTATTTTCAAAATCAGCATTACTTTTCTACATGGCCTTTGGGCCAGTTTAAAAAAGGGTTGCATGTATGACCATCACCCAATCAAAAAAACTAATAGGGCCTTCATGCTTAAGGACCGCTCTAGACAATAACTACATCATATTTGTTTGTTCGAAGGAGAAGCCTCATGCTCCTTCAACCTGACTAGCCAAGCATTAATTTCTACTTAGGTGGTTGTCTAGAACATGCATAAGGTGTTAGAGGCTCCCCAACACTGATGGGATGTAAGACCTTTTTTAGAGTGTTTTCAGCTTGCTAAGATGGATCTATTTCCCTTCTAGAGGCATCATTGCCACTTTATTGGCAGGTATAAGTCCAATTTCTACAAATTCAACCCATAGAAGGTCATAGGGCAGTATATTCATCTTTACTTTGGCTTTAGAGCTACCAATGTATCATTGGACGATGCAATTCATGGATTGCTGACAAGGGACTTTTGGTTAGGTTGGGTCAACAAACTTCATAACTAGGTAGACCTAGGGTCGGAATAGCTTGGGATGACAGATCTATAGTATCATAACTCAGTTATCTCTACCCGATTATGATTTCTTTACCCTTCCGTTGGTAAACCTTTTTGAGCTCATTCATTCCTTTGGAACCTCGTTGATGTCATCTAGTGGACCCCGTTTTACCAAAGTGCGGCTTCCTATTTGGGATACGACGATTCACCCTCCATCTTATGACCCAATATTGCCTCAAAATAGTGGTATGATCCTGCTTGACGACCCGATTATCTCATAAAGCCTCAATCGCCGATTAGCTCTCGTTCATTTGAGATGTGAGAGATTCACTTTCTGCCCTCACGGATCAGTACAAGATTTGAAGCATCGAGACGTTCTTATGACACACCCTTCAACTAGTTATCACAAAGCATAAGCAAGACTTTTATTATCGAGAGTATGTTTGTGTATCCTGTAATATGTAATTAACCAAAAAAATACTTTCTTTTGAGAGCTGCTCCTGACCCCGGAACAAAAATGTTCGTTTGGATTCTCTGATTATGGGTCGCTTGTATAGGGATTCTTTTCGTGGATATTGCATCTCGAGGTATTTAGAGCTGATCTTGTTTTGGATGTATACTCTCGACCTATAACACAAAATTCACCATTTACAAAATTCACCATTTACAAAATCTCCTAGTTAATTTAATAATCAGTGAGAGAGATTTACTTGGGAAGAAAAAAGAAAAAAATGTAAAGACGGTATTAATAAATTATTATGTGAATTAAATATTGCTACCGTCGTGCACGTCCGAAAGGAAATATCGATTAAATAAATCACAATTAATTTAAATACGGCTTTAATTACGATCCTTGACGCAAAGGATTAGAGAAACTCTTTTATCCTTATGTAACACACACCAATGCGTCATTGTCTCCGGAAAAATCTGATGGAGATTAAAGATAATGACAATAAAGATGGTAATCACAATTAAAATATTTCTCCAGTTGTATGCCGCATAAATATTTAATTCCCGTTATCATTTAAAAAAGAAGGAGCAAATTTGGTTGGTTACTCATCACTGAGCCGTCGATTTAGAACAGCACATATTCAGTTTTTTAAAACAGCTCACATTCACTTGTTCTTTAATAAAAAATTGAGCATAAATATAGTTATTTCGTTCAAAGTTTTAATTAACTCAACCGAATATAAATTATTTTATTTTATTTTTGTTTGGTTCGTTAGAAATCATTTTCTTAATATAATAATAATGATTATGATAATAATAATAATAATAATTGATATGTAAGTAATAGCTAAATCATCGGCAGAATGCAAGCGTAACGTAGATACCAATTGTTTGATCAAGCGAAAATATTAATTTTGATAAAATGTCATCTTGAAGCTGTTATTAGCTTATAGTGTGTAATTTCAATAGAAAAATCACGTGTACGAAAATTGATGCAATCCAGGCAAGATAGAACCGAGATCAATAATTGTCAAAAGCTGTAAGTTTTAAGGCGTATTTGAAAGATTGACAGTATCGGTCTGATGGTCACATGGATTAAATCAATAGCGTTAATGAAGAAGAATCCGGCAAGCGCAAGATCATTCGATGTTAATCCGTTAAGTCGATGAAAGTTTTATCGAATGTCGTCCGTCGAGGAAGCACTTTGGCCGAAATCCGATCAAGTAACTGTGTCTAATTGATTATCGCTCTCCTGGCCGAGTAGAAGTGCGTAAGAGGCGGTCTTGAAAGAAGCTTGAAGATGAGAGAAGCGAAATCCCGTCTCTGCTCTTGCCGCGCTTGGATCATCGAGTCCGCATTGACCACCATCGACCACGGACCGTCGTCGTCGTCTACGCGGCCGTCGACCGCGTCGGCCTTCCACCGTCGCGTCGGCAATGCCTCACTCCTTTGATCACTCGTACGCCGTTGACCACCATAATTTCTCCGTAGACGCGTGGCCGCCCGTGCGGCAAACCCATTTGTCAGCCTTGTGTGAATACATAATCCTTGAGTGTCACCCATCGACGTTGTAACTTGAGGCACAATGCTTACTTTTCCTTACGTAGGGCTAGGAAATTAGTTCTGATATATCATCTTTTTATAGTCGTCTTCTTGGTTAGGTTAGGCACTCCGTTATTTTTAAGCTAGGTTTTAGCATAAAAGCTTATTATTATTATTATTAATTGTTTCTACTTGAGTATGTTGAAACTTTGTATCATGCTAATATGATAATGAAGCTACTACCACCATAGATTTTGACATGCACCGAGTTTGACATTGTTGTGGCTTGCGATCCCGCGGCGAAGTAATTGCGGAGCTTCTTGCATGTGACCAGACAAAATATTCGTGACAACGGAGCATCCGCTCACATGCATCATTCAGGGAGAAGTCGCGAGCGGGCGGCATGTTTTTTCATCTTACCACACAGAAAGCGTTATCTGCCGACAAAAGTGTCTCGTTGCGCATGGGGCCGAATGCACAAAATAGAGGTATCGGCCCAGGGTCGGCCTCTACGCGGGGTTTAAAGCTGCTGCCCACACCATTGAACGAAGTTCGTTTGCTTGTCATCGATGACCGACAGGAAACACCTTGCTGGAGGAACATCTTAACCCCTCTCCGATAAATTTTTCCTCTTAGAGTCATCGATCTTTGAACTCTAGATACAACGAGTTTCACTCATCCCCGTCTCGACGACCCACGACACCTCCGTCTTGCTGCGCATTCCGGATGATGTCATGCATGTGAGCTAAGACGCCTTGCCTTGAAAGAGCTCCTAGAGAGAAAAAAGATTGTTTCTCACTCATCATAATATACATGAATCTTCTTCCTTAGCGGATGTGGTCCTGAATACCAATGCCGACGCTAGCCCGAAGTTCCCGAACATCGATGCACTGTGGAAGGGATAACACACATGAGCATATTTATTATTATCGAACCATCATGCATTGTCGGCGTGCACATGATGTACTCCCCATTCAGTGTTCCCGACGCTCTTAAAGGACGAATCGAACCTGTTCTACTCTGCGTCGGCCGGGCACGTAAACACACATATGGCTCGGGCTTGTTCGCGAGAGCGGTTCGCTGGAAAATTGATAGATCATCGGGGGTGCGTCAATCTGCAAGGAAATTGTCAAAGTGAAGGAGAGTGGCTCAGTGATTACTTTTGCGAGTTTTTCTTTGAAGCAGAATCCGGTCTGTGAGAGTGGATTCGTAGTTACTAAGAGAAGTGGTCTTCATAGGGGGCTCCACTCGTGCCACTTCCGCTCACCCATTAATGAAAAGACAATTCATACTTATCTTTAACCTTATGCCAGTGTTGATGCTCAAATCCTGCCAAAATGAGCCATCGCGCATAAAGTGAAGTTCGAGCAATTTCGGAGAAAGCATGAAGTAGCAGCGAGACGATAATTAATCTTCTCGCAATGAAGGTCAGGAACAACATAGAATCTGCTGGCCTCCTTCCCCGACTTGCGAGGCTAAACGGAGGTGAGCGGCGACTGAAAAGTATACGCTCGACATGTCGAAGAGTAACGTCTGGTGTTTCATCGAATGAGGAAAGTATTAAGTGGCCTTGCTACTAAAAGTAGCTTAGGAAATCGAAACAATCTTGTCATTTCATCGAAGTCTTGGCCGCATCCTTAAGTCGTATAGCGGCTCGAAGGACAAGATTGAGAGGTTAATTCGGGTAGGATATATTGGTCGATTTGTGCATACAAAAAGCGGTTAGTATTGATAATTCTCCGTGGAAACATACCTGAGTAACAACATGGGGGTTGATCGTGAAGAAATCAGGGCAAATGGTTGGAGGTCCATTGTTGATTAAGTACTTATCACTTCACGGTGAACCGGTCATGAGCAATTGCTCCTCGAGAACATCACTTTTAATGATTCCAATTTGGAAGGAGTCGAGTCCCCTTTAAGATCCTGCGCATCATTCAGCGATAATTGACGAACCTTACCACAATGTAAGAGGATCTGATCGACAGTAGAGCTTTGATGTCTTATTCTACTCACTTTCTGATGATAATAATAATAATAATAATAATAATAATAATAATTGATACGTCGTAAAGAAATTTAAGTCAGTCACCGCTGAATACTCGGGTAAGACATAGATCTCGATGTTACTTGTTGAGCAAGAAGTATTTAAACTTTGAAAAAAAATTAATCCAAAACTTAATTTTAGTAAATTTTGACTAACTGGCTCGACAAGAAGAATCTAATGTTATTAAAATTGGTCAAATCTGAATCAAATCAAACCCAAATCAAGCCATTAAATCATCTTAGGAAGTTTTCTACACACATTTGGAAAGTCAAACTAATGTCGATTCTGGCAACTTTATAGTCAAATCAAGCTTATTGATAAGAAAAATCCAAATAGCCTAATATCACTCAATTCTAACATCATTAAGCCATTCAAATTTTTATCCAATGTTGTTTGATCGAGAGACCCCTCTGAGCCTTCCGATCAAAGTAATTCATATTCCTCATGAGAGGGGATGTAAGGGTGGGGGTGGTGAGGAGAGCTTGAGACTTGAAAATATACTTGAAGCTATGAGACCAAAATGAAGTCCAACATCACTCTTGCCACCGTCAACCACAACCAGCCACCGTCGACCACCATTGTCAACAACCACCAATTGCCTTAGAGCACTCCTGCCACCGTGGACCACTGCCGACCGTCACCACCACCGCCAATCTCTGTAGACCACCGTTGACCACCGTCGATCACCGCCAACTATCGTCGATCACCGCCAACCATCGTCGACCAAAATAGACCGGACGCCGCCAATTACCATTATTCACCACCCGTAGACGTTGTAACTTGGGAAACCTAGTAACCATTTCCCGCCTGTGAGACAAGGGATTGCAACTGTAATCATCTTCATATAGTGAAACTCTTCAAGTGGGTCATATTGTTTTTCCCTTTTCGTGTTTTTCACGTAAAAATTTCTGGTGTCTTTATTAATTGCTTTCTCTTTTCTGAGTATGTGTTGAATCTCTATACTATGCTAAGACGATAATCTGCTTCTCTACTATCACAAGTTTTCAAGCACGCGTTAGTTTAACGTCGTCTATGGGAAACTGCAATACCACCACTGAAGTATTGTAAGGCTTACCGCATGGCTACCAGACACAATATTTGACAACAGAGCATCCCGCTCCAACACCCATAATTCTAGGGAGAAGTCACGGAGTCGACGACATGCTTCTCCATCTTCTCGCCCTAGAAGAAATTATTTTGTCAACAAAAGGTGTCTCAGATCCTTCTATAGAAGACCGAATGCGGAGAATGAAGGAGTTTCAAATAGAGATTCTACTGCTCCTACACGGGGCTCAACAGCCGCTACCCACACCATTGAACGAAGTTTGTTTACCATTAACTTAACAACCTACAAGAAACACACAACTTGGAGGAACTCATAACGACCCCCTCCCCAAAAAGGAACACTTCCCCTGCCATGTCGTGATGCTATGCTCCTAGATACCATAAGTTTCACTCATTCATCTCACGCACCTCACCTGACACCTCCACATCTTGTTACCATTCCAGATGATGTCATCCACAACGAGCTACGACGCCTCACCCCGGAAGAGCTCCCCCTAGAGAAAAAGGATCACTTCATCACTCTCCGTAGTGTCCATGAATCCTCTCCCTTAGCGGATGTGGTTCTATAATACATGATTCAAGCTTCCAAACGACCTATAAAGGGATAACCAACCCTATGAGTATATTGATCATTATCAAATCATCATGCACATTCAGCGTGCCTATGATGTGCTTCTATGTTACGTGTTCCCGATCACTCTTAAAGGATAAGCTCAAAACCGGTTCTACTCTATGATAAGGGCCACTGTAAACATCTTTAACGAGCTTGTCAAACTATTCGCGGAGCATTTCATGGAAAATTGATAGATCATCAAAGATTGATCCCATCTCTTGGGAAATCATCAAAGTGAAGGAGAGTCGCTTAATGACAACTTCTGCAGGTTTTCGCTGAGGGCCTTCAGATTCCGAGAGTGGATCTATAGTTACTAAGAGGAGTCTTCTCTGGGGGGCTCGCTCAGGACCCTTCCGCTCACAGGTGATGCAGAAGACAATTCATTCTTATGCTGATATTGTCCACCATGTTGAGGCTCAATCACAACAGACGAGGCAACCAGTGCACATAAAGAGAATTTCGAGCAATTTTACAGATAACACAAGAGTAACCCTGGAGACAATAATAAATCTTTTCAATGGAGAAAGTTTGAACAACATAGAAATCGTAAGCTCCTTCCCCAACTTGCAGGCTAGCAAAGTGAGCATTGACCTAAGCATGTGTATACACCGCTCGACACATCACGTGTTAACATCTTGATGACGATTAATGATGAGGAAACTATTAAGTGGCCTCAACCCCTAAAACCTAACTCAGGGAATAAAAAATAATTCTGTCATTTTTATGAAATCGTGGCCACACCACTGATTCATATAAGCAGCTCAATGAAGAGATTGAATGGTTGATTTGACAGAAATATCATGGTCAACTTGTGAAAGAAAAAATCAGTTGGTGCTGATAATGCTCCTACTAGGGAACTACATACATAAGAGCAACAACATGTGGGTCACTCAGTCATGGACCAAATTGAGACAATTGTTGAAGGCCTGTTGCTGACCGATCAAGTCCTTATCACTGCACCTGTTGAACCAGTGCAGAAGAAATTTCTTTTTGAGCCTATCACTTTTAATGATTCTAATTTGGAAGGAGTTCGAGTCCACCGCCAAGACCCTCTCGTCATTAGCACATGATTAGTGAACCCTACTACAATGTAAAGAGGATGCTAATCAGCAATGAGAGCTTTGTCGATGTCTTGTTCTACTCCGTTTTCCCAGTTTGGGATTGATAAGAGAAATACTTGAACTTGTAGCTGAGCCATTATACGGTTTTGATAATCAACTGGTAAGGGTCGAGGGAATAATAAATCTCCTCATTACCATGGAAGATTTTCCTCTACAGACAACCTACTCAATCCAGTTCATTTTCATCAAGTCAGAATCAACATACAATGCCATCTTTATGATACCCCTGCAGTCCATCTTTGGCATCATGACTTCTATGCTACACCTGAAGCTCAAGTTTCTAACCCTAGCAGGGATCAATGTCGTGCAAGGACAATCATGTTACCTCAGGCAAGCCCAACCGTACCCATTGGTGACACTTAACATAGAGAACTTTGATCTTCAAAATGAAGATGTATCTCAATGGGCTCCCATGGAAGACTTTGTACTCGTCTCACTCTCCAATGAACACCCCTCAATAATAGTGCAGCTTGGTTCCCTACTCTCTAAGAGAAAATGTTAGAATATATTGATCTTCTCCAAATGAACCAAGACAATTTTGCATGGATCCCAACCGACATGTCTGTAGTCGAATCTGGAATAATCATGCACTCTATAAAGGTAGATCTAGCCTTTAAACTAGTCATTCAGAAGAAGCGCAATTTTACCTCATATCACTTACAAGATTTTGAACATAAATTCATTAAGCTTATAGAAGCAAAGTTCATATGGGAAGTGCACCACCTCACATGGCTGGCCAATGTCTTCATGATCAACAAAATTAACAGTGCATGGAGGATGTGCATCGACTATACGAACCTTAACAAAGTTAGTTGAAAGATAGCTTTTCCCTCCTGTGCATAAATCAACTCTTCAGTGCCATGTCTGGACAACATATGCTCAGCTTTATGGATGTATACTCAGGGTACAATAAAATAAATATGTACCTGATAGACAAGGAAGCCACCTCTTTCCAAACATATAAGGGTTTATATTGCTACCAAGTTATGTCATTCAGGTTAAAAAATGCTGGTGCAACTTATTAATGTCTCATGAACAATATCTTCAAAAACCTTCTCGGGCATACAATGGAGGTAAACGTTGATGGCATGTTAGTAAAAAGCCTGAAATCATCCCAACACTTTTCTCAACTGGAGGAGTACTTCCAACTTCTTCGTCAATACAAAACGTGACTTAACCCTACTAAATATATTTCGGAGTCACAGTGGTGACGTTTCAGGGATTCATGGTCACTAATCGCAGAATGGAGGCAAACCACAAAAAATCAAGGCGCTGAGATACGTGGTGCCTTTAAAGAACATCAAGGATGTGCAACACTTAAATGGTCGTATAGCCGCATTATCCTGCTTTTTGGCTCATTCTGGTGATAAGTATTTTCCATTCTTTAAGATGCTTATAGGTGCTTAGAACATCAGTTTTCAGTGGACAGATGACTGTTAGATCACTTTCGAGCAACTCAAGGCAAATCTAGCTTCAATATCCCTCCTCTTAAAGCCCATCCAAGGGGAGATGTTATGTATCTAATTAGTTATTTCCCCTCACACAATAAGCTTTGTCCTAGTCAGAGCGGAAAGCTCAGTTGAAAATCCAGTCTACTACACCAATAAGATCTTCTCTGATACAAAAAGTTGCTATCCAATGGCAGACAAGACTGCGCTAGCCCTGGTATTCTCAGTAAGGATATTTTGTTTGCACTTCTAGACCCACACTATCGATGTCTATAAACAACTCATTTTGAAGGCAATCTTATAAAAAACCAGAAGCATCATGAAGATTGGTTAAATGATCAGTAGAATTTGACATTTGTTATCTATCATGACAAAAAATCAAATCACATCTGTTGAGCGACTTTGTGGTAAAATGTACATTGCTTGTTCTGATAAGCAGCATTTTTCTCCTTCACGGTCATCTCAATGGACATTATATATGGATGGAGCATTTGGAAACTCTTAAACTAGTGCTAGAATATTACTCATCTCCCAAAGCAAGTCATTTTGGACTACGAGCTTCGCTTGAAATTTCTAGCCATTAATAATATTGTTGAGTATGAAGTCCTCATCACCAGATTAATACTTTTCATTGATAGTGAAGTACAAAATACGATTATCTACACTATATCTCAGCTCATTGCATCCCAAGTAGAGGGATAATTTAACGCCCATCACTTACAATCAGTGTGGTATCTCCGTCTGGAAAAAAAAAAACTTCTCACCAGAATCGAAACATAACACCTTATTCACATACTTTGGGAGCATAATACCCAAGCTAATGCCTCCCCAAGCTCGCTACTTCGATAACTGGAGATCTATGTAAAAGAAGCTACATCAAGGAGATACATTTTCCTAGCATCCAAGGCCGTTGGGTGATACTACCTATAGATGACCCAAAGGAGCCATCTTGGATGGATCCCATCTTATCCTTCCTCAGAGACGAAATGTTGCTTGTTGATGCTACTGCGTTAATTCAGCTCCAACACATGGCTACCAACTTCATCCTTATTGCGTATAAATAATCTAAAAAGGCATTTGAAGGCCCATACCTCAAGTGTTTTCCTCCATCTGAAGCACATCACGCTCTTTGAGAGGTTCATTCTGAGCATCACGGGGTAGAGCTATTACTCTTAAAATAATGAGTTAAGGTTTCTACTGGCTTGCGATCAAGCAAGATGTGTTAGACTTTGTGCAAAAATGCAAGATTTGTCAACTACAACACCAATCTTATGCATACACCACCAATAGAACTCATGTCATTTTTTAATCCTTGACCTTTCACCCAATGGGGTGTAGATATCACTGGACCATTTCCAATAGCTACTAGACTTCTTAGTTGTTGGCTACTTCACCAAGTAGGTAGAATTTGATCAATTCATCTAGATCACTGAAGCCAATGTCAAACAAATTGTCTGGAAAAATATTGTCTGTCCCTTTGGGTTACCTGCGAAGATTATCACTGATAATAAACTCAATTCTCTGAAAAGGTCTTCACATTATTATGCAAGGATCTTCACATCCAGCTGGTGCACACTGCCATGGCACATCCCCAAAGGAATGGACAAATAGAGTTGATGAATCAGACAGTGCTCAAGGGGTTGAAGACTCATCTTGAGAAGGCTGGGGAGTCAGTGGGTAGAAAAGCTCCACAATTTCCTCTGGGCCTATCACATCACATCGTGAACTCCAACCGGAGAAACTCTATATAACTTGTGTTTCAGTACTAAGGCTGTCATCATTGATATCATAGTTCCAAACCCATGAGTTAAGACTTTTTACTAGGATAGCAACGAGGAAAAGCTCCAACAACATTTGGATCTCCACTTAAGAACACACAATGTGACGCACCTTAGAGCTACTTCCTACCACCAAGGAGTTGCTCGCAACTTTAATCGGAGAGTGAAGCCTCGACCTATCTCCATCTGTGACATGGTCTTGTGGAGAATTGAAGCCGCCGATCATGGTCCCCAGTGTAACCAACTATCACCGCTATAAGAAGACTCATATATCTTGGGTACCATGATTAAAGCTGAAACCTTCAAACTAAATAATTCAGACTGAAAAAATCCTGCCCTGGACTTGGAATGTAGAGAACCTACATAAGTACTACCAATAACACTCCAGTCATGTAGTCCACGTCTGTTATTGTCTGTTATTACGTCCTACCTTAAATACAACGTCAATTTATCTCAAACTTACTAAATGAATATCATTTACTTGCTTTCCTCTACATGGATGATATCTCTAGAAAGTGTAACTTTTCATTCATGAATCACTTCATGCTCTCAAACCGAGAAATACATAACTTTGGTTGCATCTTAGTCAGAGCACAATCAATCCCAGTGGGATTTGATCTAACCTCATTCATATGGGTTAACATTTTCAAGTTTTTACTCTGATAAACACCCTGGATAAGTTAATAATCCTTAGGAGACTACACCTAATTCCTTCGACACAGGTTCCTAAGCTAGCAATTCTGCAACAAACAACCTCAGATGAGTTAAAAAAGTACTCAGTTGACTTTTGTTGTCTTTTCCCATACAGGTTAACACAATTGAGTAATACTCTGATGCACAACCTCAGGAAAGTTAATGATTGCAGACAATTTATATCCACAACAACCTCCTCATATATTAGAACTTTTGAATGATATCTGGTAGCCAATGTGGCCTGAAAAGAAAATGTGTTAACATTATCACAAAAAAAAATACCGGGGGGGGGGGGGGGCGCAAGTAACCAACAAAATCAAATAACTAAACAATATGATCAACATGCATCACTTATACAACGTCTTTTTGACAAAATATGAAAACAAAAGGCTACATTTGTGTGGTTTGAACAACAAGACAAAAGCAAATACGCTAAAACCATATAACGAAGAGTAAGCACTAATTGACGTCAATGTTCTCCTCCACCCCCTCATCATGGTTAGAGAACATCTTCAATTCACTTTCGATATCCTCACAATCGGAAACTTGAGAGAGGATCCATTGCAGGTTGAATGGATGTGAGGCCCTCCATGAAAATCCTGGTTTTACATTGCACCGCTCGGCTCCCCTTCAAGAAACCCTGGATGAATCTTCCTTAGTGAACCACTTTTGCTGCTCTTTTGCCCCAACATCAAATACCGAGTCACAAGCCTCCTGAACACAGTCTCGATTGATAGTCTTGAACTCTCAAGCGAGTTCTTGAAGTCCTCGAATGCTTTGCTTAACCTCTACAACATAAACATCTGTCACATACCTCAAGAGTCAAATCTCTTTCTTCTAGGCTAACATTGTCGACTTAAGGGCTTTCACGCTCCCATTACTTTCAGAGAGATAGTCTCGTGCCTCCACCAACGACTCTCAAGTTCTCTCCAGATTATGAAGTTGCAATGAGAAGGAAGTCGCCCCATCTGAATTTCCACCATTTTATCCATCTCGAAGAAAAGAAATTTGGGTTAGACGGATAAAATGATTATACAATAGCAGAAGAGAAAAGATACTTACAAAGCTCTCGGATTCCAAGAGCTCAATACATTTATGAGATAACACATTCTGAAGAATATGAATAGTCGAAGGACATGTCAGGGACTTTGGTGATTCTTTAATCTTCTTATGTTGTTTTTAAGGAGTACTTCACAGTCACTATTCGTTGGGAGCCGCTTTGAGGATATCACAGGGGCTGGCTCAGAAAGTCCCTTCTTAGAGTTCTTTAATTTTACAACTGTGGATCGTTCGGGGTGGAATGAAAGTTTGGCCTTAAACAATAATTCCTCGCCCACAAATTCATGAATATATTACATCTCAAATAATATCTCCTTGAAGTCACAAAATCCGAACATCTACGGTATTCCCTCCTCAGTGGTCTGAAGAGAGACATACAACTACTGGAACCTTCCTCGCCTCTCATGAAACCCCCAATTGTTCATTATCAAAGATGAATCTCACAGACATTTCCTCATCCGTTCCTTCAGGCAAAAATCTAACACCTTGCACTTAAATATCACACGATCATGCATGTCACTAAAGAACCCGCACAACCACTCTAAAATTGTCGATGTTAACTTCAACCCGCGACTCCTGAAGAGTAATAATAATATTTATATAATTTGAAGAAAATTTTATTTTTTATATTTCTTACATCAAGAATCGAGAAACATTACAGAACACTAACAATGAAAAAAGAATTCAATTAAATACGAACAAAACGCCATCCCCTTATATTGAGCTCATTTGTGAAAATAAATGAAGTGCAACCATGAAAGACTACAAAACCTTTAAAAGATTCTGAAGATCATTTAGCTTTCCCTTTATAGACTTTTGGAACATTTTAGGGGTAGACATTAATGCATTTACAAGTTGTCTTTTAGCATATAAAATGAAAAAATTGAATGATTGATTACCTGCCATTTTGTAGCCTCCCCCAATGTAACCAAAATTGGGATTCTTTTGTTAATAATTCAATGCCATATACAATCAAATGTGGCCCCTGACATCATGACTTTGAGCAATATTTTTTAGAAATAATAGAGATATTGTAATAATATAATCCCCAATTATTGCGCTAAAGTATTGTGAGTCTTACCTCACGACATGTTAATAAGTGCCCATTCGTTGTAGTTGAGGTGTCCATATTTTAAAATTGATACTGTTCTAAGCTTGACTTACGACATGAATGCATTTATTATTTCAGTATTCAAAGGGCTTATTGTCTTATCTGAAAATATATCTATTCTATGTACAATTTCGATCAATCATATTGACATCTCATGAAGTCTATTTCTTAAAAAAGAAATTTCCTATTTTATGTACAATTATATTATTGTACCTGCCGCCTCGTTGCTCCAGCAGGCCATCATGGCCATTCAACTCTTAAAAAGGCAGAAAGTTTACGTAAATATCAGCTCCCAAACATCTGGTTTATTTAATCTTGCCAACTACTCATTGGTAGGCCACTTCACCCACCGGCCGCCCGCCCACTGGCCGGTGACCTCCCCCTCTAGTTGGCCGTCCTTTGGCCGGCAGCCTCGCCTCTCTGCCGGCCATCAAGGTCGGCCAACTCTTAAAAATGAAAGATTTATATAAATAGCACCCAAATATTGTCATCCACTCTTTGCCTGGCCATCTCGCCCGTTGGTTCCCCCCCCCCAGCAGACCACCTCCCCCTCCAGCCGACCCCCTCGCCACTCCAGCTGGCCAACACTTAAAAAAAACAAATTTTACATCTGTACCACTCAATTCTTTTATCTTTATTAATATAAAATACAGTTAAAAGAGAGATATTTATAGGTATATCACTAATCTTTTGTCTTATACATATCTAACACCTAAACTTTGATATTTATTTTGCCACCTGTCCACCTGGGTCAACAATCTGACACCGATAAATCCACCAATGAGAAAGAATTCCAGGAAGAACGGGTCTAGCAGGAAAAAGACCGGAGTACCCTTCGCTGACCATTTATAACGAGGGCATATATGTAATTTCCTCCCCCTCTTTTCCTTATAAGTAGAGGACCCTTGGATGTAAAGGAGGCCTCTTTAGGCTCCTTCTCACCCCGTCATGTAGGGAGCTTGCTCTCTTTCTCTATCAATTGTAGCCTAAACTTGTGTGGAATAAAGAGGGCTGCCAGAGCCCGTTGATCACTCCTATTTGCCATCGACATGGCAACCCTCTCGCTCTTTCTCTCCCTCTCTTTATCAACCCCTGGTATCCGGCTCTATTTCTTGGGCACAATCCAAAGAACATATTTGGATACAACATCCTACAAGGTGAGGTGAGTATGGAGCTATGCCGTCAACAAAAAGAGGAGCACAAGAATCACAAAGAGAATGGAGAAACAAAAGAGTAGTAGCCAATGTAGATCCCTCACGAGATGACATTGAGGGCCACATGTAGAGAGGAATGCAGAAGAAGAGAACTCAGATTATGGAGCTGGGGTCGGGCCAGATCGCCGAAGTCTTGAGGACCGTCACGATCCTGACAGAAAATCAGGTGCCATAAGAGCAAAACCAGCCACAAGAGGTGGCGACAGCGCACAATGGTAGGAGGGTGAATAACAGTCTTGAGGGAGCCGACAGCTCGTAGTACCAAGACAATGTAGATTCCACACAGGTAGAAAGACAACGCTTAGGGCATACTGAAATGCTACGTCAACTGGAAAATGTCATCTCCCTCTACGTTTCTGGAGTAGAACTCCTAGAAAAATTCAAATCACCATCCTTGGAAGTTTATATGGGACAATCAGACCCCAACGACCATATCGTGGCATTTGAGTTGGTCGTGTGCCTGCTCAAGATGTGCTCAAGTGCCATCTGTTCTTCACCACTTTGAGGTCGTTACATTTGAAGTGGTTCCCTGCTCTTCCGACCGGCAACATCAATAACTTTATTAATTTCAAGTGATTTTTTTCTAGCATAGTTCGCCAGCACCAGTAAACCCACCAGAGCGTGCAGACCTTGTGGCAACTCAAACAAGGCGACTAAGAGAGTCTACGCAGATTCATCATGCGCTTCCAAAGGGAGATTTTGGAAGTGAAAGACCTCAAAGTTGATGTTGGCATCATTATTAATGTCGCATGTGTGACATGTCTTCTTGAATGCTATGATATTGTTGTCAGCTTCCTATAGTCGAAGACACCTATTCAGATCACCTGGTATGTGTCTTAGGCATGGAACTAGGATTGGTATCGATTTAGCCCTACCCAGAGAAATTCAATGTGGGGCAGTGTTAATCCCAAAATGGGATGTGTTTAATGCCTGTCTTGATGTTTATGGTTCAAATAACCCCCAGAGTCCACCAGAATGTGGAGAAGCATATATTCATTCATGGCTATCCTTTGGATCCAAGGGTTCCTAGATATTCTCCACGGGGAGCCTCGGCGAAGAATGGAAAAAGAGAAGAAGAATAATGACAATAATAAAAATTTATATGTGGCAGTGCATATGTGCCACCCATGGGTGCATAGGTGCCCAAAATGAGCGGCCAACACTATTTTTGGCGTCTATGCACCCAAATATGAGTGCATATGCTCCCAAGAAATGTTTAATCGCTCTTTCTAACTCCAGATAGACAAGGGGGCGCATCTATGCCCCCAATTTGATGCACAGATGTTGTATTCATCTGGGATCGATCCCAGACAGAGAGGGAGGCGCATATGCGACCTCCTCTTAGTGCATAAGAACCAAATCAAATATGTGATCCTGAGCAACTGTCGCATATGCACCTAAACCTTTCCGCATATGCGCCATACCCACTACTCTTAATTAATCGTCAACTTTTCAGTGCAGATGGAGGAGTCCATTATGTGAAACTTTTGCATGGTTCACATGAAGATTATGAACGGGATCAAGGCAAGTCAAGGGGGATCATATAAGCCCCTTACCCTTTTCTTACAACCTAGAATTTTCTGTTGCATGTGTCGAGCATGTGAATAGCTAGACAAGCAGGCCATGCCGAAATAATTTTTTGGGTCTCAAATAACCAAACAAAAAAAAGGTGGGCTCATTTGAGGAGAGAATTCTCTATATTTTCAAACTAAGAGAGAGCTCTAGGGGAAGGAGAAGAGAGACATTTGGAGGAGGAGAGCTCAAATGAAGGAGAACTTCTTCTTCTTCTTTCTTTTTTTTTTCTGTGGTTCTTTCTTTCCTCCATTGAGAGTGCTTCTTGCCTCATCCTCTTCTTCCTGCAGTTCTAAGAAGAGAGTAAGGCTTGGAGGAGGTCTGAAAGGGAGGAGATAATCTTGGAGAGTAGATCAAATAAATAAGAACACCTTCTCCTTTCTCCTCTTTTCTTCATTTTCTTCCACTTAAAAAAATCAGCCTTTTGCACTCCTCCTTCCTCTTCTTCTACTAATCTATGGAAGACGGTGATGGAGTTTGGATAGATACCAAGAAGGAGGAAGGAGGTGCATCTCCTTTAGGAAAGGAAAGCTTATACCTTTATTGAATAAAAAGATGAAGTGAGCTATCGTTGCTCGATAGGAGATTGAAGCAAGCCGAGAGAATGCGACTGCAACCATCGTAAAGGAATAACCTCTTTAAACTCTCATATTTTTCCAAGAGCCCCCTAGGTCTGGATGTTAGAGAATTTAGGGTTAGGATTTTGTTCTAGAGGAAGTCGATAGGTTAGGGATCCATTTTAGCAAACTTCTCCTACAGATCCTAGTGATTCCTAGTAACCTTAGCCTTAAATCCCAAAGTAAAGGTTGTACTAATCTCGTCGTTTGTTTATGCGGCTTCATTTGGATGGACATTTGAAGCTTATTTGCCAAGCGATGAAGACATCCCTTCGGTCTTTGTCCCTTCGGTCGTAGAGAGCCCTCCTCGCATAAGACCCTCTATTTTATGTCATGTAAACGAAGATAGGCGTCTTGTTACTCGCGCAATAGGGCGTTGGTACACCTCTCCTTTACTAACCCAAGATTCTATGTGAGATCACTAGGAACATTTTGGCTTGTCATCGAATATGTTTGGGTTCATTTGCATGTTTACATATGATCATTTTTAAATTATGCATATAAAGATGATTAATTTTCAGGCTTATTGGTTCGTCTGCCCACTTTAGGCAGTTGAGACCTATATCCATCGGATCGGCCGCATGCTTTAGGCTGGTGCGACCAGTAGTATCATTTGGTTTGATTGGTTTTCCCTCATTGAATGCACTGATAGGCCGACCAATATCGGTCGGATCGACCACCCTCTTTAGGCAGGTGCTACCGATTGTCCGGTATCGTTTGGTTCGATTGGATATCCCTCGTTGGACGTCTTAATCAGTCAACTAATATCAGTCGGATCGGCCACCAGCATTTGGTCGGTGACTGGTCGCCCGATATCACTTGGTGCAAATGGTTGTCCTTTGTTGGGCGCCCTGATCGGTTGACCAATATAAGTGACATCGACAGCCCGCTTTAGGCTGGTGCAACTAGTTGCCTGGTATCTCTTGGTCCAATCAGTTGTCCCATGTTGGATGCCTTGATCGGTCAACCAATATCAGTTAGATGAGTCACTCGTTTTAGGCTGGCACAACTGACCACCCAATATCGATCTGCCCAACTGTAAACCTTTTTTTGGCACATTTTGAGTGCTTTGCATGTTGCATTTGATGTGTTCATTGCATCCATGGCATGTGCCACTCGTCTTTTGTATGTGATTTTCACATTTGGTACAATCACATAATGCTTACAAGCTATATGTCCTGAAATATGGATTTAGGTGATTGTTTCATATACTAAACATGTTTGCTTGAGAGACCATAGCATGCTAAACACACCTTTTGGGTATAATGCAAATATTTATACCTTTTGGAACCTTCACATTATACTCAATTGTTTAGTGTGCTATACATGTTTGTTTAGGTGATCATATCGTGCTAAACTCGTAGTTTTAGAGTATAATATGAATGTTCACACATGTTGAAAAATTCATACCATGCTCAATCACTTGGTATGCCGCACATGTTTGCTTGAGCGACTGTGGCATGATGCCTTATATTTGCATATGTATCACCTAGTCCATTTAGATGGCAATTTGATTCATTAGAAGATTGACCTATATGTTGGTCATAATGTTTAAACGAGCTTTGCTCGTGAGGATGTCTCGACAAACAATAAAAGTTTTTGTATTATGAGCAACAAACTATATGACTGTGCTAAGATTCCAAAGGCTCTATAGTATGTCATGACCCGGCCCGCAATTACGCAGTAAATTAACTTCCAAAAGATGACCAAAAACTTGACCCAATTTATAAATAGCGGCTAGTGTGCAAAGTCTTAAATGATATAAAAATTAGAAAATATTTTACACACTAGGGGTACTACGCAAGTATACGTATCATTTCAAGTAATATAGAGTTTTCTTTAAAAACCCCAGTATCGATCCCATGAGGAAGTGAAGTAAGAGGTCTTTAGTCAAATTCTAGTCTACTACTAATAGTCCTTTGTTTGGAATGTCGATTAAAATTGTGTTTTATCTAGCAACTACTCCTAAATGCAAGTGTTAAATGTAATAGTAACTATAACTAAATGCAAATAATAATTCTAAAGATAACCATTTTTGGATGAATTGGTTTGGAGAATTTTGAGATATTAAAAACTACTATTCTTATGTAATGAAAGAGATAATGTATAGGATTGAGATGCATTTAATATTGTATGTGCCAAATAGGAGCAATCCTATTCTTTACCCTTTGGTCCAGGCATAAAGAACATTGACTAATCCTATGCTTGGTTTCCGAATCTGCGGCTAGGTCGGGAGGATACCGGCTGCCACTTCGGAGCTCCACATTCCCCTGCTCGAGGGCTAACATCTACACTTCGACACCCAAACGATAGGACCGAATTAAGGATTTTAGCTCGTCACTCTAAAATCTCCAATTCTACGCCCGATTAATATTATTTCCCTATTTATTTGCATTCAACTTCTATGAACTTCACCATTCATGGAATTTAAATGTGGTTCGTACTTAGTTGTAGAAAGCATAGCCCTCTCGGATCGTATGTTTTCACAACAAATTTTAACATTACAACAGGCTTTAATTGCAATGTAAATGAAATGCAAGTAAAAACCATCACATTTATATCTAAATTAACTTCTAACATGCATCACAAAATCCTAAGCATGAATTCTACTCATTAGAAAAGAAAAGTAAATTGAAAACAATGGCATAATCATCTCATGCCACTATTTCCAAAGAAGAAGAAAGAGTAAGAGAGATACGTCACAAAGCACGAAGAAAACGCAAAGAAAACTTCATTTAAACAAAGCAAATCCACTACATAAATGTTTACAAAATCATAAGATAATGAAGAACAATACTTAGCTTTTTCCCTTTGAAAGAAAGAGGAAGATCTCTCCCACAAAGTCTCCCATCGATCCATGCGATGCTCGTACAATCCCTTACAAATTCTCTCAAAAATCTCCTCTCCAATCTCTCCAAAAGGGTAGAAATCTACATTTCTACTCTTAATCTAAGAATCCTAAACATTCCTCTAAGTTTTTCTCCAATTTTTTCTCTCTAATCTTCTCTTAATCTCTCCTTTTTCTAACCTATATTCGTCATTTTTAAAGAGTTTGGATGAATTCCCAAGAGTTTCCTTACGCACCCCTTCGAAAAAGTGTCCAAATACGTCGAATATTGGCCCAAAACCACCAAAAGTCGGTTCGTGGTCGTCCGGGCCGCTGTCGGCGAGTTCGAGCTTGCTGTCGGCAAGCTTTTCGGCCACTCTTCGGTGGTCTCGGGAAAATCTCGCCGTCGGCGAGATGGCTCTGAGCAGCTCCACCTTTTCGCTCCGTTTGGCCCAGTTTTAGCTCCGTTTCGCCTCGTTTCGGCTTGCGTTGCGTTCGTAAGAGATAACCCTACAAAATAAACATAAAAACAACCTTTCTTTAAAGTGTAATCTCATTCAAAAATATGCAAAAATTATAAAAGAGATTAAGCATTGAAAGACTTATCGAAAGGTGTCAGGGCAGAATTTCATTTCTTGCTCGTTTTGCTCCAAATTGCACCGTTTTTGTTTTCTTTTGCTCCAATCGCCATTTCTTGTACCTAAAACCAAAAAACATACAAAATATCTTCCTTTAAAGTGTAATATCATCAAAATATAAGTAAAATAATATAGCGAAAAGCATATATATTTTAGGCGTGTCAAATACTCCCAAACTTAATCGTTACTTATCCTCAAGTAACACTTTTACTACATAAAAATATAACTCGAGGCAATGTAATTTTCACTGTAAGACACTAAAATTTTTCATTTAAAAGAATATAATGGTTAGATTTTTAGAAAGAAATTTAGTAACTCGGGTTAACACTACAGAGTATAAGAATATTCAGCAATTAAGTTCAAGGGTTCTAGTCTTATTTATTTCAAGATAAACCATAATTTGTTACATTAAGAATGCCTTGAAAGACTACGTGAAAAAGGAGTTCATGCAAACTTTATCAAAATGTAGGCCAATACTTTAAATATAAATTCAGAAATGAAAACAAGTTCTCCCTTTAGAGTGACTCAAGTGAAGCCAATTTTTTATTAGGTATCTCCTCAAGTTTCTCCTCACAAATATTTTTCTTTCTCTCTTCTTTTTTTTTCTTTCGGGATCACTTTCAATCCCTTTTTTTCACTCTCTTTTTTTTATTTTTTTTATGAGGATTACTGTATCTGGAGAGCTTGTAATGATTTTGAACTTCACTCTCCTCTTTCTAAAGTTCAAACTTAAATCATATCCTTACTTTATAATTATGTATGAGCTTTATTATTCATTATAAAGTCACAATCTCTTCTTAACACATAATACTTTAAGTCTTTTAATATTTCAAAAATACAGTTTTCTTTACTTTAAATATTTAACTATAATCAAATTCTTTCCTACCAAATATCTTACCCTTATAAAATTAACTTTTATTACTAAAAAAATTTCATCCAATCCTTCCATAATATTCAATTAAAATAAAAAGTTTTAGTTATCTCAAGCGAGGTACAATTGCCAGAAGTTATGTTAATATATTTTTTTTGAAAATATAACAATTGAGAACAAATAAGAGTTAATATTTTTCTTTCCCCCAAACTTAAATTGTAAAATATTTTGCAATTAATTTCATAAAATATAGCAGGAAGAAAAAGTAAAGATTGAATATACTTACTACTACAACATTCTATCAAATTCATATTCATGCATAATCGGGATAAAATAAGCTACGAGGAAAAAGTAAATCTAGCCTAAAATATACTTGTAATAAAATTACACTAAAAGGAAGTATTTTCATATCAAAATTTTATTTTTCTTCCTACCCCCAAACTTAATTTTTAACATATATAGCATTTAATACAGAAAATATAAGCAGGAAGAAAATAATTTAGAAAATTCTATCTACCACAAATGTCTATCAAAACGATTTACAAGTATTCATTAGGACAGAATAATATGCAGCAGAAAGTAAATCAAAACTAATCATGCCAGAATGAAATTAACTAAACCAAAGTCTAACTAGCATAGCCGGTATCAGCAAGGGAATATAAAATGTTCTTCAAGACCTAAATAAAGTTGTAACAAAAATATAAACACACATATAATAAATACAAACACAAATGATAAATGAGGATATTTCATCCTTTAACTCATCCAATCTCACTATGTTACCTTCAATTTCTAACGAGAATCACTACACTTAGTAAATTAGGTACTTTCAAATGATATTATAGATTATAATCTCAAAGATAAGATTACCCCTGATAAATTGGTTTCCGGACAACAATCTCAGGCATCACCTAATCTTTATAATTAAGCACCTCTAACAGTTATAAAGATAGTGTGAGATCATCCATATGGTATTCATCAAATAGGTTCGCGACTCCTACCTAATGAAAATAAAGTTGTAGAAAGGAAGTAACAAATTAAGATGAAACTATAATAAGAAGTTAAGGAATCACCTCCCTCAAGACACACAAAGATCAAACTACTAACAATCTAAACATCTACCAATCATCAATCAAACTTATCAATACATTATAAAGCAAACATCATACAACACTAACAATCACGACTCTCAAAACATACTAAATCAAAACACACTGATAACTATGGGTTGCCTCCCATAAAACGCTTGGTTTAACGTCATTAGCCCGACATATGATTCCACTGTCGGCATATTTTTAGGTTGTGTGTTTTATTTTGAAAAGGGGTCGCCTAACAGAAGTTGTCGGCGAATTTTTAATTTAATTTAAATAAATAATTTGAAAAGTAGTATTTGATTTTTTTTTAAATAATTTTAAATTTGAAGGTTTTAAGATATGAGATTAAACCGATCTCACATCCTAAATAGTTTATATAAACGAGCACCGCACCACAAACCGTGTATCTATCCCTAAGGATAAACACACTGCTTGACGGTGGGGCTCGATTAAATAAACTAGAAGATTTGTGACATCCGTTTGGTCTGCGAACCAATTTTATAAGCCGACAAATTCCCCGCTTAATATGAAAGCATTAAACGGTGGTTTATATTACTCAGGTTCCTTAAAATTCCCTATAAGGGCAAGCCCCTATAGTTAATTACATCTTAAGTGACGGGAATCACCTAAGAAACTCTCGATAATAATCAATAATTCTGCTCTCAAGAATTTCAAAGTTTAAGTTATCAAGGGATTGAATTTTGGAATTTCAATAGGGAATGGATCAAATTTGGAACATTTTGTTTTGGGAATCCAAAGGAAGAAAAGTAGGAGAAATCACAGATTCGAAGCGAACTTCGGTAATTTCCCGACTATCCTATCGTTTGGCTTGAGTTTAGGAAAGTCCTAATATTTATTTAAATGTTTTGATCTTGTCAATTTTAATTAATTAGGGCTTATATTTGTATGATAAAATCAAACAAATAGCCTCGAAGATGTGAGGGTTTATGTCGTATCGGACGACTACCTCGGAATCCTAAGACCGGTTAGGGCTTAATTTACAAGGTAAATGCCTAACAAAAGGTTGAGGATTTATGTTGCACTAGGCAAACTACCTCAAAATCCTATGACATGGTTGTTTAATTCTAAGAAAGTTTTGCTGATGACGATGGCCGTCTTTGCCCACCATGCTCACGAGCTCCTTGTCGTTGCGGAGGTTTAGTTTTAGAAATCATAAATCGGGGGATGAGAAAAGTGTTTTGGTTTAGAGAAAATCTTAATTTCCAAGTGTTTTCAATATTTTAATTAAAACAAATCTTAAAGTTGATTATAACGACACCGGTTAAGATCCCACGGTTCCATCCTTCCGGCATTATTATTTTTATCGGATTCACTTAGTCTAGATTAATTTGCTAAACTCAACTGAATGAGTTCCACACTTTCATTTAGACCGTGGGAAATCCCGTTAGCAACACGTAGGTTACATCATCCGAGGTATTCCCGATCATCCAACAGGACGTTTTAATTTAGTTGTAATTGTAGTTTTGTGTTCTGTTTGTGATTAAATTTTGAGTTGTTTTATATTTTGGAATGTTGTGGCGGTGAATTTTATCTTGTAATAACTTTTAACTTAGTTTTGGTTTCAGTTTTAGGGGCTATCCTAAAGGTGTGAGTTTTCATGCAACAGTTGTTTATCATGCAAGAAAAGTAAGTGCAATGCAGTTAAATAAATTGCGATAATGTAAATTGCAAGAAAGTAAATTGCAATAAAATAAAAGCGTACTCGGAGGGTCTTCCCGTCATCCTAAGCTGCACTTAAAACACAATTAGAATATTTAAGCAAGTTCCTAGGTAAAGCTAAGGGAAGGGTTATGGTTTTCTACCAAATTCCTAATCCTATAACTAGTCGTTTCCTATGACGTCTAGGTCTTTGTGTTTTGGTTTGAGGACGATTTTCTTCATCGAAGAACAATTAAGTCCAATTGTTCTTATAAATGTCCTATCATATTGAGGAAGTGTTTAAGAATAATCTTAAACATCTTTTCAATATTTCTAGGATTGTTTTAAGTCCCAAATGAATTTAATTATATAAATGAATTAATCGTCCAGGGATTCAAGTTTTGTTAACTTGCTCAGTGAACTTAATATCCTATAAATGAAGTAACATTTCATTTAATATTCTGTTTAGGAGTTATGATAACTAAAGCTTTTGAGGGTAAATTGGTGTTCAAATGGTTTGATTTAAGTTAATGGGTTTAAATTTGGAATAGTGTTCAAGTTGCTTCGTATTTAATTTCTTTACTGTTTTAGGTGATGTAATTTAATTCAACTTAATTTAATTTAATTTGATTTAATTGAGTTTTAATTTAATTTAATTCAATTTAATTCAATTTAGTTTGATTTGATGTTACATTAAATTAATTTGATTTGATCTTAATTTAATTTGATTTAATTTAATTTAATTTAATTTTAATTTAATTTAATTTTAATTTAATTTTATTTAATTTGATTTAATTTAATTTAATTTAATTTAATTAATTTAATTTAATTTAATTTAATTTTATTTATTTATCTAATTTAATTTAATTTGTTTTAATTTAATTTAATTTAATTTAATTTGATTTAATTTAATTTGTTTATTTAATTTAATTTAATTTGATTTATTTAATTTAATTTAATTTAATTTAGTCATTTAATTTAATTTAATTTAATCCAATTTAATTTACTTAATTTAATTTAATTTTTAACTTAAATTTTTTTGAAAGAGTTTAATAATTTAATTTTAGTTTAATGATTAAGTCTTTTAATGTTTTGAATTTGAGTTATCATTTTAATTAAGAATTGAATATTAATGAGATAATTAATTTAGGGATTTTTAAATTAAAGAATAAATCTCTTCCTAATAATATCCCTATTTTAATAATTCCAATTTTATTATTCTTCCAAATTTAATCAATTATTTAATTAAAGTTAAATCATTTTAAATTGCTTAATGGGTTTCTACCCTTTAATTATTTAAATTTCAATCATCCAAATCAAATTAGGATCAAATATTTAACTTGTTAATTTTTTATTAAACCTAAAGTTTTAATTAAGGATTAAGATTTTTTAATTACCATTTTTTTTACCCTTTAAGCTTAATAATTTCATAACTCACTAAATTGAACTCAAATGAACTTGAAATTTTTATGTGACTTCACTCATATGTCAATAAAGACATGAGAGGAGAAAATGTGATTTTTCTGTATTTAATTTATTTATATAATTATTTTTGGTGGAAAATAGAGATTTCCAAGGAAAATTTAATAACATGACCAAGGGAAAGTTTCTGTCCTTAAGAAAATTAGGGGACATTCCTAATGACCAGAGAACCACATGGACCAATTTTGGTGATTTTTTAAATTATATTATTTTTATTATAATTATTTTAAGTTTTGGAGTGTTAATTAATTTAAAAATAAAATAAATGTTGAAAAATGAATTTTATATTTTCCAAAAATCTCTCTGATATCAAGGAAATCAGATAATCAAATTTTACAATTTTCTGATTTTTCTATGATTTATTATAATTATTTTAGTGAAAATGCTAGAAAATACATTTTTTTTTAATTTTAAAATTACCCTAGAGCTTTAAAATTTAATATCTCACTAAATAGACCTAAGAAAAATATGGGGTTTGTTCTTAAATGATTAAAATTTAAAATGTGACATTTTGGTGAATTTTATTATTTTTGTGATTTTTATTATTTTTTAATTAATAGAAATATTAAAATAATATTAAAAATCAACTTTTTTAGAAAATTGAAATTTTAATTTTCTTAGATTTCCCTAATATCAGAGAGGCTCCCAAACTAATTTGGTGAATTTTTGAAAGGTATTTTGAAAGTTATGAATTTTTAAAGTTTAAAATGACTAAGTGGCTTAATCAACCCATTTAGTAGGGTTAACCAAGTCCAATTGACCTCAAATTTTTATGGTGGGTTCCTCTGATCCTAAAGGTCAGTGGAGAATTGATTTCAGGTCAATTTGATGTATGGTTAGCTCTAATTAATTAGAGACCTATTTTGAGTGTTTAAGCCAATTAGGGTTGTTTTAAATGAACTAACTCAAAACCTATTTTTCCTACAGGTTCTCTGGTCATAAGGAACATCACCAAATTTTCCTAGAATTTATTTCACAACATGCTATTTATTGGAATTAAAATACTCAAAACAGTAACATGAATTTGAAAAATCAATAACTGTTCATAGGGATGGCCTACGACTTTGGAAAATTCGGGGAATGTTCCCAAATTCAGAGGCTTCAAAAGCCCTATGGTCTCATGCCATGGTGAATTGTATACATGCATGGAGAATTAAAAGTATGCAGGGAGTAAATAAATTATAAAAAATAAAATACTTGATGAAATTGAATGATTTCTTTTCCACATTATTCTCCTCGTTCACTCGAGCAGAGAGGATATTTTTATTTTATTTTTCTGATTTTTCTACACAAAGTTATGAATTTTTGAAGTTTAGGGAATTAAATAAATAAAAAAATACCCTAATTTTCTATTTATCCACGCGGCGCCGCATCAACCTCGGTAGCTCCGAAACGCCGCGTGGCGCGCTCCCATTCGACGCCGCCATCTGACTCAGCGCTCCCGGGGCCCGCTGTATCGTTCCGTCTTCTGATCCGACGCGATCCCCGGCCGTCCGTCCGCGCGTGTATTAAATGAACGACATCCGTTCATCGTCCCCAAGTGTCCTCACCCGAGAGCCGTCCACACTAAATCCCCAATATCTCACTCGATACTCAATGGATTTTCATGTTCTTATGCTCTATGGATTCGTCTTGAAGAGACGAACACATCTATACGGTTATCATGCATTGAAATTAAAGCATTTAAAATGGAGAATCTCCAGAAGCTCGGGATGAAGAATTAGCTCATACCTTTGCTCAGAGAAGTGTGGCTTCAATCTGAGAGTTGTTGCACCTTCGATTGGATCCTAGCAAGCTCCAGATGAAGTCTCCTGGTCTGGTGAATTGTCTAGGTGGGATTTCGACCACGACCGATCACAAAGCTTGGAGGTCGGAGCAACCGGGTGGCCTCGGAGATGGGGCTTTTGTTGGTGGACACCTTCCCCCGGTCTCGGTGAAGGTGTAGAACCAATCAATTTGGGGATTGGCTCACCGTGGAGAAGTGTCCCGGTTTTGGGTGGAATTTCAGTTGAGAAATTGGGTTTTGTCAGTGGGGATTAGGGCAAATTGACACCGGGGATCAACTGCTCTAAGGGTGGAGAAGGTTTGGAACAATTTTGGCAGAGTTTCGGCAAGGTTTTTGCAACTCTCCTCTCATGGCCGTGAGGGGGTCAGGTTTAAATAGAGGTGGCTGGAGAGCCTCCCAGGAATGGCCAAGGGTTGGGATCGACTGCTCGGTCATGGGAAGAACGACCATGGTGGCCATTGGGCATGGGGCGGCTCGAAGAAGGTGGAATTCCAAAGTTTGGCTCCTCCCAAGGTCTCGGCCATGGTGTTTTCCGGCGATCCGGGCGGCCGGCCTGGCAGGCATGGGTCACCTTCGGGGTCGTGGAGTCCGGGGCTTCGAAGTTGGTGAAGTCGATTGAGTTTGACATGTGTAAAGGCTTTGGATTGAAATGGAATGGGGGAAGGCTATATTTGGCTAGGTTTGGTCAACCCATTTGTTTGGGCTGGGTTCACCTCCCCATGGCTGGTCTTGGGCTGAGAAGATCGAGTTAGGCTAGCCGGTCAAGAGGTGGTGATGTCCTTATCCAAGAATATTTGGATTAAATCTTGGTTACTGGGAAACATGCTTAAGGCTAATGACTTTTAGGAGATGGTTAAAGGACCTCCTCCTTTTGCCATTAATGGCATGGTCACATGCCAAACTTTCATGGCTCCATATGGCTTGTGAATGGCTCATCCTTGGCTCCATTTGGCTTGGGAAAAGCTTGGGTCAATTTCATAAAAAGGGATTTAAGAAAATTTTGATATTTTGATGGGAATTTGTATGGGGCTTGATTTGGAATTATTTAATTGATGATTTTGAAACTTAGGGGCAATTTTGATTAAATGGATGATGAGGGGAAGTGCCATGTGGGCTTTAGATGAATTTGGGCTTTTGAATTTGAAGAAAGTGGGCTTTTAGGAAAGTTTAAGGGGAATGGGCTTTTTGATTTTAGGATGGGCATTTGGGTGAAGATTTTGTGAAGGACCTTGTCAAATAAGTGTTATAATTGGTTTAGGGATGTTCTATGAAGGGCTTGGAGTCAATTTAGTGTGATTTGGGGTTGAATTGGTTTGAATTTGGATTTATTTGGTAAGTGGGCCTATGTAGATCAAATTGGGCTAACTTGGGCCAATGTTGAGCTAGGGTTAAAATTGATGTAAAATTAATGTTGAGAAATATTTATGGGAGTGTTTCAAAGAGGTTTTGACTTTGGTTGGGGCTTTAATTTTGGGGTTTGGGCTCATTTGGGTTAGGTTTGGGTTTAGGTCAAAAATGGGCCTTTTAGCTTTGGGTTGAATTTGAGTGGGGTTTGGGTATAAATTTTGGGCAAATCATGTTAGTGTTTTGTTTGTGGGAATGTTAAGGAAGGTTTAGAAAAGATTTGGGGTTAATTGGGGTTGAATTGGGTGAGTTTGGGTTAGGTTTGGGTCATGGGTCCAAATTGGGCTTTAAGGCCAAAAGTGAAATTGGATCCAAATATCAATCAAATTGGACTTGAATTTGGTCTAGATTGGTATTGGGAATGTTGAATTGAAGTTTAGAACTGAATTGGACCAGAATTTGGGTCAATTGGGTAGGTTTGGTTTGACATTGGGTTCACTTAGGGTTAAAATGGGTCAAATTGGGGGTTTTGACAAAAGTAGGGTAAATTGACAAAATTGGCCCATGGTGTAGTTGGACAAAATGAAATTGGGAATATTTGGGATTTTCTGGAATTTTTGGGAATTTTCTGAATTTTTGGATTTTTTGGCCAAGAGGGGTATTTTGGGTATTTGGAGGGTATTGGGAGATATTTTGGAATTTTTGGTATTTTTGGGTATGGATGATCAATTTGAGTAATATGGAAATGTTTAAGATCAATTTTGAGGAATTTTGGGTGATTTAGGAAATTTTGAAAAAATTTGGGTAATTTCAAGGGTTTTGGGTAGATTAAGCGGGTGTAGGGTCCCGGGGGTCAAAAATTGAAAATTTGGGAAATTGAAGATTGGGTGGATGTAAGTGGAGTGAAATCATTTTGGTTGAGCCATGAAGCCATATCAAGCTCACATGAGCCATGAAGGGACTCATTTGAGGCATTCACTTATGTTGTTCGTAACCTCTTAGCCAAGGGCTTAGGGGTTAAGGACCATCCATGTGAATCACCTACATGAGTCAGGAGGTCAATTTAGGTATGGGTGTGGTTTTAGGAGGTGTGTGAAAGTGTAGTGTATAAGTGTAGTGTGTGTGTAAGTCAGCCCCTTCACCGGACCGGGCCACCGGGGCGATCCTGAGGCCAAAGAGTCCTATAGGAACTCATCCTTAAACTTCCACATTTGATTTCGACCCTCTAGGTGATTAGGGGTCTATAGTCAAGTTTGTGGAGTTTGAAGGGAGTTAAGAAGTGGTTTGAGTTTCTAAAAGGTGGGTCCCAATTCTAGTCCTCTAAGATAGTCAAAGGAAAAACCTAAGGCTAGATCCTAAGTACTAAAAAGAAGAAGAGAAGACCTCATCAAAAATGAGGTCAACATCCACCTGGATCAAAATTCCATTTAAGTAATCCTCGATCAATCGCCCAATCATTTCTAGATCCAGGGATTCCTATAAAATCCTCAAATTTTAATTTTTCATTTAGCTCTTCAATTTCAGTTGGATTTATATCATTGTTCCTCATATTTCCTTCTAGATCCAATATTCTTCTATTGATTTTCTGAAATTGCATTTTAATATCATCCTTGAAATTGATAAGAAATGGATCTTTATAAGATACTTCAATATCTTCCAAATTTTGGATCAAATTCTCTTTAAATAATTCGGATTCAAGATCAAATTCTTACATGTCACTCTTATGATTCAAGTTATCTTCCAATTCTTCCCCTTTATAATTATTAAATGATGGAGGATCTATCTTAGTTGAGAAAATATATTTTTCTAATTCCCTAGGAATTTCTTCCAATGGTCTTTCAATATTCTTATCCTCTTTTCTCAACTCAAAGTTCTTTAGAAATATATCCTCAAATTCTCTTCCAAGTCTTAGTTCAATAATTTTATCTTGTTCATCATTCAATTCAGGATTTTCTTGTGATTGAGTCGCATCTAAAGATATTAAGACTGGTTGTGTAGATGAATTTCCTAAATAGATAGGCTTTAAAATTGTATGTGGTACATCCATCTTAAGTTCATGAGATTTTTCAAGAGATAGAACTAAAAGTTTACTATTTTTGGTAGCGTCCATCATTTCACACCTCTCCTGAACATACATACGATCTTCTTTACATAACATTTTTGACTCATCATGAAAGTCTATTTCAATCTCATTTGTTAACTTACTCTCAAAACTTTCTTGGAAATGTTCTTTACTTAGATAATCAATTTTATCCATCCAAAAACAATCATCATCTTTTCTCTCAATTGGAAATTTCATAGTCTTTAATACATCAAAAGTAACTTCTTGGTCACTAATATTCATAGTCAACTCTCCTTTTTGCACATCTATCATAGCTTGTCCGGTAACAAGGAAAGGTTTCCCTAAAATAATTGGAATTTCTTTATCTTCCTCCATATCTAATACAATAAAGTCCAAAGGAAAGATAAATTTATCCACTTTAACAAGCACATCTTCTATAACTCCTTTTGGATAAATGATAGATCGATCAGCTAACAGAAGGATTACAGTAGTGGGAGAAATATCGACTAAACCTAACCTTCTAAATATAGATAGAGGTATCAAATTAATGCTTACTCCTAAATCACATAAAGCTTTTCCACATAATCTTTTTCCAATTGCACAAGGAATTGTAAAGCTACAAGGATCTTTAAGTTTCGAGGAAACTTTTTCGAAATATAGTACCTGCACTCCTCACTTAGTGCAAGCTGTCTCATAATCCCCAAATTTTCTTTTCTTGTTTAATATATCCTTTATAAACTTTGCATAACTTGACATACTGTTCCAAAGCTTCGATGAAAGGAATATTTATCGTTAACTTCTTAAGTACTTTCATGAACTTTGAAAATTTTTTATCCAACTACATGCTTGTCTAAGTCTTTGAGGAAATGGAGGTGTTGGTCTTTCCAAACTGATTTTAGTTGGAGATATTAATTTTTCCAGATCCTTAGAAACATGTTCTTCAGGCCTTTTAGTTTCCTTTGTTTCTCTCACAACATCTTTTTCTTTTCTAACCACGTCCTCTATCTCTCTTCCATTTTTTAATTGGATAGCTTCTATTTGTTCATTAGTGTTCTCTTTAGGGTTGATCTCATTGTTGCTAAGAAGTGTTCCTTGTTGTCTATTGCTAAGTGAATTAGCAATTTGTCCCAGTTGATTCTCTATGTTTCTAATCGCAGCATTTTGACTTTGCAACTGGTTTCCCATTTGCAATACCACTTCTTCCATAGACATTTTCTTACCCTCAAATTGTTGATCATTGTTAGAGGTCGGTGGATATGAAAGTGCTATAGTTTATGTTCCCGTAATTATTCCAACTTCCATTAGGATTTGCATGATTATTTTCCCATTGTTGGTTTCCATCGTCGAGTAGTAGGATTCCAGTTAAATTTAGGATGGTTCTCCCAACTCAGGTTGTAAAAGTTAGAGTACGAGTTATTTATGGTATTTAAAGTCTCATATGATAATTTAGAATCAATTATATGCCCTAATGAACTTTCCTCACTTACAGGAGTAAATTGAGGCTGGTTCATTTCAAATTGGTCCAACTTACTTGATATTGCAGCAATCTGAGATGCAAGAATTGTAATCGTATCCGTATCATGAACACTAGCTACATTTTTATGATTTCCCCTTGTAGAGGGCCATTGAAATTCATTTGTAGTCATTTCTTCAATTAATGCATACGCTTCATCAAATGATTTTGAAATTAATGATCCACTAGCGGCAGCATCAATTATAGACCTAAGGGATCTTACTAACCCATTATAAAAAGTTTGAATGATTAACCAATCGGGCAGATCATGGTGTGGACACTTTCTTAGGAGTTCCTTAAATCTTTCCCAGGTTTCGTATATTGATTCCCCTTCATACTGACAAAATGAGATAATATCGTTTCTAAGTTTAGTAGTCCTTGAACATGGAAAATATTTAGCTAGGAATTTCTGACTTAACTCCTCCCAATTTTTAATAGAGCCAGGTGCTAATGAATATAACCATATTTTAGCCTTATCCCTTAGTGAGAAAGGAAAAAGACGTAGTCTAACAGCATCGTCTGACATACCGTTATAATGAAATGTAGCACAAAGTTCTAGAAAATTTGACAAGTGTAAATAGGGTTCCTCCAAAGGAGTTCCTCTAAACTGATTGTTTTGCACCAGTTGGATAATCTCAGAATTTATTTCAAATGAGTTAGCTTCTATGACAGGGTATTGTATACTTAAGTGAATTTCATTTGTCGTAGGATTTATGCAATCCCTCAATAATTTATGATGATTTTCCAATTTATTATCTTGAAAGTTTTTCATTTCCACTTCTAGTTTTTTGAGTTCTTTCTGAATTTTTATTTTTTTATTTTCTTCAAACTCGGGATAATAAGGCACAAGTCCTACTGAATCCTTTGTTTCGCATTCGTAACACAACAAATAATATATTAACAATTAAACAAATAAACGAAGAAATATATTCAACACAACAAAATATTTTTACGAACACCATATTTTTCACACAAACACTTTTTTCACAACAATGTTTCATACAACAACAAAAATTTTTCACACAAAAATAGTTTTTACTACACTACAGTTTTCCAAATCTAAGCCTAATTACTTGACTAAAATTTTCCTAAAGTTCTTACCGAAGCTTCCCGGCAACGGCGCCAAAACTTAACCCGACCAGCAATTACGCGGTAAATTAACTTCCAATATAAATAGCGGCTAGTGTGCAAAGTCTTAAATGATATAAAAATTAGAAAATATTTTACACACTAGGGGTACTACGCAAGTATACGTGTCGTTTGAAGTAATATAGAGTTTTCTTTAAAAACCACGAGTATCGATCTCACGAGGAAGTGAAGTAAGAGGTCTTTAGTCAAATTCTAGTCTACTACTAATAGTCCTTAGTTTGGAATGTCGATTAAAATTGTGTTTTATCTAGCAACTACTCCTAAATGCAAGTGTTAAATGTAATAGTAACTATAACTAAATACAAATAATAATTCTAAAGATAACCCTTTTTGGATGAATTGGTTTGGAGAATTTTGAGATATTAAAAACTACTATTCTTATGTAATGAAAGAGATAATGTATAGGATTGAGATGCATTTAATATTGTATGTGCCAAATAGGAGCAATCCTATTCTTTACCCTTTGGTCCAGACATAAAGAACATTGACTAATCACTATGCTTGGTTACGCGAATCCGCGGCTAGGTTCGGGAGGATACCGAGCTGCCACTTCGGAGCTCCCACGTTCCCCTCGCCTGAGGGCTAACATCTACACTTCAGCACCCAAACGATAGGACCGAATTAAGGATTTTAGCCTGTCACTCTAAAATCTCCAATTCTACGCCCGATTAATATTATTTCCCTATTTATTTGCATTCAACTTCTATAAACTTCACCATTCATGGAATTTAAATGTGGTTCGTACTTAGTTGTAGAAAGCATAGCCCTCTCGGATCGTATGTTTTCACAACAAATTTTAACATTACAACAAGCCTTAATTGCAATGTAAATGAAATGCAAGTAAAAACCATCACATTTATATCTAAATTAACTTCTAACATGCATCACAAAATCCTAAGCATGAATTCTACTCATTAGAAAAGAAAAGTAAATTGAAAACAATGGCATAATCATCTCATGCCACTTATTTCGAAAGAAGAAGAAAGAGTAAGAGTGATACGTCGCAAAGCACGAAGAAAACGCGAAGGAAACTTCATTTAAACAAAGCAAATCCACTACATAAATGTTTACAAAATCATAAGATAATGAAGAACAATACTTAGCTTTTTCCCTTTGAAAGAAAAGAGGAAGATCTCTCCCACAAAGTCTCCCATCGATCCATGCGATGCTCGTACAATCCCTTACAAATTTTCTCGAAAATCTCCTCTCCGATCTCTCCAAAAGGGTAGAAATCTACATTTCTACTCTTAATCTAAGAATCCTAAACATTCCTCTAAGTTTTTCTCCAATTTTTCTCTCTAATCTTCTCTTAATCTCTCCTTTTTCTAACCTATATTCGTCATTTTTAAAGAGTTTGGACGAATTCCCAAGAGTTTCCTTACGCACCCCTTCGAAAAAGTGTCCAAATACGTCGAATATTGGCCCAAAACCGCCAAAAGTCGGTTCGTGGTCGTCCGGGCCGCTGTCGGCGAGTTCGAGCTCGCTGTCGGCGAGCTTTTCGGCCACTTTTCGGTGGTCTCGGGAAAATCTCGCCGTCGGCGAGATGGCTCTGAGCAGCTCCACCGTTTCGCTCTGTTTGGCCCCGTTTTAGCTCCGTTTCGCCCCGTTTCAGTTGCGTTGCGTTCGTAAGAGATAGCCCTACAAAATAAACATAAAAACAACCTTTCTTTAAAGTGTAATCTCATTCAAAAATATGCAAAAATTATAAAAGAGATTAAGCATCGAAAGACTTATCGAAAGGTGTCAGGGCAGAATTTCATTTCTTGCTCGTTTTTGCTCCAAATTGCACCGTTTTTGTTTCCTTTTGCTCCAATCGCCATTTCTTGTACCTAAAACCAAAAAACATACAAAATACCTTCCTTTAAAGTGTAATATCATCAAAATATAAGTAAAATGATATAGCAAAAAGCATATATATTTTAGGCGTGTCATGTCACCTACGAGATACTATATTTTAAAACATATATATTTTTTATTTTATATTATATGGTATCCACCTTATTTTAAAATTATATAATTTCGACCATATGTGAGGTCACCATTTCAAAATGCCATCACCTCAGTGATGTATTTTAGATCCCTTGGATCTTTAGAACGACATCGAAATTGGTGACTCCGTCAAAGTCATACAGGAGCCTTTACCCTTGTACCCATGTGCAAATTTAGATGTTGTATTAGGAAACTATTGTTAGATGGTGTGCTAGGATAGGATAAAAGTGTTAGGTAGTCTTTTTTAATGTCTGACTATGGTTCTTTGCTGATTTGGTTTCCCTAGCTAGCATCACTTTATTTGTGCTTTTGTGAGTTAACTGAGTATACACGTGTGCAATAGTATATTAGGGCCAGTTTTTCTTGCGACGAGTCATGCCTAAACACACATGCACACAAAAAGGGAAGAACAAGTAATGACTTAATGACTAAAATTTTTTGCAGGTGATACTAAGCTTCTCCCATCAGGCATGACTCATATGTGTTGCATGATATAACTCGTGATAACTCTTCTGCAAGTCGAGTCATTTTTTTTAATTTTATCATGTATTTGATGGAGTCATTAGAATCGATTTTGTATTGAAAATAAGGTATGTGCACGTGTTCTGAGGTGCATGATGCACTGAACCACGTGACGGGGATCAGGAATAGCTGCTCATGTCTTGTACTTTAATTTGAATTTTATATTCATGTATAGAACTAGGACCGGACATGTATATGCGGAATCTGACCGTTTTTTCTGCTTTCCTGGGATATGTTGTCGACCCAACAATACCGATCTCTATATTTTTTTTTTGTGCTTGCCTTGTTTCTTTTATTGCTATGCATGTGTTTTGCCTGTTTTGTTTTTTTTTTTTTTTTGGTGTGTGGTTTTTTTTTGGAATCTGACGTTATATTTAGGCTTTTTAAAGACCCTAAAATTATATTTTTTTTCTACAAAATCCTTATAATAAAATATTAAGATTAATCAAAATTTTAGGATTAATAAGTCTCAAGATTTTAAAACTTGCTCTTATTTTTCTGAATGGCTTTCATGCTATTTTTAAAATGGTTCACATGCATGATTGTACACCTCATATCACTTATAAGGGCCTTCATGCTTAAGACTGTGGTAGATAACTGCATCATATTAGCATGACCCTAGGGGATGCCCCTGTTTCTTCAACCTGACAGGCCTGACATAGATTTCTACTTAAGTAGTTGTCTCGTGTGAATAGGGTGTTAGAGACTTCCCGACCCAGAAGGAGAGTAAGTCCTTTATTGAGAGTGTTTTCAGCTTTGTTGCTGAACCTCTCTTTTCTCTTTTCTTTCGGTGACATCTTCGCCCTTTATTGACAAGTGTAACTTCCTCCTCTGTGAGCTTCACTTTTATAGGTCATAGAACTTAGAGTTTCCTTCTTTTGAACTTAGGGTTACCAAAATGTCCTTGAATAATACAATTCACAGATTGATGATAGAGTATTTGGTTGTGTTAGGTCGACTATCTTCAAGACCAGGTAGATCTAGTGTCTTAATAGCTTGGGATGACAGATCTGTGGTATCCTGGCCCAGTATCTCTATCTGTTTAGGATCACTCTACCATTCCTTTAATGAGCACTTTGAGCCCCATCATGCTTTGTGACTTCATGGATGACTTATTGATAACCCCACTGCCGATAGACAAGCTGCCCATTTGGGATACGATGATTCACCCTCTGCCATTATGACACGGTGAGCTTTGAAGCATAAGGATGTTCATGTCGAGTCAATCTGGTTATTTCTTAGGGCCTCACTTATCGACATGTTGCCATACATTTGTGGATTTGAGAAACTCGCCCTCTCCCATGTAGCTCGGTAAAGACTCCCGAGACAGTGAGATGCTCCTGGTTGAAATAACCATCTATTTGGTGACCCATTTATCGATTATCACAATAATGCAAGCAAGACTCCATGTATTGAGAGTATTTTTGGGTATCATCAAAGATGCAATTAACCAAAGGGGTGCGTTCCTTTAAGAGTGCTCTTGACCCTTGAACAAAGAATGTTCTTTTTAATTCTCTGTTTATTAGTGACTTATATGGAGATTTTCTTCGTGGATATCGTGTTTCGAGGTATTTCGATTCAATCTTATTTGGGCGTATACTCTCGATTTATCGCACGAGGATTACACATGCATAAGTCTTTCATGTTTCTTTTTTTTTAATTGTTTACCTATTTGTTGTCATATGTCATTCTTTTTTATTCCTCTCCTCTTTGACCCATCTATATTATCTAAGAAGGAGATTTATTTGAATAAGGGAATAATATGAAGATATATAAATATACAATCTAGCAACTCCAAGTTCCCTTAGAAAGAACCAATAGTAGTCATCACAACTGTAGCTGCCTCGAAGCAAATCTTGAGGTCGGAGAGGTTTTCCTACAACCTCAACATCAACGAACCTCAAGACTTGGCCGAGTTGTTAGAAAGGGCTAACAAGCACATGTTAGCAGAGGAAAATACTTCCAAACAAGAACCAAAAGGGCTTCACACTCAAAAGAGAGCTCCCCCCAACAACAGATTGAATCCAAGGGAGGAACGTAGACCACCCATCCGACATCATTTTGAAGATCCAATCCTCTCGCGATGGTGAAGGGATTGGACTATACGTCGAGCACATCAACTTAGCAAGGAATTGAGTCCCAAGGTTGGTCCGATACTACAAGAGACCAGCACTATGTTATGAATAGTTGTACGGAGAATATGATGGCTTGTGAGCTACCCCTCCGAGGGTGTCGTTGGTGGAAATCATGGAGCCATCCAGTACAAATAGTATTTCAATGAGCTCGCGCCAAAGAGAGACGAAGGTTTCTTCAAGATATGAGGAAGTATTGCAAGTATCGCTTGAAGAAATTTCTTTAAAATAATGTCAACATTCATCCCATGCATACTAGTTCCTGCTATGATATATGCATATCAACAAGCACATACACATTGATTGTAGCTTTATAAAAATTGGACGCGAAAGAAGAATCAGATTAAGCTTGTTATTACAGCACATAATATTGCAAAAATAAAAATTAATGATTCAGATTCTATAATATAAAAATGATAAAATCCAGCACTGCTATCAAATGAAACCTTACACTTAGTTAGCACAAGTTACACGAATTAAAAGTTGATCACAGCATCAATATAGCAAGCAACATACCTCCATAAGTTTATAAAAAATATACATTAAAAACTAAACTTGTTAAGTTACAGACAGCAGAAACTATTAAACAAGAAAATGAAGCTTAAACAGAGTTAAGGAAATCCATAATGATATTCTAGAAGACATTATTATTACTCAAAGCTAGATCTAATCTCAGCCGTATATTTAAGTCATAAAAATAGCCCTCTCCATTCCAGTCCAAGCGATTATAAAAGCGAAAGGCTGCTGCATTTATGAAGGTATTAACGTGACCCATCAAGTCCCAACCTTGCAGTAAGCCACTTGCAAACTTCATCCATTTCTTCTGGGACAGTGTAGTGCCCAAGCCTGCATGTAGTTTTAACATGAAAATAATGATAAATATTTTGCACTTTGAGCAAGTAACTAAAGTGAAAGTTTTATACCCATTATAAGTTTTGAATGTAAGATTTCGGAAAGCAGATGATCTTAAAAATTCAGCAGACTTCTCCCCATGCTTATAGAGCACAACATCATCAGCTGCAACAAGGATTCAGGTTAACAGCCTAATTTATGAGGCAGGAAATTGCTTATTTATTTATTTTTTTGATAGATGAAGCATTTTATCTCAAATCATTGGTAAAAATTTTTGAAAAATTTCCAATTAAGTAGAATCATTGATCTCATGTTATGTGTAACAGTCCACATGCTAATCGAAGAACCGTGACAGCTAGAACTCTTTTTGGTTATTTTAACAATACATCCTAGTGCTCTATATCACATTTATTCCCAATTATTACATTAAAAAATAATTAAGTTCAATTTAAAAAAACAAGGAAAAGAGAAATTGAAGTATCTCAATAATTTATTTCTCCCACAGTTTCTCATTTAGTTGAATTTCCCTAACATAGTGATTTGGAGCTCCAGCTGAAATCAATAATCCAAGGAGCTCGATTTTATATCGCTCGGAAAATGAATTTTCATTTAACTTGTATATTCTTTTGAGTTGGATAGTCTTTAAATTCTAATCAGACTTAATGCAGCCTCTTCTATGTACTTAATGTTATTCTTGTAAGTCATGCCAATAAGTATGTATGATAACAAGCTATGCTGTACTATACCAAATAATGCTAACTTCCTTCACATGCTATACTATGATATTCAATAATACTCGTACCACATTCAATATGTAATGCTAGGAGAAACATTTATAAGTACGGGTAACTTAACTGTGTCAAATTAAATTCCAGTATAATTGTGATTTCTAATGAGAATTGGCCATGAACTCTTGAACACATAAGAAAATTTTTATTTAAATCATCAAAGAGATGAGCTTAAACCCATAAAAATCACCCAACAGAGGATCTCTACCTAAGTAAGTGCAGAAATTAAATTGATTGATCTAATACATGTGGAGCAAAAGTTATCAAGAGTTTTAACTCCTATCCCATTATATTATATGATGATTAGGTTGAGCTTATTCCTGATTGAGTCTAAGGGAATAATTTCTGAAAAGTTCATACAATCACTTACAAGGCTCTAAGGATTCAATAAAGAGGAAGTATCTATGAGGCTACAAAAATGCAATGTTGGCAAAATCCTTAATAGAGCTCATGAAAATCGAAGACAAGCGCAAGAACCTAAGAATACTACCTAATATTTTAAACCCAATGCACTACCAATGAAGTTCGATTTAAAGGGTTCACTCTAAGTATTATCATTCCACCATTGATCTTCAATCTAAATGTTCAAGGCATCTCAATCTATTATTTAGAATGATACACAATAGTAAGCTCATATTTTTTCTTCAATATTTGTTTCATTTTAAGTATTTTTTTGAACTTTAATTCTTTAATGCAGAAATGTTGGTTTTATTCATTTTTAAAAGACTTTCAAGTTAAAGTGAATCAAAGCCTATCTAACTTCATGTTTAACATCGATAATAAAGTGTAATGAAAAGTGAAATATGCAAGTATGGGCCCTTTCCCTTAACCTTAAAAGCTAAGAACTAAAAAGCACTTGATGATACGCATGTGCACCTTTTAACTTGTACATCCTGTAAATATGCAAGCCATTCATCACCAAAGAAGAAATACTCATCATATTTCCGCTTAGAAAATTGGCTTTTATATTATTATTTTACGCTGCTTAAGGAGCGAAGGTTCTTAGGGAAATTCAACCCAATTCTATACCATCGTGGAAAAAACCAATTAGCCTCAAAAGTAAATGCTGAGAGCAGCCGCTATGATGAATCCTACATAAGGGATGTTATTTAATCCAAGATTAGGGATTTATTACCATCTCAGACTTGCATTTCTTGTTTATTTATTTATTTTGGTCTTTATAATTTTTCTACTATAGTGAATATATCATTTCAATAGTTTAGATAATTTATCCCAAATATATATAACATGATGTTCTTACCAAAAAAACCAGCGACTCTTCAAATTTTTTTTGTTTTCTTAGTTCGGTTTCAAGTCATTTGCATCCATAACGGGCAGAAATCATGAAATTGGTGGTTACAAAGAGCCAATGTATTTAACTTATGGAACAATGAATGATAAAAAGCAAAGGACAACTGTGTATCAATGCCTGGACCATAAATTCCATTTTTTTCACTTTTTATGCATATCATGACTGTGGGATGAAAATAAAAAGATTTATAGATCCATGAGAGCAGAACTATCAAGGCTTTTAAAAGAAAATGATACCTTTACCATGACATAGCAAAAGTGGCAAAGCAGCAGCCCTTCTAGCAGAATCTTGAGAACTTTCAACTTTATTCTTCAAGCTCCTAAAAGATAGAGGTGCAAACATGGTTTAGGGTACATTTGACTGCTTGAAGGAATAAAAAATGTTCTAAAAAATGATATTTTATAGATTTGATCATTTGGTTAGATGTAATTGAAATCAATACTGATTTTAAAGTCTAAAAACACCTACAAATTCTTTTAAATTATATTTTCACTCAAAATAAGAGAAAACAAAATCACCTGGAGCATGGAAGCCAACCACTCAAACCAACCACTACACTGAGGTTAATTGGGTATGGATTTCCACTTCCTAATCTCCCATAAGCACAGCAAACTGCAGAGTAAAGGGCAGTTGAAGCGCCCATACTGAAACCGCCAATACCAAGTTGAACTGCATTAACAGCAAAATCATTCCAGAAATTAGAAATCATTCCTAATGTTGTAGAAATCACAACATGCTTGGAAAATGTAATATATCTTAGGTAAAAGTAAATGTTTTTTTTCAATTTTAGTTCCTGAGATAGTCACCTCCTTATGTTACTTTGAAGGCGCTTTTTCATTCAGGCTCAAGCTTTACCTTAACTCGGTTTGGACAGCAAATTTGGGCTAATAATGACGATTATTAGGATAAATTAGTAATTTGGTTAATGAACTGGACAAATTAGCTAATAAATTGGAAAATAATTTAGCTTATTAATAAAGAATTAAAGGCTACATAAGTAATTAGGTTGATCAAGTATAATGATTCAAATTAGTCAATAAATGATGAGGATAATAACCGTTTAAACTAATAATAAATTATTTATGCAATGGTCCCAACTCTTACTCATTGAGATAGTCCGCTTTGTCCTAATGGCCTCATAGTTTTGTACTTATACACCAAAAATGGGTCAACATGAATCTTAAAGAGATCTAACAGCAGACAAAAATGATGACGTGGCTGACCGGGATCCATCAAAAATAGTTCAAGGGCCTCTGTATATCCGGCCGATATCTGCAAGTAAGCTCAAGACGAGCAGAATTTGACCGGCTCTCTTAATGTTTGCCGGTGCAAAGCTCAAGCGGACGAACTTGTCGACATCCTTCAACCAAGTTGGGAGAATAATGACAGTCGCCCATATCTAAAGTGGTCGGCCAGGGGTCTCCCAGCCAGCCCTTCAGCAATAGCTGCCAGGAAAATGGCCCAACCGGTCGCTCCCTCAGGCCCCCAACACATGGCAGCCCGGCCCAAAATTCGGCCAGATGCCCTCCCAGATTACCGGCCTCGCCCAACCGAACACAATTGCAGAAGCCCGACCCTAATTACGTGCCGACCAAAAAGCCCCCGCTGTACCTATTTTTTTAGGGGTAAAAATGTAATTAGACATCCCTCATTCCTATAAACAATGGCTTATTTTATGAATAAACGTTAGGCAATTGTACTATTCATTATCAAGCTTTTTATTTTCTTCCCCTCTCTCGTAGTCTATCCCTAGGTGTGTCTCCCGGGCAATTTTGGATTCAACAATCTTATTGATGTAACCTCCCAGGAGGTCACCCATCCTGAGAGTGCTCCTGTATGAGCACGTTAACTTAAGAGTTTCTAATGAAATTTTAGCCATTACACTCCTACATTTTTAAGAGTATACTGATTTTCTATTTAATGGATTCACAATATGTTTCACTTGAGTTAATTGACATTCTTGATGGCTTTCTTAACCTATAATTATTTGCCCTTAAAGTTCAAGAGGAGGTTCCCAACAAGACTTTATCCCATTAAGGGTTCAAGGAGCGACTCCCATGAAACAACACTTTATCTTATATGACACTTAATTCCTATATTCAAGTTGATGCAATGCTCTAATACCATTTGTAACAGTTTGAACTCTCAATCCTCAAGATATTGTCCACTTTGGCCTAATAGCCTTACAATTATCTTTTTGGCGTAATTTCCCAAGATGTCACCCATTCTAAGAGTGCTTCTATATGAGCATGCTCAATTTTGGAGTTTTGATGAAATTCCAACCATTACAACAAAAGGAGATTTGTCATTTAAGAGTTTGGCTTCAGTCTATTCAAGAGTTTGACAATAAACATTTAGATCATTTCTTAATGTGTGTCATCCTTGCACAAGGGCCAAGCTAATCTTCCATATATCATTCCAAATTTATCATGTCTATTCTGATGAAATTTCAACCACTACACCAAAGGCACTTCGATCTTTAAAAGTTCATATTCATTCTACATCGAAGGGTTCAAAACTAAACCAAGTAATTAACCAATTTAACTAAATTACTTGTTAACGATTGATTATAATATTAACTAAGAATATAATTAGTCTTTTACAATGCATAATTAAGCCAATTAATGGTTAAAAAAGATTAAGAAAATAAATTAGTTTAATCCATCATTATTAAGAAATACAAACTATTATACAAGGTAAATGTTAAATATTTCCACGAGCAACATAGGGTAAGCTAGATTAAAAGCTTATGCACCTTCTCTATAGTAACTAATGAGCTTATCCAAGCCCATGCACTAAGGGTGCAATAAGCCAGACAAAAGTTAATCAGCCTATCCGATTTTCATATTAAATATTGATGAGCTTAAAAAAATTAAGCTACTTTAAATTGAAGTCAAACCTCCATCCAACAACCCTTTAGCACAAAACCAACCAAACCAAAGATCAAAAGTCTAAGATAAAATATCACAAGTAAAAAATTATTTCTGTTAGAAACTTACCGCCAGCTGGTTCAGCTGATAGAAGGTTTGCAACATGGGTAGCTGACGCATCCATACCTTCCATATCATCTGGACCGTTCTCAGAAAATTCTCCAACATCAAACCCTAATAATATATACAACATAATATGATTTAAATTCAACATCCAACAAAAAAAGCTAATCCATTTCTAACACAAGCATTAAGGTTTTCAGAAGTAGAAGCATGAGGCAAGAGGCATTTATAAGCGTGCTTACTCACATGCAGTGCAAGGGAACCCGCCAAAAGCTGCAACAGGTCGGGTAGGTGCTGTAGGACAGATCCATTTAATCTGTAAATATAAATAAGTAGAAAACAGTTTCCATGAAAATTTGAAAAAGGAAGGTTGCAACTTGCAACAAATGCATTGTTAATTTATATTATAATCCCTTACATTAGGAAGAGGAAGTGTTTCCAAGAGCTGGGACCAGCTGGAAAGAAAATTAAGCAGTAAGTGTCAGATTATTGTTATCTCAAAATCAATAAGATTAGTTACAGAGATATAGATGAAGCTTTGGATAGAGTTGAAAAGCTTTTAAAAAGAATGAATGGTTGAAAAGATAATAACCAATGCCAATGTTATAATTATCTCTAAAGTTTAAGAAACTCAAGCTATTTATAAACTAGTATGAGAATGTTTAATTTTGTTTCAAGTAACCAAGAAATAATTTTAAAATAATTATAGAAGAAGAAGTTTCCATTTAGTTCATGCTCAGAAATATGACAATAACGGGCAAGCTACTATGGTCAGTCTTCATTTCATGTGCTCGGTACTAAAGTATATTAGTAATGTTATACACATGTTAAAGACAAGGCATATCAAAAGGGAAGAATTGGCTAATAAAGAAAATATCTATCAAATTAATCGAAGGCAGATAGATTGCTAAATATAAAACTTACACAACCAAAAGATAAACACTGCAGATAAATATTTTTTATGGCTAATGAAAATAAACAAACTGAACATAATAGAGAAAAAGGACGGCGCCGTACATATTATATCTAATATTCTTACACGGTTTTTGAAAACAAATAACATCATTGTGAGCACAATATAAAAAAATATATATTTTTAAACATTTACATGCATATAGTACATAAGTACTTGTCTCAAGCAAACAGCCACAAACTACAGAATGTCAAAATTTTAAAAAAAGTAAATCATGTATGATTATCTCAACAGGGCTAAAAGTAACTGGTTATAGAATAAGAAGAAAGCAGACAACCATTAATTATTTAATGTTGCTTACTACAGTTATTCTGCTATGTAAACCTAGGAAAAGTACAACACAATTGAAATGAATATATTACCACATCGAGATAGTAAGCAGTGGTCCCAAATAAGAATTTAGGCATACAAATTATTCTTTAGAATCCTAGAAGAAGACATCTATTAAAGGACAAGCACAATTGAAAGTAACATTAGCTTTATTTTATTATATTCTAAAAAAATGAAATATTTAATGAACTGCAAAATGATCCAATAAATAGAATAACATGACTACTTATTAACTTAAAGAATAGCCCTGCCATTTTTCATCCACTATTTTACAATAGAAAGGAATCATATCATCCCTTATTAGCATGAAAAAAAACAAGCTTAAAGCAAAACAAGCATAAGAAGCTCTTAAATATATTTAGTAAAGTAATACTAGGTATACCTGAAAGAACAAAACCATGGCAATCATTTTTATAGAAAAGTAGAGAATAAAGTGGTGAGCACAATCATATTAAGGGACAATCTTCCATAATGGTATAGACATACAGTAACCACTTTTTGACATATTCATGCCATAAGTCATTTTAAGTTGGTGATAGTTTGAAATTTTAATAAAGACAGCAAGCACTTCTTTTACTTTCTTTTTCGTATTATGAAATACAATAAACTGATATTTTTAAGAACGACTAAGCTTAAAAAACTCAAGAAGAGAACCATTGTGCAGAATAGAATCCAATTCAAAAATAAATGTTTCTCAACTACAAGACAGCATATAAGCATCCATGATTAGTAGTAATCAAGAGAATGAAAAAAAAAGGAAAAAAAAAAAAAGAAAAAAGAGTAAGACTGCTACTTTAACAAATTCAGAGTAATTAAACAACTAATAAGCGTAAACAACACCTTGCTCCGTTATCACCAAGGCCATGAAGCCAGGCAATAGTAGCCTGGTGTCTCCCCTTGGGTTTGACCACATGCGTCCTCCCAAACTCAAAAACCCTCCTGTTAGTCCTACCCCCTGCATTCCCACTCAATGACTTCAACAATAGAAGGCCATAACAAGAGCTAATAAAACCATTTCATGCATGATATAAATAATTGACACACAATATATATTATATATATATGAAACAGAAGAGGATAACAAATGATGCAAACCAGAACCAAGCGAGCTGCTTCCATAACTCATCTTCACCAAATAGCAGCAGCAATTATATCTCAAAACTTCACCTTGTTCAACCGCTGGCTCTCCTGCAACAAACAGCAACCAAAAGAGCTCTATTTATACTCAAATACGGAAGCTGGAATCCCACCACCACTCACCACGTACAGGCTGTAGCTAGAAAAGGCCTGGAAATAATACAAAACGAGGGAAAAAAGGAGAAAGGGACAACCCCAATGAGGCAAGAAAAAGATGGGAGTAAAGGAAAAGAGCTTTTTTATTTCATTTTAATTTTTTTTTTTGGCTGGCGATCAGAGAATCTATGAACATTACAGAGACGCAACCATGCATGAGCCATGGAGGTGATAATAAAACATAAAAGGTGAATTGAGGGAAAGGGGAGATGGTGCGCTTAAGCTAGAGTTTACATACAAGAATCAATGCTTTTTGGCAGTGGAGAGGGAACAAATAGCAAAAGACCTAGAATATTTTTAACGGTGAACCAGCAAAGATTCACTCTTTATCGGCATTTTCAGCGTTAGGGCTTTCACATAGGTCGGGATATTAGTATATCAATGGAGACTTCGTATCGATCTTAGAGGAACTTGCCATTGGAGAGTGTAGTTCAGGCTATCTGATTAGCTGCCGGCCGCATTACCCATAAGTGGAGGCGGTTGTGCTCTGCGGAGCTCCGGCGATGAGATTCCACTTATACTGAGTGCCCTGTCAAGTGTAGCGTTTTCTACTGGAAAAAAATATTACATTGGATTATCATAATTTGTATTTGGAGTTAAGTGTACATCACTATAATTTACTAGCATTAATCAGTATTAAAAATGTTGGGCCCACTTGATATACGACGTCTCACTATTAGACTTCGGATACATCCGAAGTCCGGATGTAATAGTTTTTCTTCGTATTGAGCAAAAAATATTCCAATCGGATGTCTGTACATCCGGACGAGACGGACGGTCATTCAACGATTTTAACTTTGCCCGTTAATAATGTATATGACAATGTGACAATCAGCAATTGCCCGTTCAAATATATTTTCACCGTAACTTAATATTTTGTAATACATATATATATTACTATTACATTATAGAAGTCCTTTGTATTTTTCTAATATAAAATCCTAACACAAATTTTATGATGATCATAATAGTTAATCATAACATTTAAAATAATTTAGTCTAGTCTTATACACTATTATGTAATTTTTTTCTAAAAAATTTCATTAATTAAATTAGTTAAGTTATAGATCCGTCTTACTATTAGAAAATAAATATATTTATTTTTCTCCTATAGGTATAATCGAGTCCCTTATTAATGCTTCAAATGGCAAGAATTAGGAAAGTTACTTAAAATTCTTAATGTTGTTGGCGGAGAGCCACATGTCAAGTGGGCCTACCGCAATACACTGGGATTGGTTCGTGTTAAAATTTATGAGGCCCACTTGACAGAAAAATTATTGCGTCCGGGCGGCATATGCAAAGTTGGGTCTGGACTCCAATTACATGACGACACGTGTTCGCGTCGGCCTCATCTCTCAAAACACAAAAATACAACCGCGGGTTGTATTGAAATATTCCAGAATACTACCATAATACAACCGACAAATTTAATAACGCGACCCAACCCGAACCAATTTTTTCAACAGAAATAAAGTCGTGGTTATATTCAAATATTCTGCGGTTTTATTGGAATATTCCCCGGTTTTATTGTGGTAGTATTCCGATAATACAATACAACCGCGAAATATTCGAATACAACCGCAGTTGTATTTGAATATTCCGCCGCTTTATTGAAATATTCTCGGTTGTATTATGGTAGTATTCCGGAATATTTCAATACAACCCGCAGTTGTATTTTTGTGTTTTGAGGGATGAGGCTAACACGAACACGTGTCGTCCTATGATTGGAGTCCGGACACAACTTTGCGTACGCTGTCCGGACGCAGTAATTTTTTCACTTGACACGCGACGCTACACCATTAGACTTATATGCATTCAGAGTCCTGCCCTAATATTTATTCGTTATTTTTCGTTATTTGTTTTATTTCTCCAATGCTAATGACCAATTAAGAGTTGTGCACTTTTACTTTGGCATTAGTTTCTCTTCTCCACTACTAAATCTGAATTAATTATTTTTATTTATAATTAAAAAGCCTTTAAACTATGCATCTTCCTGCTATTATAAAAAATGACTTGTGATTCTCCCACATTAAATCCCAGCCTTTCATTTCTATAGCTTTTATGATTTCAAATCTCCACTCTTAATTTCAATAGATGAATCCTAACCCTATATATTCCATCTAAGTTATATCATCAGTTATGGTTTTATAATTGAACAACATATATGCAAATTAATTACAGTATATAATAAATAACCAATATACTAAAAGTCGACCGTTATAATTCAAAAAATCCATTCTTCTTCCTAGATCATTTCATTCCATTTTATGAATCCCTCCATTTATCTTTTATTGTCTAATTTATGTATATTTAATTTTTTTAAATTTATGTATTAATGTTATTGTTCTAAACTTAACAACTAGGAACATAGAGACTGCAATAACAACAGAAGTTTTATCCTACTAAGTGGGGTCGGTTACATGAATCTTTCATCTTCATTGCATCCTATTTATTGTCATGTTGTTATTTAATTCTAATAAATTAATATAATTTTTTATACAGTATGCCTAAATTTTTCTAGGCTTGCCTTTACTTTTCTTAACGTAAGTCAAATCTAAATCATCCATTCTCCTAATCGGATCATCAGATAGTCGACTTTAATGTGACCAAGCCATCTATGACGACTAGCTCTAATTTTGTGTGTCATTGGAGCTACACCAACCCTATCACGGATATATTCATCGAAGCGTAGAGACTGTGATGCGAATAATCTAAATTCAATTCAGTCAAAAGGGTTAAAGTTGAACAAAAAATTTTTTAGCTTGTTTAATAAACAAGCCGATGACAAATAAAAGCCGGTTTATTCTTAATATTAAGGCTCTCATTTGGCTTCATAATTAAAGAGACGAATACATATGAGTAATAACTATTTGTATCGTTTGAATTCGTCGGGAGAGTGAATTGAACGAGCTAACAAAAAATCTCACTTATTTTATACTTGGTTTATTTACAACCAATCCACATCAATTTTGCAGCTAAATTTATAAATTAGAAAAAATTTTACTCTTTGTCGATAAAAAATTAAAGTTTACATATCTAGTGCTTACATTTTACTTTACATTTATGTCATCAGAATGTTTCATATCACATTAAAAATGTCGCTACTTTAATTTTTAAAAAGTGAAATATACTTTTATGCATAGCTAAAGTAGCATATACATAAAAATTGAACTTTATATGTTAGACATGCAAATACATAAGAATTGAGTGTTATGCATGCATTCCAAAGATTATTATTTTATTTAGATTGTAGCTAAAGGTAATTTAAATTCAAATTAATTTTTAATTACACAAAATTGAATTATAAAATTTACTTATTTATTATATTAAAACCAACAAATTTTTCGTCTTTCTAATCTGAGGACTTGAAAGAGTTTAGATTAATCTTAGATTCAAACTTCCTATAAAGGTAAGCACCTATATATAATTACTTCTTAAGGAATAAAGTTCCTTAAAAAATCTTTTGATTCTGGTTGTGGTATTTTCTTTAAGAAAAATTTAAATTAGTTTTCACGATCGATCATTGTGGAATATCAAAAGAAATGTCTCAAAGGTGAAACATTTTACTGATGAAACTCAAAGGAAGAAGAATAGTAAATGTCGAAGATACTGAGAAATTTAGTGGCATATCCACTATTCTATTGTTTGACTTTAGTGATTTTGAAAGAGATTTATTTGATGTTTCATTTGAAATTTCATAAAAAATTTAATATATAGATACACAATATATGATCGAGAGAAAGCCTAGAATGTGTTGATTTATGTCGTGACTAAATGAATAACTTTGAAATCTTAAAGCTGAAGAAAGGTTTGCTGAAGTAAATAAAACCTCAGAAACATAGTGTCACAGTAATCATGAAAAGAAAAATAAAATGTATGACTTACAACCCTATCTAGAAAGAGCTATCATCTAAACCTCCTAATCTTATTTAAAAACATGCATGATCTATCTTGATGAATGTAAGATAAGATAGATTATTACTTATTAAGAGAAGTAGGTTTTACAACGCGATTATAAAATTGAGCTGTCTAAATATGAGTAGTATACATAATATCTTAAGACTAATATCAACATATTTTTACAATTTAAAAATTTTAAATTTTTAAAGCTCATCTCACTCAAGTGTTTTATTAATTTGCAAATGATATGCAAATGCAAAATTCATTTTATATGGTTGTGACTCTCACAGGACATATCACCCTTTTTGTGAAATAAAAAAAAACCACTAAAAATAAGGAATAAATGCGATATGAAATGCTTATGCATAGAGTAATCATTTCGCGCCTATTCCTAAACCGCAAAGATGTTGCTACTCAATTTTATGCACTATCAATTTTATTGTTTTATATGCACGATATTTCTAAGGAATGAATGCAATGTTTTCTTTATTTTTATTTTGGTTACGAGATTCATCTAATTTTAAAAAACTTATGTTAAAATTGTCTGATTAGAATAAAAAATTAGTCCTTAATAAGCCTACCGATAACCCAAGCAGTAGCAACAACAACAACAACAACAACAAAGCCTTAATCCCACTAAGTGGGGTCGGCTACATGAATCCTTTTTCTCCATTGTGTCCTATTTAGTGTCAAATTTTCGTTTAATTCTAATAAATTAAGATCATTTTTTATGCAATAAGCCCAAGTTTTCCTAGGTCTGCCTCTGCCTTTCTTAACATAAGTTGTATTTAAAACATCTACTCTCCTAATCGGATCATCAGTGTGGTCGACGTCTAATGTGACCAAACCATCTAAGGCTACTCTCTCTAATTTTATCCGTCACTGGTGCAACTCCAACCCTTTTACGGATATATTCATTTCGCATTTTGTCTCTAAGTGTAAAGCCACTCATCCACCTAATCATTCTCATCTCGGCAACACTTAACTTAACATTATGCTTCTCTTTTAAAGGCCAACATTCAGCACCATAGAGCATTGAAGGTCTCACCACCATCTTATAAAATTTTCCTTTCAGTCTAAGCGGTATTTTTCTATCACACAATAGGCCGAACACATTCCTCCACTTCAACCAACCAACCTGAATTCTACTATTAACATCCCCATCTATATCACCATCGCTCTGAACAATGGACCCGAGATATCTAAATCGTTCACACCTTTTAATAATTTGATCACCCAAAGTTACACAGCTGTCACTAGACCTACTATTACTAAAATTACATTCCATGTATTCAGTTTTAGTTCTACTCAAACGAAGACCTTTAGACTCCAATGTAGACCTCCATAATTCAAGTTTTTCCTGGACTTTTTCTCGTTGTCTTATCCACAAGGAGGATATCATCAGCAAAAAACATACACCAAGGTACATCCTCTTGTAAATGCCCAGTAAGACCATCCATAAATAAAGCAAAAAGATATGGGCTTAAAGCCGATCATTGATGTAAACCAACAGAAATAGTAAAATACTTGGTCAATCCTCCTTCGCTCGAACACATGTAACAGCTCTAGCATACATATTTTTAATGACTTGAATATAAGTCATATCAACACCTTTCTTCTCAAGGACTCTCCAAAGAACATCTCTAGAAACCTTATCGTAAGCTTTTTCTAAATCAATAAAAATCAAATGTAGATCCCCCTTATTATCTCTGTACTTCTCCATCAAACCTCTCAATAAATATATAGCTTCCATGGTAGACCTGCCCGGCATAAATCCAAATTGATTATGAGAAATCTTCGTAATACGTCTTAACCTATGTTCAATTACCCTCTCCCATAATTTTAAAGTATGACACATCAATTTAATTCCTCTATAATTTGCACACTCTTGTGCATCTCCTTTATTCTTAAAAATGGGGACCAAAATGCTCTTTCTCCACTCCTCAGACATCCTTTTAGTTTTTAAAATAATATTAAAAAGTTTAGTAAGCCAGGAAACCCCCAAATCACCTAAACATTTCCACACTTCAATTGGGATATCATCAGGTCCTACAGACTTTCCCCCTTGGTTTTCTTTTAAATCCTCATCAACTTCTTTTTACTAATGCGACGGTAAAAATGAAAAGTTTTATTATTATTAACGATATTAAGATCACTAAGGTTAATCGTACTTTCAGCATCATCATTAAAAAGTTTATCAAAATAACTCACCCACCTATGTTGAATATCTTTTTCTAAGAAAAGCACTTTTTGATTTTCATCTTTAATACATTTTACTTGGGTTAAATCTTTACATTTCTTTTCTCTTTGTTTAGCTAGTTTATACATATATTTTTCACCTTCCTTAGTATCTAACATGTTATAAAGATCACTAAAAGAAGAATTTTTAGCGTCACAGATTATTCTTTTACACTCCCTGCGGCCGTTTTATATTTTTCCCGTTCTCTACGCTTTTACATTTAAACCAATTTTTATAAGACAACTTCTTATATTTTATCTTTTCTTGCACATTATTATTCCACCACCGACTATTTTTATTTATAGAAACTTTTTCTTTTGATTCTCCAAGTACATCTTTAGCCACTTGTTTTATAAGTATTAGTTAATTTTTCCCACATAACATTCGCGTCTTCACGAACATCCCAAATATTTAAATCTTGAATTTTACTCGTAAAAATAATTTTATTTGTGTCTTTTAGGTGCCCCCATCTTATTCTACGATGTTGAATCCTAGTATTCTTTATTTTACAACTCTTCATCTTAAAATCTAGAACTAATAATCGATGTCAGGTACTTAATCGCTCACTTGGAATCACCTTACAATCCTTACAATCTCGACGATCTCTTCTTCTCATAAGAAAATAATCAATTTGTGTTTTATTAGATCCATTCTTATAAGTAATAAGATGCTCATCTCTTTTCTTGAATAAAGTATTATTAATAATTATATCATACGCTAAAGCAAAATCTAAAATGGCTCTACCTTCTTCATTAATCGCTCCATAACCGTAGCCACCATGAATATTTCTGAAATCTTCTACCACTCTACCGACATGTCCACTTAAATCTCCTCCAATAAAATTTTTTTCTTCAAGGAGTATCAAGTGTATTAAGTTTTCTAGATCATTCCAGAATTTATCTTTAGAGCCTATATCTAAACCAACTTGAGGAGCATAAACACTTATAATATTAAAAATCTTAGTATCAATAATAATCTTAAGTTCTATAATTCTATCTCCAACTCTATTAATTTTGACAACATTATCTTTCAAACTCTTATCTATAATTACACCTACACCATTTCTAGTACGACTCTTACCGAATCACAATAGTTTAAAACCTAAGTTATCAATCTCCTTAGCTTTTTCTCCAACCCATTTAGTTTCTTGAATACATAGGATATTTATCTTTCTATGGATCATAATATCAACCAATTCCATTAGTTTACCATTGAGAGTACCTATATTCCAGGATTCTATCCTAATACTAGTATCATGGACTAACTTCTTTACCCGCATCCGTCCGTAATGTAGGAACCCTTGCTTACTTGACACTACACCCGAGCGCCGGTGTAGCGGCCCTTGCACACTTTCCACCGTATTCGGGCCATACGGCGCGTCGCTTCCGGGGGACGCCCCAAGCACTTACACAATGATCAAAAGGATTCATGTCATGATTTTTTTTCGACAAGTTTTACGCTGGCTGTCGACTACCTAATGCAACCCTCCACTTTTCACATCCGGGCTTGGGACCGGCAACGACAGTGTTAAAAAATATGAATAAAATATGAACCTAAAATTTGGTCAGTTCTATCGAGCACAAATAAAACAATACAACAAAGACGACAAAAGGATACCGACCTTAGATATGTCAGACTTTTATTTATGGTTTTCCTCTAATTTTACAGGTGTTCTAGAACTGGAGGAAGAAAATCCATGACGAATTTAATTAGTATTGTGCCAACACCATGTAAATCTTTAGCCACTAAACTACTAACTTTGTTTGGGAAAATTGGGGTTAGGGTCATAATTTATACATTTGGGTTGATCTTTTCAAAAATTAACTTTTATTTGTCTTCATCTTTATCTTCAAGATTGGTTTCAATTTGAGGCTCTTCTTGATCTATTGCCATTGTTTGTTTCTTTTTCCATTTCTTCCTCGATCTGCTGCATTCAAAGTCAATGCTGATCATTAAGTTTTTATTTATGTTAGCAATTTTATCTTCTTTTCCTCATCCTCATCCCTAGCCTCAACCTCAAGTTTTATTTCTGGAAGTCTCCAACTTCTCGTTGCATAGGAGCAGTGGAAGATTGTTTAGCTGCCACATGATGGGCTTTGACGTTCTTCTCTTCCTCTTTTAAATCTTTTGCTTTTCTTCGTCTTTTTTTGCTACCACATTAGTAGAGAAGTCTACTCTTTTCAGTGGAGTGCAGTAAGCATCATCTTCCTAAATAATCACTTAGTGTATTGAAAATGTTTGGAGCTTTCCTTTGATGTAGTATTTTTGTTGATGCAACGATGAATTATCCATTTAATGTAAATTTAACCACGATTGACCCTGTATGACATTGAATGAAGTTCCTGATCTTTGATATAGAAATTTATAGATATCACCAAATCAGCGATCTTTAACAACAAGGTAATTCAATTGAGGGCTCTTTCTATTTTTTAGTTGAAACCACACAACATATCTCATTGTCAGCCTAAGGGCATCAATGCTTACATATGTGAGTGTCCTCAGGTTTATGATATTGATAAAGGTGCCTAGATAAATGAGTACACTTGAAAGAATAAATTTGTTGAAATTCACCATGAAGTACAGTGAATGGTTGTAATCAATTGTTCCCGACAGTAGATCCTTATTTGTGAACATGACCATTGGCTATTCATTTAATGAACAAACCTGATTCAAGGAAGCTAATTAATTCTCAGGATCTAATAAGGCTTTTATTAATGACTCTATCATCTCCTTAGAAAGGATCATGACATCATAAATGCTTAATTTTATTGGTAGTTTCCTAAGACGGGCTAGAATACTATAGTTCACTTTGTTATACAATTCTTCGGGTTCTTTTTGAATTAGCATTTATCGCATTGCAAAATTGGCTCTTCAAGTATAATCACTAGTTTTTATTTGTCTTTTGGAGCTATTCATGGAGGTAGAACTCCTCAATTTTACTTGTGTTTGTTTAATCTTTTCTTGATTTAGACTTGGAATAGTTGCTTCTGACGAGACATTAAAAGGTTCTTTAAAGATGCCTTGAAATATGAAGACTCTAACTTGATTGCTATCAACATCCCCTAAAATTAAAAAATGAGAGTACCGATATCTGAATCATCATTTAAGAAATTTTTAATTGTAGTTTCCATTATTGATCATTAAGTAATATCAACAGGGAAAGACTCAAAGGTGGATAATTTATTTATGGAACTCAAAGTAAGAAGAGTAGGATACGTCGAAGATATTGAGAAACTCAATGACATTTCTACTATCCTATTGTCTTGGCTTTGGTGAATTTGAAAGAGCTTTCTTTGTTGTTTCATTTGACGTTGTATTAAAAATTTAAGACTTAGGTCATACAATATATGATCATGAGAAAACCTAAAAGGTGAGAATTTATATCATGACCAAACGAATAACCTTAGAGTCCTAAAACTGAATTGAGGTTTACTGAACAAAGTATGACTTTAGAAACCTAGTTTAAGAGAAATCATGAAAAACAAAATGTAATGAATTTACAACCCTGTCTGGAAAAGGCTACCATCTAAACCATCTTACCGTAGCGATCCACTTAAAAATTACCTATTTTTAGTGTACATTTCGCGATCATTTTATGTGCATATTTTTAATGATATTACACTTTAAAGGAAGATATTTTGCATGTTCTTGATTTCAGGTGGAAGAAAAAGACTTCTGGAGAAATGAAGCAAAAACGGTGTAATTTGAAGCCAAAATGAGCAAGGAAGAAAATTTTGATCTAACACATATCAATATGTCTTTCTATGCTTAATCTATTTTACATTTCTCACATGTTTTTGAATGAAATTATACTTTAAAGAAAATAGCGCTTAGGCGCCCAAATTGATTGGGTATTGGACTATTTTTGACGGTTCCAAGATGTTCTAGAAGGTCCTAGAGGGAAATACATGTATCAAATGAGTTATTCAATGAATCTAGATACATTTTAATGAAGAGATGTGTTTTTTGGACCAAAATCACTAAACCAAATCAACCAGGCTGGCGCCTAGGCGCCACAGTTATTTTCTAGAAGCTTCGTTGAATGCGACCGAATGTTGAAGAGGTGTCTTAAGCAAACCCTGGTCATTTTCAAAGCTCTATAAATATATATTATTTTGACAACCAAAAGGAGTCTTTTTGTGGTCATTCTAGAGTCATTTTACATAAGGTCTATAGGGTTTTAGTTTGTGTGAGTAGAAGATGTAGAATTCTACATTTTCTGGAGATATTGGTGAGGGATTTTGAGAGATATATGTATGGAATGTACGAGCGGTGCATGGATCAACGAGGAGACTTTGGTGGAGAGATTTTCTTCTTTCTTCTGACACGCCTAAAATATATAAGTTTTTTCCAATATCATTTTAGTCATTTTTGATGATATTACACTTTAAAGGAATGTATTTTGTATGTTTTTTGGTTATAGGTACAAGAAATGGAGATTGGAGCAAAAAGAAGCAAAAACGGTGCAATTTGGAGCAAAAACGAGTAAGAAATGAAATTCTTCTCTGACACCTTTCGATAAGTCTTTTGATGCTGTACGGCTTATTTTTTTAGGGTGTGCGTTTTATTTTGAAAAGGGGGTCACCTAACAGAAATTGTCGGCTAATTTTTAATTTAATTTAAATAAATAATTTGAAAAGTAGTATTTGATTTTAAAAATAATTTTTTAAATTTGAAGATTTTAAGATATGAAATCAAACCAATCTCACATCCCAAATAGTTTATATAAACGAGCACCATACCACAAACCGTGTATCTATCCCGAAGAATAGGCACACTGCTTGACGATGGGGCTCGATTAAATAAACTAGAAGATTTGTGACATCCGTTTGGTCTGCGAACCAATTTTATAAGCCGACAAGTTCCTCGCTTAATATGAAAGCATTAAACAGGGTTTATATTACCCGAGTTCTTTAAAATTCCCTATAAGGGCAAGCCCCTATAGTTAATTACATCTTAGGTGACGGGATTCACCTAAGAAAACTCTCGATAATAATCAATAATTTTGCTCTCAAGAATTTCAAAGTTTAAGTTTTCAAGGGATTGAATTTTGGAATTTCAATAGGGAATGGATCAAATTTGGAAGATTTTATTTTGGGAATTCAAAGGAAGAAAGGTAGGAGAAATCACAGATTCGAAGCAAACTTCGGTAATTTTCCGACTATCCTATTGTTTGGCTTGAATTTAGGAAAGTCCTAATATTTATTTAATGTTTTGATCTTGCCAATTTTAATTAATTAGGACTTATATTTGTATGGTAAAATCATACAAGTAGCCTTGAAGATGTGAGGGTTTATGTCGTATCCGACGACTACCTCGGAATCGTAAGACCGGTTAGGGCTTAATTTGCAATGCAAATGCCTAACAAAAGGTTGAGGATTTATGTTGCACTAGGCAAACTACCTCGAAGTCCTATGGCTTTGTTGTTTAATTCTAGGAATGTTTAGCTGATGTAGAGTTGTTTTGCTGACGAAGATGGTCGTGCTGCCCACCGTGCTCCAAGCTCCTTGTTGTTGCAGAGGTTTAGTTTTAGAAATCATAAGTCAGGAGATGAGAAAGGTGTTTTGGTCTAGAGAAGTCTTAATTTCCAAGTGTTTTTTTTTATGTTTTATTTAAAACAAATCTTAAAGTTGATTATAACAACACCTAGGTTAAGATCCCACGGTTCCATCCTTCCGGCATCGTTATTTTTATCGGATTCACTTAGTCCAGATGAATTTGCTAAACTCAACTGAATGAGTTCCACACTTTCATTTAGACCGTGGGAAATGCCGTTAGCAACACGTAGGTTACATCATCCTAAGTATTCCCGATCATCCAACAGAACGTTTTAATTTAGTTGTAATTGCAGTTTTGTGTTCTGTTTGTGATTAAATTTTGAGTTGTTTTATATTTTGAAATGTTGTGGCGTTGAATTTTATCTTGCAATGACTTTTAACTTAGTTTTGGTTTCAGTTTTAGGGGCTACCCTGGAGGTGTGGGTTTTCATGCAACAGTTGTTTATCATGCAAGAAAAGTAAGTGTGATGCGATTAAATAAATTACAATAAGGTAAATTGCAATAAAATAAAAGCGTACCTGGAGGGTATTCCTGTCATCCCAAGCTGCACTTAAAACACAATTAGAATATTTAAGCAAGTTCCTAGGTAAAGCTAAGAGAAGGGTTATGGTTTTCTACCAAATTCCTAATCCTATAGCTAGTCATTTCCTATGACGTCTAGGTTCTTGTGTTTTGGTTTCGAGGACGATTTTCTTCATCGAAGAACAATTAAGTTCAATTGTTCTTATAAGTATCCTATCATATTGAGAAAGTGCTTAAGAAGAATATTAAACATCTTTTCAATACTCGCTAGGATTGTTTTAAGTCCAAATGAATTTAATTGATCGTGTGAAGTAATCGTCCGAGGATTCAAGTTTTGTTATTATCTTGCTCGAGTGAACTAGGACATTTGAATATCCTATAGGTGAAGTAACATTTCATTTAACGTTCTATTTAGGAGTTATGACAACCAAAACTTTCAAGGGCAAATTGGTGTTCAAATGATTTAATTTAAGTTAATGGGTTTAAATTTGGAATAGTGTTCAAGTTACTTCATCTTGAATTTATTTAAATTCTTTATGTCTTAGGTGATGTTATTTAATTCAATTTAATTTAACTATGTAATTTAATTTGGTTTAGTTTTAATTTTAATTTAATTTTAATTTTAATTTAAATTTTAATTTAATTTAATTTTAATTTGATTATTTATTTATTTTTTTAATTTAATTTAATTTAATTTAATATGTTTTAATTTAATTTAATTTAATTTAATTTAATTTAATTTAACCATTATTTTGATTTAATTTTATTTAATTAATTTAATTTAACTTTAATTAAATTTAATTCAATTTAATTTAATTTATTCAATTTAATTTAATTTAATTTTATTGATTTAATTTAATTTAAATTAATTTAATTTGTTTGATTTAATTTAATCTTTAATTTAATTTTATTTTTTATTTTAATTTAATTGAAAATTTAAAGAAAAGTTTAATAATTTAACTTTTAACTTAATTTTGATGATTAAGTCCATTAATATTTTAAAATTTAAATTTGAATTATCATTTTAATTGGAAATTAAATATTATTGAGATGATTAATTTAGGGATTCTTAAATTAAAGAACAAATCTCTTCCTAATAATATCCCTATTTAATAATTCCAAATTTATTATTCTTCCAAATTTAATCAATTATTTAATTAATGTTTGTTTTAATTATTTTTAAATTGTTTAATAGGTTTCTACCCTTTAATTATTTAAATTTCAATCATCCAAATCAGATTAAGATCAAATATTTTACTTGTTAATTTTATTAAGCCTAAAGTTTTAATTAAGGGTTAAAATTTTAATTACCACTTTGCCCTTCAAGCTTAATAATTTCATAACTCACTAAATTGAACTTAAATGAACTTGAAATGTTTATGTGACTTCACTCATATGCCAATAAAGACATGAGAGGAGAAAATGTGATTTTTCTATATTTAATTTATTTATGTAATTATTTTTGGTGGAAAATAGGAATTCCCAAGGAAAATTTAATAATATGAACAAGGGAAAGTTTCTGTCCTTAAGAAAATTATGGGATATGCCTAATGACCAGAGGACCACTTGGACCAATTTTGGTGATTTTTTGAATTATATTATTTTTATTATAATTATTTAAAGTTTTGGAGTATTAATTAATTTAAAAATAAAATAAAGGTTGAAAAATTAATTTTATATTTTTCAAAAATCTCTCTGATATCAAGAAAATCAGAGAATCAATTTTTACAATTTTCTAATTTTTCTTTGATTTATTAGAATTATTTTAGTGAAAATGCTAAAAAAAATACATTTTTTAATTTTAAAATTACCTTAGGGCTTTAAAATTTAATATCTCATTAAATAGACCTAAGAAAAATATGGGGTTTGCTCCTAAGTGATTAAAATTCAAAATGTGACATTTTGGTGAATTTTATTATTTTTGTGATTTTTATTATTTTTTAATTATTAAAATATTAAAATAATACCAAAAAATCAACTTTTTTAGAAAATTGAAATTTTAATTTTCTTAAATTCCCCTGATATCAGAGAGGCTCGAAAACCAATTTGGTGAATTTTTGAAAAGCATTTTGAAAGTTATGAATTTTTAAAGTTGAATTGACTAAATGGCTTAATCGACCCATTTAGTAGGGCTAACGAAGTCCAATTGACCTCAAATTTTTATTGTGAGCTCCTCTGATCCTAAAGGTCAGTGGAGGACTGATTTCAAGTCAATTTGATGTATGGTTAACTCTAATTAATTAGGGATCTATTTTGGGTGTTTAAGCCGATTAGGGTTATTTTAAATGAATGAACTCAAAACCTATTTTTCCTAGGGTCCTCTGGTCATAAGAGACATCACCAAAATTTCCTAGAATTTATTTCACAACATGCTAATTATTGGAATTAAAATACTCAAAACAGCAACATGAATTTGAAAAATCAATAACTTCTCCTAGGGATGGCCTTTGACTTTGGAAAATTCAGGGAATGTTCCCAAATTCAGAGGCTTCAAAAGCCCTATGGTCTCATGTCATGGTGAATTTCCTATATGCATGGAGAATTAAAATAATGCAGAAGGGAAATAAATCATTAAAAATAAAATACTTGATGAAATTAAATGATTTCTTTTCCACATTATTCTCCTACGTTCACTCGAGCAAGAGAGGTACTTTTATTTTATCTTTCCGATTTTTCTACACAAAGTTATGGATTTTTGAAGTTTAGGGAATTAAATAAATCGAAAACACCCTAATTTTCTATTTATCCACGCGGCGCCGCGTCGGCCTCGGCGACTCCGAACGCACGCGCGTCGCCTTCGATTCGGCGCGCCGCCATCCGACTCGGCGCTCCAGGGGCCCGCCGTGTCGTTCGGTCTCCGATTCGACGCGATCCCGGCCGTCCGTCCGCGCGTGTATTAAATGAACGGCATCCGTTCATCGTCCCCGAAGCCTCCTAGCCCGAGAGCCGTCCGTCTTCTGAGCCTAAGATCTCGCTCGATACTTGACCAAATTGAATGTTCTTATGCTCTATGGATTCGTCTCGAGAAGACGAACACATCCATACGGTTTATGTGGCATAAAATTGACTCAATAAAAATGGAGAATGTTCAGATGCTCAGGAAGAAGAGCGAGGCCATAACTTTGCTCGGAGAAGTGTGGCTTCGATGCGAGGGTTGTGTCACCTTCGATTGGATCCCGACGAAGCTCCGAGATGAAGTCTCCTGGTGCCGTGAATTGCCTAGCTATGAAAATGACCACAGCACGATCACAAAGCTTGGAGGTCTGGAACAATCGGGTGGCTTCGGAGATGGGGCTTTCGGTGGGAAACTTCTCCTCTTGGTCCAGGTGAAGGTGTAGGACCGGTCGATTTGAGGATTGGTTCACTGTGGCAAAGTGTCCTGGTTTTGGGTGAAATTTCAGTTGAGAAATTGGATTCTGTTGGTGGGGATTAGGGCAAATTGACACTGGGGATCAACTGCTCTAAGTATGGAGTAGGGTTTGGAACAATTTTGGCAGAGTTTCGGCAAGGTTTGTGCAACTCTCCTCTCATGGCCGTGAGGGGGTCGGGTTTAAATAGAGGTGGTTGGAGAGCCTCACAGGGATGGCCAAGGGTTGGGATCAGCTGCTCTGGGCATGGGAAGAACAACCATGGTGGCCATTGGGCATGGGGCAGCTCAGCAAGGTGGAATTCCAAAGTTGGCTCACATGTGAGCTCTCGGGTGTGGTGTTTTCCGGCGACTGGTGGTGGTCGGCCGGAGCACCGGTCACCATCTTGTTCAGGTGGGTCAGGGCTGGGGTTTAGTGTAGGCAATTGGCAAATGCCATGTGTAAAAGGTTTGGATTAGAATGGAATGGGAGAGGGCTCATTTTGGCTCAAATTGGTCAACCCATCCATTTGGTCTAGGTGCACCACCCAAGGCTTGGTTTAGAAGTTGAATAGAAAGTGATTTAGGTCGGCTTAATCAGTGGGGAATGGTCACCATCCAAGTACAATTAAGCTTAAGCAAGGTTTAGTGGAATCATGGGAGTGGTTAATCACCTTTAGGAATTAAGGAAAGAGTATCCTCCTTTTGCCCAAAATGGCATGGTGACATGTAAAGAGGCTCTCATGGCTTCCATGTGGCTCATGCACTGGCTTCATGGCTCATCTTTGGCTTGGGAAAAGTTAAGTCAATTTCATGGAAATGGATTTAAGAAAAATTTTGGTATTTTGATGGGAATTTGTATGGGGCTTAATTTGGAATGGCTTCATGATGAATTTTTAAACTTAGGGATTGATTTTAATCAAGGGTATGATGAGAAGAATTTGACATATGGGCTTTAGCATGAAATTTGGGCTTTTAGGAAGGTTTCATGTAAGTGGGCTTTTGGTTTAAAAATAGATTTATGGATGGGAATTTTGTAGAAGTTTGGGCCAAATAATTGTTGGGTTTAGCTCATGGATGTGTCATGAGTGATTTGAAGCAAATTGGGAGTGATTTGGGTTTGAATTGGGTTGAATTTGGACTTCTTTGGTGAATGGGCCAATATAGGTCAAATTGGGCTAACTTGGTCCAATGTTGGGCTAGGGTTGAAATTGATGTAAAATGAATGTTGGGAAATGTTTATGGGAGTGTTTCAAAGAGGTTTTGGCTTTGGTTGGGCTTTGATTTTGGGGTTTGGGCTTATTTGGGTTAGGTTTGGGTTTAGGTCAAAATTGGGCTTTTTGGTTTTGGGTTGAATTTAAGTGGGGTTTGGGTCTAAATTTTGGGAAAATCATGTTAGTGTTTTGTTTGTAGGGATGTTAAGGAAGGTTTAGAAAAGATTTGGGGTTAATTGTAGTTGAATTGGGTGAGTTTTGGTTAGGTTTGGGTCATGGGTCCAAATTGGGCTTTAAGGCCAAAAGTGAAATTGGATCCAAATGTCAATCAAATTGGACTTGGGTTTGGTCTAGATTGGTGTTGGGAATGTTGAATTGAAGTTTAGAATTGAATTGGACCAGAATTTGGGTCAATTGGGTAGGCTTGGTTTGACATTGGGTTCACTTTGGGTTAAAATGGGTCAAATTGAGGGTTTTGATAAAAGTGGGGTAAATTGACAAAATTGGCCCATGGTATAGTTGAACAAAATGAAATTGTGAATATTTGGGATTTTCTGGAATTTTCTGAGAATTTTCTGAATTTTTCGATTTTTGGGTCAAGAGGGGTATTTTGGGTATTTGGAGGGTATTGGGAGGTATTTTTGGAATTTTTGGTATTTTTGGCTATGAATGATCAATTTGAGTAATGTGGGAATGTTTGGGAATAATTTTGAGGAATTTTGGGTAATTTAGGTGATTTTGCAAATTTTGGGCAGTTTCAAGGGTTTTGGGTAGGCTAGGCGGGTGTAGGGTCCTGGGGTCAAAAATTGAAAATTTGGAAAATTGAAGATTGGGTAAATGTAAGTGGAATGAAATCATTTTGGTTGAGCTATGAAGCCATATCAAGCCCACATGATCCATGAAGGGACTCATTTGAGGCATTCACTATGTTGTTCCCAACCCTCTTAGCCAAGGGTTTATGGGTTAAGGACCATCCATGTGAATCACCTACATGAGTCAGGAGGTCAAGTTGGGTATGGGTGTGGTTTTAGGAGGTGTGTGCAAGTGTAGTGTATGAGTGTAGTGTGTGTGTAAGTCAGCCCTTCACCGGACTGTGCCACCCGTAGGCGGTCTTAAGTGCCAAAGAGTCCTATAGGAACCCATCCTTTAAACTTCCACATTTGATTTCAACCCTCTAGGTGATTAGGGGTCTATAGTCAAGTTTGTGGAGTTTGCAGGGAGTTAAGAAGTGGTTTGAATTTCTAAGTGGTGGGTCCCAATTCTAATCCTTTAAGATAGTCAAAGGAAAAGCCTAAGGCTAGATCCTAAGTACTAAAGAGAAGAAGAGAAGACCTCATCAAAAATGAGGTCAACAAATGGACCCCCAATAGGTGTGGTGAGCTGACGGAGCACACCGCGCGTATTGGTGTTGACCGAAGCGATCAACAAAACCAACACAAACGTCCAAGTGACAAACTTAGGACAAAGTAGAAGAGTTTCACGTGGGGAGTGTCGAAGTATATCTCTGAGACTGGAGATTCCTGAACTCTCGCTGGGGAAAGGAAAAGGAGGTGAATCCCAAATCACATGACCTGGGGGAATTTCAATTTAGATTTTATTTTGTTTTAGTTTAATTTTTGATGTGTGAGCTTAGATTTTAGTTTGGAGTTTCAATTTAGATTGAAGTTTTGTCAAAATTAATTTGAAGGGATTTGAACTTGAAATGAAAATTGGAATTTTGTGGTTTTAGATGTAACATCTTCAACCTCAAAAGAAAATTGAATTGATTGGATTGAATCATTACAATGAGAAGAGATCTCAGAGCAATGCGGTATTGGATGTAAAATCCTTAACCTCAAGAGTTTGATTTTGATGTATTTCATCGCAATAGGGAAAGAATCCTAAAGCAATGCAGTTTCGGATGTAAAATCCTCAACCCTAAGAATTTGGTTTTGATGTATTTCATTGCGATAGGGAAAGAATCCTAAAGCAATGCAGTTTCGGATGTAAAATCCTCAACCCCAAGAATTTGAATTTGATGTATTTCATTGCGATAAGGAAAGGATCCTAAAGCAATGCAGTCTCAGATGTAAAATCCCCAACTCCAAAAGTTTGAATTTGATGTATTTCATTGCGATATAGAAATGATCCTAAAGCAATGCAGTCTCAGATGTAAAATCCTCAACTCCAAAAGTTTGATTTTGATGTATTTCATTGCGATAGGGAAAGGCTCCTAAAGCAATGCAGTCTCGGATGTAAAATCCTCAACCCCAAGAATTTGAATTTGATATATTTCATTGCAATAGGGAAAGGATCCTAAAGCAATGCAGTCTCGGATGTAAAATCCTCAACCCCAAGAATTTGAATTCGATGTATTTCATTGCGATAGGGAAAGACTCCTAAAGCGATGCGATCTCGGATGTAAAATCCTCAACCCCAAGAATTTGAATTTGATGTATTTCATTGCGATAGGGAAAGGCTCCTAAAGCAATGCAGTCTCGGATGTAAAATCCTCAACCCCAAGAATTTGAATTTGATGTATTTCATTGCGATAGGGAAAGACTCCTAAAGCAATGCAGTCTCGGATGTAAAATCCTCAACCCCAAGAATTTGAATTTGATGTATTTCATTGCGATATGGAAAGGATCCTAAAGCAATGCAGTCTCGGATGTAAAATCCTCAACCCCAAGAATTTGAATTTGATGTATTTCATTGCGATAAGGAAAGAATCCTAAAGCAATGTAGTCTCGGATGTAAAATCCTCAACCCCAAGAATTTGAATTTGAATAGTCATTGACTTTGCAAAGATTTGTAGTGTTGATTTGAAAAGTGTGGAATTTTGGTGTTTCGAGAATTTCATGAAAGTTGTAAAAGACTTTCATGAAGGAAATAGATTAGGAGGGAATATGTAGATGTTACATACCCCGTTCAAAAGAGTTGATCGGAAGTCACTGGTTTGGATTGGATATAATCCCTCGCCATCAGATTCGATCCGCGTCAATGGAATCAACCGCTTCCATCCCAGACAAGGGAGAGAATAGAACAGATTGGATTTCAGATTTGGAAGGTTGAGTTTGAATTTGATTGAGATTTGATTTGAAATTTGGAAAGATTGGATTTGAAATTTGATTTAAAATTTGATTTGGAATCTGGAAGGATTGAATTTGAAATTTGATTTGAAATTTGTGTTCATTTTGTCTGTCCTTTAACGATTCAAATTTATTTTATCGTTTATTTAATGTTCATGTGAATTTGGTGTTCGTCATTTTTAGATTTTTACGGAAAGTTTTTCTTTTATTCTCTTTTTTATTTCTTTCGTTCTTTGTTCGAAGTTCATTTAACTTTATCGGCGTTTCCCGATCAATTTGCACAAAAGAGGTGAAGGCCAAAAATGTGACATGGTCGCTTTCATTCCAATCATGTCGAAGATACATCATACAACTCGATCCGGAATACATCTCATACAATCCATGTAGACTCAAAACGGACTATGTATGATCTTTGTCGATCCATCCAAAAAGGTATCCATCAAAAATCCATGTCCGAATAGTGGGGTACATGGTCGATAACATCACCTTCCAAGCCATCCTTGGCAAGGATGCCGTATGGATGTACGTTGGAGGTGTAATATTTTCCATGCAACTCACAGCTCGTAAGGCCGAGGCTCTCTAGCTCCGGTCCGCTGGAAGTGGTAAGGTGTCTTCCTGTCGTCCATCCTTCCGAAAGTAGCCGAGATCCGCTTCACTCGGTACTCCCGGTATGCAATGTTTAGCGACATCCGCTCCGTTGCCCTTCGGTATCATGACGAAACCTACCGGTCAATGGTATCTTCACCGGCCCTCGGAACTCACCCGGGCTTGCTATCCGGAGGTCGGATCCGAACATGATGTTACACTCGTTCAGAAACAACGCGTGCAAAAAGGTCGACAAAGTCGTGGTGATCTATGTACGGGGGTATGCGATCACCCTTCTTGTAAATGTTAATAATGCAAATTTGTTGGGTATGCAATCCGCTGGCGTACCCTCCATGTTATCAATCTTTTTACCATTCTCTTGATGACTAATGGCATTGGATCCACTTGGCCATGACGGAGTATCCCCAGTGGGTTCCCTTCCTCGTCTTCCGCGAAGTCGTAGCGAGCATCCACATTGTATCATAATTCTACCTTTCCCTGGCATCCATCTCCGGGGTTTTGAGTAAGTGTTTTCTCTTAGGCTGCCCGCTCAGCCCATTCTTTTCAAATCCCGGATGCAGTCCACGATTTGTTGTTGTTTGTATTCTAAGAACACGTCTGTATGTAGCTCGAGGCCTTCTAGTATATTGATCCTTCTGCCTCTGATTCTTTCGAAGTATTCAAAAGTTTTCTTTTCGACATTATGCATTCTCTCCAGCTCATATTCCGGAATAATCTGCAAATGGCGGGGCCTGGTGACGTATTGCGGGATATACGGCTCAATCCCTTCACGTTCTCCTGCATACCTCGGCTCCTCGGGGATGATGTCCGTCTAGACATCCTCCGGGGTTGCTTCTGCAACAAGGTTATGCATTGCGGGTGGTTCCATCTCGGTGGCGTGGTAGCCTTCTTTCTTCGATCTTCGTGAGATTTCCCCGGTCCCTTCCGTTATCCTAGGAGCTGGCCTCCTTTCTTCCGTACCCGGTGAACTGGCGTCCTTGTAGTATATGTACGGCGTAGCAAGCTCGCCTCGTCGCGCCTGTCTGCTTGCTAGTTTGGTTAACATCTTGCGGATACGGCGATTTTTATTTCTTCGCTGGGTTCTTTGTGAGAGTAGCTCTTCGTACTTCCCGAATTTCCGTGGCGCGCGCCGACAAGCTCGCCTTTTGCCGTATGCGACTACGGACTTGATTCTCTTATCTTCTTCGGTGCTTATTTTCCTTTTCTTGTTCTTCGGATTGGTGGCTTGGGCCACCCACTTTCATTGCTCGTCGACGGCGGTTCCTCTCGATCAATCCGGGACCCGATCACTTTCCTCATATTGCAGGCCTGCTGGTGCGAAGTCTGAGTCAATCTCTATTATCGCTCCATCTTTCACCCTCTTTTCGTCGAGTGCAAGACTTACGCCATTTCTAAAGTTCAGGACCAACCGCCCGTTCGAAATTTCCCTACGAAAAGACAAGGAAAAGGATCAGGGGCTGTACTAAGAACAAGAACATTAAGAAAATGTTTATTAAAGACAATTTTTTTTATTACTTCTATATTTTTAAATTTAACAGGAATGAAGTGGGATAAGATCAGGAAAGAGATTTTGATATGGAAAAGAAAACAAGGAAAACTTTATTATCATGATTTTATTTATTTTATCACATTTTTATTATTTTTGGGTTCGGACCCAGTCATAAGTAACTACTTCGCCCGTGCTTCTAGGGATGAAGAATTCATTCCTTCGAAACATCAGGTAGCGTAATACTTTTTCAAGTATCGTCCATTGATCGGAAGCATATGTCGTTCTCCTTGGCAATTCACTAGCTGGTAGGAGTCTCCTGAGTATACTGCCTCAACCACAAATGGCCCTTCCCAAGTGGGTTCAAATTTTCCTCATATCTTGTGGTGTGCAAGAATAGGTCTCTTGAGAACGAGAACTAAATCACCAACTTTGAAGGTTCTTGGGCGGACCAGTTTGTCATGGGCTTGAACCATCTTAGCTTGGTATAGTTCTAAATTCTGGCTGTGCTGCAAGTCTTTTCCCTTCCAGAGCTTTCCAATTCTTCTAGTCGTAATTTGGCATTCTCTTCTGTCGTGATTCTGTTTGCAACTGCAATTCCGAGTGAATGAAGCTGAACTTCTAAGGGTAACACTGCCTCGGACCCATACACCAGAGCGTAAGGTGTAGCTTGAGTAGGAGTTCTGAAGGTTGTTCGGTAGGCCCATAAGGCTTCAAATAACTTCTCGTGTCAATTTCAATTATTATTGCCCAAATTTTTCTTTAAAATTTGAACAAGAGTTTTATTAAAAGCCTCAGCCAGGCCGTTTGCTCTTGGATAGTAAATTGTTGAATATCGCCAGTCGATTCCGTGTCTCCTGACAAAAGTATTGATTTGTGTGCTTCGAATGTCGACCCATTATCCGAGATGATCTTGCGTGGCACTCCGAAACGATGAGACAACTTGGTTCTTGAAAAGCGTAGCACGTGGTGTGCTTTCACTTCTACGAGTGGAACGCACTCCGCCCGCTCGGAAAAGTAATCCGTAGCCGCAAGAATGAAGCGATGTCCTTTTGAAGATGGTGGTTCCGTTGGACCCACTATATCCGTGCCCCGACATTCAAATGGCCGCGACGCAATTGTCGGATGTAACACATTTGGAGGTTGGTGTAGAACCACTCCGTGCACTTGGCATTGGTGACGGCTCTTGGCGATTTTCATGCGGTCGGTCATCATCGAGGGCCGGTAGTACCCTAGTCTTTTAATTTTCATTTTCATCTTCGGACCCGACCGGTGAGCGCCACGGAGTCCCGAATGCACCTCTTTAACAATTTCACGGGCCTCGGACCCGCTTAGGCACCTTAGCCGCATTTGATCAAAAGACCTTCGTATAACGTGTTGTTTATTAATGCGTAGGACGGAGTTCTTTTCTTGATCCGATGGGCTAACGACCTATCGTCCGGTAGTTTTCCTGTTTGCGGGTAGTCGATTAATGGTCGTCGCCGATCTTCCGTGTTTTTACGTCACTCTGTTGCAATCGATTCTTCTTTTTCGATTTGTGTATTGTGTCATGTCGAGCTGTGATAGGACTCGACGTCCGTGAACCGACACTTCCATCGATTCATCCGCGCAAGCGAGGCAAATTCTTTTGTGAGGCGGGCTAGCGCATCTGCTAAAGCATTTTCTTTTTGGGAATTTTGTAGATCGTCACATTCGGAATCGTTCCAACAAGCTCGTATGGCATACTTGGAAGTATTGCTCGAGTCTTGGCTTTAAAATTCTGTACTTGTCCGGCGATCCGTTGAATGATTAATCGTGAATCCCCGAAGATGTTGATGTCTCGTTATCCCCATTTGAATAGTTAATTCCGGTTCGTTATGAGGGCTTCGTATTACGCTCGGTGTTTGTACACGGTTTTGTCGAAGTGGTAGGAGTATCTTAACATCCCCGCTCCGGTGTTATAAAGATTAATCCGATTCTGCCTTACCGGGCACTATCACTTGCGATTCTTCGTCTTTGTGCGGCGAAGATGCTCCGTCGAAATATAATTTCCAACGTAGATCATCGGGGTCTTCTAGGCTCATTATTTGTTCATCCGGCAAGTCATCATTGAGAGGAGATTCCGTCGGCAAAGGGTGTCTTCGCGAGGAAGTCTGCTAGGACTTGTCCCTTTACGGCACGAAGAGGCACGAAAGTTATATCGAATTGCAATAATATCATCGACCATCCGGCAAGTCCGCCGTAAAGCGTTGGACGGGTCATCAAGTATTGCAATGGATTAAATTTCGAGATCGAGTTGACCTTATGAGAAAACATGTAGTGCCCGAGCTTTTGAGCGGCGAAGATCGAGGCCAAACAATGCTTTTCGATTGCGGGATACCTTATTTCCGTCGGAAGTAAACGACGGCTTAGGTAGTAAAGAGCATTTTCTTTACCCTCATCATTGACTCAGGCTAACGAGGCTCCGAGAGAGTCGTCTAAAGCCGCGGTATAAAGTATCGCGGTCTACCCGAGACCAGAGTCGCTAAGACAGGAGGTGTCATTAAATATTGTTTAATGTCCTCGAAGGCCTTCGGCATTTCTCTTCCCAAATAAATTCGGCTTCCTTTTTAACTAGTGCCGAGAAAGGCCGACACCTACTCGACAAGTTTGAGATAAAGCGTCGAAGATATGCCAGCTTCCTTGAAAAGGTCGTAGTTGTTTTAAGGTTTTGGAAGGCGGCATTTCTAAGATAGCTTTAATCTATTCCGGGTCGATTTCAATTCCACGATGTCGGACAACGAATCCTAAAAATTTCTCGGAGGTGACGTCGAAGGCGCATTTTAATGGATTCATCTTAAGGTTAAATTGTCTTAATCGTTCGAAAACAACTCTCAAATCATACAGGTGGTTTTCCTTTACTTTACTTTTGATGACCACATCGTCCACGTAGCATTCGACTTGATTGTGGATGAGATCATCAAAAATTCTTGTCATCGCCCTCTGGTATGTTGCTCCTGCGTTCTTCAGTCCGAATGGCATCACTGTGTAGCTGTTGACCTCATTTTTGATGAGGTCTTCTCTTCTTCTCTTTAGTACTTAGGATCTAGCCTTAGGCTTTTCCTTTGACTATCTTAGAGGACTAGAATTGGGACCCACCTTTTAGAAATTCAAACCACTTCTTAACTCCTCGCAAACTCCACAAACTCGACCGTAGACCCCTAATCACCTGAGGGTTGAAATCAAATGTGGAAGTTTAAAGGATGAGTTCCTATGGGACTCTTCGGCCTTAGGACTGCCTCTGGGTGGCCTGGTCCAGTGAAGGGGCTGACTTACACACACACTACACCTATACACTACACTTTCACACACCTATACCTAACTCGACCTCCCCGACTCATGTAGGTGATTCACATGGATGGTCCTTAACCCCTAAGCCCTCGGTAGAGGGTTAGGAACAACATAGTGGATGCCTCAAATGAGTCCCTTCATGGCTCATGTGGGCTTGATGTGGCTTCATGGCTCAACCAAAATGATTTCATTCCACTCAAGTTTACCCAATCTTCAATTTTCCAAATTTTTTAATTTTTGACCCCCGGGACCCTACACCCGCCTAACCTACCCAAAGCCCGTCGAAATTACCCAAAATTTTCAAAATCACCTAAATTACCCAAGATTCCCCAAAATCAATCCCAAACATTTCCACATCACTCAAATTGATCATCCATACCCAAAAATATCAAAAATTCCAAAAATACCTCCCAATACCCTCCAAATACCCAAAATACCCCCCTTGACCCAAAAATCCAAAAATTTAGAAAATTCACAGAAAATTCCAGAAAATCCCAAATATTCACAATTTCATTTTGTCCAACTACACCATGGGCCAATTTTGTCAATTTACCCTACTTTTGTCAAAACCCCCAATTTGACCCATTTTAACCCAAAGTGAACCCAATGTCAAGCCAAACCTACCCAATTGACCCAAATTCTGGTCCAATTCAATTCTAAACTTCAATTCAATATTCCCAATACCAATCTAGACCAAATCCAAGTCCAATTTGATTGACATTTGGATCCAATTTCACTTTTGGCCTTAAAGCCCAATTTGGACCCATGACCCAAACTTAGCTCAAACTCACCCAATTCAACTCCAATTAACCCCAAATCTTTTCTAAATCTTCATTAGCATCCCCACAAGCAAAACACTAACATGATTTGCCCAAAATTTAGACCCAAACCCCACTCAAATTCAACCCAAAGCTAAAAGGCCCAATTTTGACCTAAACCCAAACCTAACCCAAATGAGCCTAAACCCCAAAATCAAAGCCCAACCAAAGTCAAAACCTCTTTGAAACACTCCCATAAACATTTCTCAACATTAATTTCAACCCTAGCCCAACATTGGCCCAACTTGGCCCACTTGGACCTATATTGGCCCATTCACCAAAAGAACCCAAATTCAACCCAATCCAAACCCAAATCACCCCCAATTTGCTTCAAGTCACTCATGACACATCCATGAGCTAAACCCAACAATTATTTGGCCCAACCTCTTTACAAAATTTCATCCCAAAATCCATTTTAAAATTCAAAAGCCCACTTTCCTAAACCATCTTAAAAGCCCATCTAAAACCATTTTAAAAAGCCCAAAATCTACCCTAAAGCCCACATGACATCTCCACTTGCCATCCACTTAATAAAAGCCATTCCCTAAGTCCTAAATTCACCATCAAATTATTCCAAATCAAGTTTCATACAAATTTCCATTAAATTACCAAAAATTCCTAAAATCTATTTCCATGAAATTGACTCCACTTTTCCCAAGCCAAAGGTGAGCCATGCAAGCCATGGACAAGCCACATGAAGCCATGGAAGGCTTGACATGTGATCAAGCCATTAATGGCAAAAGGAGGGGCCCCTTTCCTAATCCTTCTTAAACCCTTTTTATCTTAAGCATGTCACACACTAAACCATGCTTAGCCACCTCATCATGGATGGAGACCACACCATTCTCTCTTGGGCGACCCAAGTGACCCTTTTCGGCCCAAGACCAGGCCTTGGGTGGTGAACCTAGCCCAAAACCATGGGTTGACTCATTTGAACCCAAAATGGTCTTCCCCCATTCCATTTCAATCCAAGCTCTTTACACATGGCATTTTCCAATTGCTTGCACCAAGTCCCAGCCCTGACCCACCTGACCTTGAGGGTGACCCATGCTTGGCCGGCCGGCCACCAGGCCGCCGGAAAACACCATGGCCGAGAGCTCACATGTGAGCCAACTTTGAATTCTCCTCGCTGAGCCGCCCGATCCCTAGTGGCCATTGTAGCTGTCCTTCTCTTGCCAAGAGCAGCTCGATCCCAAGCCCTAACTCTCCACGGAGGCCCTCCACCCTTTCCTATTTAAACACCACCCCCTCTCGGCCATGAGAGGTGCCGAAACAAACCTTAAGGAAACTCTGCCAAAATTGTTCCGTACTACTCCCCATACACGAGCACTTGATCCCCACTGAAATCCCCTGCCATTTCTTCTCCGCGAGCTCGATTTCGTAGTTGAAATCCAAGCCCAAAACCGGGACACTTCTCCACAGTGAGCCAATCCCCAAATTGATTGGTTCTACACCTTCACCAGACCAAGGGAAGGTGTCCACCAGCAAAAGCCCCATCTCCAGGCCACCCAGTTGCTCCATCCTCCAAGCTTTGTGATCGGCTGTGGTTGAAATCCTACCTAGGCAATTCACCAGACCAGGAGACTTCATCTGGAGCTTGCTGGGATCCAATCGAAGGTGCAACAACCCTCGGATCGAAGCCACACTTCTGCGAGCAAAGGTATGGCCTCACTCTTCTTCCCGAGCTTCGAACATTCTCCATTTCTAATGCATAAATTTCATCCCACATAAACCGTATGGATGTGTTCGTCTTCTCGAGACGAATCCATGGAGCATAAGAACATGAAAATCCATTGAGTATCGAGTGAGATCTTAGGGATTTAGTGTGGACGGCTCTCGGGTGAGGACGCTCGGGGACGATGAACGGATGCCGTGCATTCAATACACGCGCGGACTGACGGCTCAGATGGCGTCGGACCAGGAGACGGTACGAGAACCGCGGGGCCCGGGCTGCTGACTCAAGCGGCGGCGTCAAATGGGAGCGCGACGCATGTGAGTTCGGAGATGCCGAGGATGACGCGGCACCACGTGGATAAATAGAAAATTAGGGGTATTTTCTATTTATTTAATTCCCTAAACTTCAAAAATTCATAACTTTGTGTAGAAAAATCATAAAAATAAAATAAAAATACCCTCTTGCTCAGTGAACAGAGGAGAATAATGTGGAAAAGAAATCATTTAATTTCAGCAAGTATTTTATTTTTAATAATTTATTTACTATCTGCATATTTTTAATTCTCCATGCATGTATATAATTCACCATGGCATGAGACCATAGGGCTTTTGAAGCCCCTGAATTTGGGAACATTCCTCGAATTTTCCAAAGTCGAGGCCATCCCTATGAAAAGTTATTGATTTTTCAAATTCATGTTACTGTTTTGAGTATTTTAATTCCAATAAATAGCATGTTGTGAAATAAATTCTAGGAAAATTTGGTAATATTCCTTATGACCAGAGGACCCTAGGAAAAATAGGTTTTGAGTTAGTTCATTTAAAACAACCCTAATTGGCTTAAACACTCAAAATGGATCTCTAATTAATTAGAGCTAACCATACATCAAATTGACCTGAAATCAATTCTCCACTGACCTTTAGGATCAGAGGAACCCACCATAAAAATTTGAGGTCAATTGGACTTGGTTAGCTCCTACTAATTGGGTTGATTAAGCCATTTAGCCATTTTAAACTTTAAAAATTCATAACTTTCAAAATATCTTTCAAAAATTCACCAAATTGATTTTGGAGCCTCTCTGATATTAGGGGAATTTAAGAAAATTAAAATTTCAATTTTCTAAAAAAGTTGATTTTTAATATTATTTTAATATTTTTAATAATTAAAAAATAATAAAAATCACAAAAATAATAAAATTCACCAAAATGTCACATTTTGAATTTTAATCACTTAGGAACAAACCCCATATTTTTCTTAGGTCTATTTAGTGAGATATTAAATTTTAAAGCTCTAGGGTAATTTTTTAAAAAAAAATGTATTTTCTAGCATTTTCACTAAAATAATTATGATAAATCATAGAAAAATCAGAAAATTGTAAAATTTGATTTTTTGATTTCCTTGATATCAGAGAGATTTTTAAAAAATATAAAATTCATTTTTCAACATTTATTTTATTTTTAAATTAATTAACACTTCAAAACTTAAAATAATTATAATAAAAATAATATAATTCAAAAAATCTCCAAAATTGGTCCAAGTGGTCTTCTGGTCATTAGGAATGTCCCCTAATTTTCTTAAGGACAGAAACTTTCCCTTGGTCATGTTATTAAATTTTCCTTGGAAATCTTTATTTTCTACCAAAACTAATTACATAAATAAATTAAATACGAGAAAAATCACATTTTCTTCTCTCATGTCTTTATTGACATATGAGTGAAGTCACATAAAAATTTCAAGTTCATTTGAGTTCAATTTAGTGAGTTATGTAATTATTAAGCTTAAAGGATAAAGTGGTAATTAAAATTTTAATCCTTAATTAAAACTTTAGGTTTAATAAAAAAAATTAATAAGTAAAATATTTGATCTTAATCTGATTTGGATGATTGAAATCTAAATAATTAAAGGGTAGAAATCCATTAAACAATTTAAAATAATTGAAATAAACCTTAATTAAATAATTGATTAAATTTGGAAGAATAATAAAATTGGAATTATTAAAATAGGGATATTATTAGGAAGAGATTTATTCTTTAATTTAAAAATCCCTAAATTAATTATCTCATTAATATTTAATTCTTAATTAAAATGATAACTCAAATTTAAAATATTAAAAGACTTAATCATTAAACTAAAGTTAAATTATTAAACTCTTTTAAAGTGTCAATTAAAATTAAAAATAAAATTAAATTAAAATAAATTAAATTAAATTAAATTAAATTAAATTAAATTAAAATTAAAAGTTGAATTAAATTAAATTAAATTAAATTAAATAAATAAAATCAAATTAAATTAAATAAATAAAATCAAATTAAATTAAGTTAAATTAAATTAAATTAAATTAAATTAAATTAAATTAAATTAAATTAAATTAAATTAAATTAAAGGAAATTAAATCAAATTAAATTAAAATTAAATCAGATCAAATTAATTTAATTTAACATCAAATCAAACTAAATTGAATTAAATTGAATTAAATTAAATTAAAACTCAATTAAATTAAATTAAATTAAATTAAATTGAATTAAATATAACATCACCAAAGACATAAAGAATTCAAAATAAATCTAAAATAACTTGAACACTATTCCAAATTAATTGAAATTAAACTAAATCACAAACGATTTGAATACCAATTTACTCTCGAAAGCTTTAGTTATCATAACTCCTAAACGGGATATTAAATGAAATGTTACTTCACTTATAGGACATTCAAACATCCTAGTTCATTGAGTAAGATAATAACAAAACTTAACTAAACCTCGGACGATTAATTCATTTGTGTAATTGAATTCATTTGGACTTAAAACAATCCTAGAAATATTGAAAAGATGTTTAAGATTCTTCTTAAGCACTTTCTCAATATGATAGGATATTTATAAGAACAATTGAACTCGATTGTTCTTTGATGAAGAAAATCATCCTCGAAACCAAAACACAAAGACCTAGACGTCATAGGAAATGACTAGCTATAGGATTAGGAACTTGGTAGAAAACCATAACCCTTCCCTTAGCTTTACCTAGGAACTTGCTTAAATATTCTAATTGTGTTTTAAAGTGCAGCTTGGAATGACGGGAAGACCCTCCAGGTACGCTTTTATTTTATTGCAATTTACTTTCTTGCAATTTACATTATTGCAATTTATTTAACTCTATTGCACTTACTTTTCTTGCATGATAAACAACTGTTGCATGAAAACCCACACCTTTAGGATAGTCCCTAAAACTGAAACCAAAACTAAGTTAAAAGCCATTGCAAGATAAAATTCACCGCCACAACATTTCAAAATATAAAACAACTCAAAATTTAATCACAAACAAAACACAAAACTACAATTACAATTAAATTAAAACGTCCTGTTGGATGATCGGGAATACCTCGGATGATGTAACATATGTGTTGCTAACGGGATTTCCCACGGTCTAAATGAAAGTGTGGAACTCATTCGGTTGAGTTTAGCAAATTCATCTGGACTAAGTGAATCCGATAAAAATAATGATGCCGGAAGGATGGAACCGTGGGATCTTAACCGGTGTCGTTATAATCAACTTTAAGATTTGTTTTAATTAAAACGTAAAAAAACACTTGGAAATTAAGATTTTTCTCTAAACCAAAACACTTTCCTCATCTCCTGATTTATGACTTCTATAACTAAACCTCTGCAACAACAAGGAGCTCGGGGCACGGTGGGCAGCATGGCCATCTTCGCCGACAGAAATGACTCTACATCAGCTAAACATTCCTAGAATTAAACAACAAAGCCATAGGACTTCGAGGTAGTTTGCCTAGTGCAACATAAATCCTCAACCTTTTGTTAGGCATTTGCATTGCAAATTAAGCCCTAATCCGGTCTTAGGATTCCAAGGTAGTCGTTCGGTACGACATAAACCCTCATAACTTCAAGGCTATTTGTATGATTCTGTCATATAAATATAAGTCCTAATTAATTAAAATTGGCAAGATTGAAATACTAAATAAACATTAGGACTTTCCTAAATCCAAGCCAAACAATAGGATAGTCGGGAAATTACCGAAGTTCACTTCGAATCCGTAATTTCTCCTACCTTTCGTCCTTTGAATTCTCAAAACAAAATGTTCTAAACTTGATCCATTCCCTATTGAAATTCCAAAATTCAATCCCTTGAAAACTTAAACTTTGAAATTCTTGAGAGCAGAATTATTGATTATTATCGAGAGTTTTCTTAGGTGATTCCTGTCACTTAAGATGTAATTAACTATAGGGGCTTGCCCTTATAGGGAATTTTAAAGAACCTGAGTAATATAAACCCTGTTTAATGCTTTCATATTAAGCAGGGGAATTTGTCGGCTTATAAAATTGGTTCGCAGACCAAACGGATGTCACAAATCTTCTAGTTTATTTAATCGAGCCCCACCATCAAGCAGTGTGTCTATCCTTAGGGATAGATACACGATTCATAGTGCGGTGCTCGTTTATATAAACTATTTGGGATGTGAGATCGGTTTAATCTTATATCTTAAAACCTTCAATTTTAAAATTATTTTCAAAATCAAATACTACTTTTCAAAATTATTTATTTAAACTAAATTAAAAATTCGCCGACAATTTCTATTAGGCGACCCCCTTTTCAAAATAAAAACACACAACCTAAAAATAAGCCTTACAGTAGCAATATACTCCGATCGGCATTCTGAATGTTGTAAGCTTTTCATCTTCTGGAGCCATTTTTATCTGGTTGTATCCTGAAGATCCATCCATGAATGAGAATATCTCATGTGTCGAAGCGATGTCGATCATTAGTTCTGGGATCGGTAGAGGGAATTCATCCTTTAGACATGCCTTGTTTAAATCTCTGAAATCCACACAAATTATGATTTGACCATTCTTCTTTCTGACTGGCACCACATTGGCTAACCAAGTCGGGTATTGTTCTTTACGGAAAAATTTAGCGTCTATTAGCTTTTTAACTTCAGTTATGACTTGTTGTTCGATTTCTAGACGCATTCTTCTGGGACCTTGTCTGACTGGGACAGAAGCATGATCCACTCCTAGCTTATGGAATGCGACCTCTGGAGCTAAACCTAGCATCTCATCGTAGTTCCAAGCAAAACAGTCTTTAAATTCCATTAATGACTTGATTATTTCTTCGGAGTCTTCTTTATTGAGTAAGGAGCTAACAAAGGTAGGTCTAGGCTCTTTGCTAGTACCTAAGTTAACTTCCGTCAACTCATCTATTGTAGATTTAATCTCTTCTTCAAATTCTGGTGGAGCGTCTCCAATTTGTAAATCTTCAAATTCTTCTGTAGTTTCCATGCAGTTTTCATTGGACTCTCAAGTGACAACCAAACAAAATTCAGTATCGTCAACTGATCCTACTGTGCCGAATCCGAGACTATGCTTTGAATTGGGTGGACGACCGGAGTTATTCCATAATTTTTCAAAATGATGTGATTGACCTTTTGTTCATTGTCGAGGTAAGAAACCACGCTGAATTAAATTTTGAACACAGGGAGAGTACCACTCAAAAGGTAATTCCATTAATTCTGATGAAGTGACATCTTCAAATTGTACATTATTTTCGGTTTTGGAGGAAGGAGCACCACGGTAGAATTTGATTGGCTTTGCACCGCCGCTATGTACCTCTTTGACCACCATACCCTCGATCTTATTAGAATGGATCGGGGTCGTGGGTCATAGTATGTACATAGTGGTTAATCTTCTCGTACATTGATTTATATTCTTCATTCTTTTCATCTTCGAGAGAGATCTTGAATTGCGGCTTCTTCCGAGCTTATTGTCGCTTGCTTCTGCTCGATCTCTTTTTCTTCTTCGAACTCGTCTTCCCAATCAACATTGATGGCTGGTTTCCTCCGTCCAACTCGTCCTAACGTCTCGCCACGACCTCGTCCCCGGCCTCGACCTCGGATGCGAGTTGTGGAGAAACCTTCACCATCTCGCCGTAAGGGAGTGGTGAGTGACTGTTGAACTAGAACTTCAGGTTCTTCATTGTCCCGAATTTTCTTTGCTTCATTCGTTATGGTATCTCTGGAGAAGATTGTTCTCTTCGGAGGTGCATAATAAGCTGCATCTTCATGGATTCCAATTTCATGTACGGAGAATGGCCGTAAGTCACCTTTGATGCACTCGTTCCCCTCCATCGTAGTATTTGATGCACTGATGTAGAGATGATGGTACCATCCTGTTTTCATGTATCCATGGTCGGCCCAGTAGAGCGTCAAACGACGTTTCTGAATCAATTATGTGAAATTTTACGGTTGTCTTTGCTAAGTCACCGGTCTTCATTAGTAGTGTTATCGATCCGAGGGCTCTTTCTCCTTTTTGGTTGAATCCTCTTAATAACATTTTGTCGGCTTCGAGCTCGCGAGCATCAATTTCCAAATATGCTAGTGTTCGAAGACTCATTATATTGATTGATGCTCCTGGATCCACCAATACTGCGGAGAGTGTAAACTTCCCAATTGTAAGCGATATGTACAACGGTCGATTGTGATCCGTCGTCCCAGTAGTAGGTCATTGTACGTGAAGGTAACGCCTCGCTTGTTCCTTTAATGAGCAAATCTCATCTAAGGAACCTCCGGCCATTCGAGCTAAGCAAATTTCTGGATCAAGTAAGGCCTTAATCGGAGCTTCTCTCATCTCCTTTGATAAGATGAGGGCGTCGTAGATGCTCGGCTTGGCGGGTAGTTTCCTAAGATGGGCTAGCACGTTGCGGTCCACTTTATTTTCATGTGTCTCGGCTTCTTCCCGAATGGGTATTTCTTCTGCTCGGGGTTGGTTCTTCTTGAACAACCACCCGCTTTCCTTTGTCCTTTGGACCCATTCTCGGAGGTAGAACTCTTCCACTTCTTAAGTTAACTTCGTAATTTCTTCTGAATCTAGTATTGAGTTTGCTAGTGTCTCCTCTTGAATTGGAATGACAGGTTCTTCTGGATTAGCCTCGGAGTCTGAAGGCTCTAACTCTATTGTGACTGGAGCTCCTCGAAACTCGCAGATAGATTCATTGCTCGTTGAACTCTCATAGCCTCCTTGATGGATGTCTTCTTCGTCATTGCGATCGTCGAGATTGTGTATGATTTGAGAATTGTCGTTGGTATCGAATTCGATGTCCGGATTGTCGCTAGTTACGTAATCGTTAGAAACAGATCAAAACGTAGCCAACGCCATAACCCTTATCATTATAAGATCCCACCGGAGTGAGCCGATAATCATACAGAGTCAGAGGTTCGAGGGATTTCTCCCCAGAATCCGAAACAACTATCCTAGGATAAGCAGCCCCTAGTCTAGCCTTAGGAGCCTCGGTCTTCTCTTCTTCGTCGATTTTCTTCTTCTCTTCAATCGTCTCCTGTTGAGGTGGTTCTTCTATCACAAGTGACAGTGTCGGCTTAACAGGTTTCGAACTCTGAATTGACGCTCGCACCGAAGCGGTTTGGATGTGATCCAAAATCTTTTTTGAAGACCTCGTCCAAGCGGTAGTCCATCCATCATCAATTGTATAGGGATCTATCGGAATGATGAGATCAGTCGAGACAACATTGACAGAACCTCCTTTCTGGGGTTCCTTCATGTACTCCTTCGGGATTGTTATATTCCCTTTCCGAAGATTGTCGTTGAGCCAACTTTTGAAGGTAATACAATCTTCTATCTTGTGTCCAAGCATCCAGTGATAAGGGTAAAAGTTGGGATCACCTTTCTTGTTGACTTCTTCTGGTCTCTTAGGCTCTGGCAGCTGGAAATCTGGAGTCTTCATCAGACTGTAGAACATTTTTGGTACTGCTTCATTCTTGAATGGATATTCCATGCTCAGAAGCTCCCTTAATGTACGTTGCGGACGAGGCGGTTGTTCATACTGTGAAGATGACTGATAGCTAGGTCGGGGTTGTTGGTAATTCTGTTGAGGTTGCTGCGGCCGTTCGGATGATATTTGTATCGGTTGTTTGCCTTTGTCGACTGCTGCAACAATCCCGGATTTCTTTTCAAAAGTCTTCACAGGCTTTTGCTTGTCTGTCTTGTCGGCGAAACTTAATTGCTTCGCCTCCTCTTGCAAGCTTCCGGCCTTGCTTAACAACTTCTCGAAAGTCTTAATGGTAAATCCCTTGAGGAGAAGTGCTATTGGGCCATGAATGCTTTTAAGTAAGATGCCGACTGCATGCTGTTCTTGTAATTGTGGTTCACACTTCATACTTAGATTTCTCCATCGAAGTATGTAATCCACCAAAGTTTCGTTCGGCTTCTGCTTCTCTACCACTAAATCACCTATAGTGATGTGGTGCTGAGCTCATGCAAATTGCTTGATGAAGAGGTTTTCTAATTCTGAAAATGTCTTCACCGAACCGTTCGGTAATTCCGCATACCAATCAAATGCGATCCCTGACAGGCTGCTGATGAATTGTCGGAAGAGTAATGCGTCGCTTCCGCCAGCATTGCAACAACTGGCACGAAAGTGTGCAACATGCTGTCGGGGGTTCCCGGTTCCATCAAAGGTCTTGAACAGAGGTGGTACGAAGCCTTTTGGGTATTGGACGGTGTCAAATTCTTCCAGGTAAGGTCTACCCATCTGAATAGATGTTCCGCTCTTTGATTGTGCTAAGGCTTCTCACACCTCGCTTGTTCCACCAAGCTCTTGATATCTTTTTCGGAATCATACTTTGTGTTGTATCTTTCTTTAAGCGATCATCCCGTCGACGGACGTAATCTCTTTTCCTCCGTCTACAATGTGAATGACCTCCGGGGGTGTCTCTCTTGGGGTTGCACTTGACTTTGGAGAGTGGCTAGGGCTACAACCATCTCTTCCATCCTCTTCGCCATTTGGGCGATCGTATCGTCTTTCTCTTGAAGCTGCCTCCTCATCACTTCCGGCTCCTCTCTTTCTGCGGCTGCAGGAGCACCTTGTGAAGCTGACGAAGCTCGCATTTTGACCATGTTGATTTCTGCATACTCATCATCCATGAATTCCGACGAATCAATCTCGTCTCTGAATTTCTCTTCTCTTTCTTTTGCTAATCGTCGAATATCGGTCCTCGACTTTTCCATAGCATCCTCCAGCGGTCCTTTCGTGCATCCTCGCGGTTGTCGTGTGATAGCTGCCGGGTTCCCTTCTCACGAGTCCCTCGACTACGGTAGCACTTTCTTCGCATTCGAGTCTCTGACGAGACTTTTCTTTTCGAGTCGTTGTTTCAATCTTAATTGTCCAGGTAGTGGGACGCCACACCATCCTTCTAGCAGCGGAAGGTCTAGGACCGGATGGTCCTGTCGGCCAAATGCTTGGAAGGTGGTATCCTCCCTAATCCGTAACCACGAAATGACGACAGGCGGACTAGCTTTCATCCTTTTATTTGGCTTTTCTGTAACGATGGCGGGTTCTACTCGTGGCCCAAGACGGGATTTGACTGGCCCCGCCCTATCCTTCTTAGAATTTCTGATACTGGGCACTTTTCCTTCTTTGCTAACTTCTCAATCACAGTCTGTAGTCGGGCAAATGGTGTGATCCTAGCTCTTTTCTTTCTGCTGTCGTTGTAGTATGCTGGTCGAGGTAATGTAGAAACAATCCTGCGGACATTTTTCTCGTTAGCTGCGGCGGAAAGGGGGTGGAATCTACTTCCTTCCAAAAAGGGTGTATCTTCAGGCAATGGTATGTATTCAGGTAGTGGTGCGTACTCAGGGATTTCTAGGATTTCCTCCAGGAAAGCAACTTCAGCGGCTACGGCCTTCCGGCGATCTTCCTACTTCGTTCCTTCTTTGGGTCCGTGTTAGTGATGGAATTCTCGAGCTGGACCCGATTTCAAAACGGAAGGTCTCACGAGAAGGTCCGTACCCTCCACGGTAACGGGTTCACCATGGTTCCGGATTTCCTTCCCCTTTAATTTGGCGAAGTCGGGGTAGGTGCAAAGACAACTAGACCGGTGGGGGTAGCAAGAACGGTCCTTCTGTGGACAAGCAGTACTCCTCTCGGTTGTAATCTTTTGCGGGGAGGAAACTCTCGAGTTGACCTAAGGTTGAACTCGATCGGCGGCTTCTCGGCTTCGGATACTTTGTTTGTCGGCGCGAAAAGGGAAACGTCGGTGATCTTGACATTCGTGTTCTCGAATCGTTGTCCAAACCGGATGATCCCATTGTCGGGCGGTTCATCCTTGTAAACGGCGAAGTCCGAGTCCATTGGTGAAGGAGAAAATCGGCTTTGGGGCTTCCATTTCTGCAGGGTAGATTCTGATTGTCAGTCCCAAGTTATGCTTCTTCTCATCACGACGAAAAGAAAGGGATCAAAAAGAGTTCGAACACATTCTTGTTCATGTATTTATAAGGAGTTATTTGTTAAAAGAGTCATTCATTAGAGGGTTTGTTTATTTAAAACGGAATGTTCAAAGGTTTAGAGAAGGTAATGAATCTGATTCAGAGTTGGAAGGGAAAAGAAAGTCTTCTGCAAGACTTCTCGACTCAAAGGATCACTCCTAAACTAACACCTATTGGGGGTCCACCCCACCTCAGAAATAAGGTAAAAGGATCTCAGAACCTCTCTATTTAGGGGTGTCTAAATAGTGGCTCTTAAATCCAAGAGAATGTTGGCTATACTCGTTCAAGGTAGAAATGAACATAGTATTCCAACGGAAAGAAGGGTAGCTTGATCCATTAGGGACATGGATGCATTACCGATTTTTGAAAGCAGAACTATCTGATTAAAAATGGAGAGAGGAATTTTCCCCAGCGGAGTCGCCAGAAATTGTACGGCTTATTTTTTTAGGGTGTGTGTTTTATTTTGAAAAGGGGGTCGCCTAACAGAAATTGTCGGCGAATTTTTAATTTAATTTAAATAAATAATTTGAAAAGTAGTATTTGATTTTAAAAATAAATTTTTAAATTTGAAGATTTTAAGATATGAAATCAAACCGATCTCACATCCCAAATAGTTTATATAAACGAGCACCATACCACAAACCGTGTATCTATCCCAGAAGAATAGGCACACTTGCTTGACGATGGGGCTCGATTAAATAAACTAGAAGATTTGTGACATCCGTTTGGTCACGCGAACCAATTTTATAAGCCGACAAGTTCCCCGCTTAATATGAAAGCATTAAACGAGGTTTATATTACTCAGGTTCTTTAAAATTCCCTATAAGGGCAAGCCCCTAGAGTTAATTACATCTTAGGTGACGGGATTCACCTAAGAAAACTCTCGATAATAATCAATAATTATGCTCTCAAGAATTTCAAAGTTTAAGTTTTCAAGGGATTGAATTTTGGAATTTCAATAGGGAATGGATCAAATTTGGAAGATTTTATTTTGGGAATTCAAAGGAAGAAAGGTAGGAGAAATCACAGATTCGAAGCGAACTTCGGTAATTTCCTGACTATCCTATTGTTTATCTTGAATTTAGGAAAGTCATAATATTTATTTAATGTTTTGATCTTGCCAATTTTAATTAATTAGGACTTATATTTGTATGGTAAAATCATACAAGTAGCCTTGAAGATGTGAGGGTTTATGTCGTATCGGACGACTACCTCGGAATCCTAAGACCGGTTAGGGCTTAATTTGCAATGAAAATGCCTAACAAAAGGTTGAGGATTTATGTTGCACTAGGCAAGCTACCTCGAAGTCCTGTGGCTTTGTTGTTTAATTCTAGGAATGTTTAGCTGATGTAGAGTTGTTTTGCTGACAAAGATGGCCGTCTTTGCCCACCGTGCTCCAAGCTCCTTGTTGTTGCAGAGGTTTAGTTTTAGAAATCATAAGTCGGGAGATGAGAAAGGTGTTTTGGTCTAGAGAAGTCTTAATTTCCAAGTGTTTTTTTATGTTTTATTTAAAACAAATCTTAAAGTTGATTATAACAACACCGGTTAAGATCTCGCGGTTCCATCCTTCCAAGCATTGTTATTTTTATCGGATTCACTTAGTCCAGGATGAATTTGCTAAACTCAGCCGAATGAGTTCCACACTTTCATTTAGACGGTGGGAAATCCCGTTAGCAACACGTAGGTTACATCATCTCGGGTATTCCCGATCATCCAACAAAACATTTTAATTTAGTTGTAATTGCGAGCTTTGTGTTACGTTTTGTGATTAAATTTTGAGTTGTTTTATATTTTGAAATATTGTGGCGGTGAATTTTATCTTGCAATGACTTTTAACTTAGTTTTGGTTTCGGTTTTAGGGCTACCCTGGAGGTGTGGGTTTTCATGCAACAGTTGTTTATCATGAAAGAAAAGTAAGTGCGATGCGATTAAATAAATTGCAATAAGGTAAATTGCAATAAAATAAAAGCGTACCTGGAGGGTATTCCCGTCATCCCAAGCTGCACTTAAAACACAATTAGAATATTTAAGCAAGTTCCTAGGTAAAGCTAAGAGAAGGGTTATGGTTTTCTACCAAATTCCTAATCCTATAGCTAGTCATTTCCTATGACGTATAGGTTCTTGTGTTTTGGTTTGAGGACGATTTTCTTCATCAAAGAACAATTAAGTTCAATTGTTCTTATAAGTATCCTATCATATTGAAAAAGTGTTTAAGAAGAATCTTAAACATCTTTTCAATACTGCTAGGATTGTTTTAAGTCCAAATAAATTTAATTGATCAAGTGAAGTAATCGTCCGAGGATTCAAGTTTTGTAATTATCTTGCTCAGTGAACTAGGACATTTGAATATCCTATGGGTGAAGTAACATTTCATTTAACGTTCTATTTAGGAGTTATGACAACCAAAGCTTTCGAGGGTAAATTGGTGTTCAAATGATTTAATTTAAGTTAATGGGTTTAAATTTGTAATAGTGTTCAAGTTACTTCATTTTGAATTTCTTTAAATTCTTTTATGTCTTAGGTGATGTTATTTAATTCAATTTAATTTAACTTTAATGTAATTTAATTTGGTTTAGTTTTAATTTTAATTTAATTTTAATTTTAATTTAATTTAATTTTAATTTGATTTTTTATTTATTTTTTTAATTTAATTTAATTTAATTTAATATGTTCTAATTTAATTTAATTTAATTTAATTTAATTTAACCATTATTTTGATTTAATTTTATTTAATTAATTTAATTTAACTTTAATTAAATTTAATTCAATTTAATTTAATTTAATTTAATTTTATTGATTTAATTTAATTTAAATTAATTTAATTTGTTTGATTTAATTTAATCTTTAATTTTATTTTATTTTTAATTTTAATTTAATTGAAAATTTAAAGAAAAGTTTAATAATTTAACTTTTAACTTAATTTTGATGATTAAGTCCAATAATATTTTAAAATTTAAATTTGAATTATCATTTTAATTGGAAATTAAATATTATTGAGCTGATTAATTGAGGGATTCTTAAATTAAAGAACAAATCTCTTCCTAATAATATCCCTATTTAATAATTCCAACTTTATTATTCTTCCAAATTTAATCAATTATTTAATTAAAGTTTGTTTAAATTATTTTTAAATTTTTTAATAGGTTTCTACCCTTTAATTATTTAAATTTCAATCATCCAAATCAGATTAAGATCAAATATTTTACTTGTTCATTTTATTAAGCCTAAAGTTTTAATTAAGGGTTAAAATTTTAATTACCACTTTGCCCTTCAAGCTTAATAATTTCATAACTCACTAAATTGAACTTAAATGAACTTCAAATTTTTATGTGACTTCACTCATATGCCAATAAAGACATGAGAGGAGAAAATGTGATTTTTCTGTATTTAATTTATTTATGTAATTATTTTTAGTGGAAAATAAGAATTCATTAGGAAAATTTAATAATATGACCAAGGGAAAGTTTCTGTCCTTAAGAAAATTATGGGACATGCCTAATGACCAGAGGACCACTTGGACCAATTTTGGAGATTTTTTGAATTATATTATTTTTATTATAATTATTTAAAATTTTGGAGTATTAATTAATTTAAAAAAATAATGGTTGAAAAATTAATTTTATATTTTTCAAAAATCTCTCTAATATCAAGGAAATCAGAGAATCAATTTTTACAATTTTCTGATTTTTCTTTGATTTATTAGAATTATTTTAGTGAAAAAGCTAAAAAATACATTTTTTAATTTTAAAATTACCTTAGGGCTTTAAAATTTAATATCTCATTAAATAGACCTAAGAAAAATATGGGGTTTGTTCCTAAGTGATTAAAATTCAAAATGTGACATTTTGGTGAATATTATTATTTTTGTGATTTTTATTATTTTTTAATTATTAAAATATTAAAATAATACCAAAAAATCAACTTTTTTAGAAAATTGAAATTTTAATTTTCTTAAATTCCCCTGATATCAGAGAGGCTTCAAAACCAATTTGGTGAATTTTTGAAAAGCATTTTGAAAGTTATGAATTTTTAAAGTTCAAATCGACTAAATTGGCTTAATCAACCCATTTAGTAGGGTTAACCAAGTCCAATTGACCTCAAATTTTTATTGTGAGCTCCTCTGATCCTAAAGGTCAGTGGAGGACTGATTTCAAGTCAATTTGATGTATGGTTAACTCTAATTAATTAGGGATCTATTTTGGGTGTTTAAGCCAATTAGGGTTATTTTAAATGAATGAACTCAAAACCTATTTTTCCTAGGTCCTTCTGAGTCATAAGAGACATCACCAAATTTTCTAGAATTTATTTCACAACATGCTAATTATTGGAATTAAAATACTCAAAACAAGCAACATGAATTTGAAAAATCAATAACTTCTCATAGGGATGGCCTCGACTTTGGAAAATTCAAGGAATGTTCCCAAATTCGGAGGCTTCAAAAGCCCTATGGTCTCATGCCTTGGTAAATTTCCTATATGCATGGAGAATTAAAATAATGCGAAGGAAATAAATCATTAAAAATAAAATACTTGATGAAATTAAATGATTTCTTTTCCACATTATTCTCCTCTCGTTCATTGAGCAAGAGGGTATTTTATTTTATTTTTCCGATTTTTCTACACAAAGTTATGGATTTTTGAAGTTTAGGGAATTAAATAAATAGAAAAATACCCTAATTTTCTATTTATCCACGCGGCGCCGCGTCAACCTCGGCAGCTCCGAACGCACACGCGTCGCCTTTTGATTCGGCGCCGCCATCCGACTCAGCGCTCCAGGGGCCCGCTGTGTCGTTCAGTCTCTTGATCCGGCGAGATCCTGGTCGTCCGTCCGCGCGTGTATTAAATGAACGGCATCCGTTCATCGTCCCCAAGCCTCCTAGCCCGAGAACCGTCCGTCTTCTAGGCTTAAGATCTCACTCGATACTTGACCAAATTGAACATTCTTATGCTCTATGGATTAGAAGACGAACACATCCATACGGTTTATGTGGCATGAAATTGACTCAATAAAAATGGAGAATGTTCAGAAGCTCGGGAAGAAGAGCGAGGCCATACCTTTGCTCAAAGAAGTGTGGCTTCGATCTGAGGGTTGTGTCACCTTCGATTGGATCCTAACAAGCTCCAGATGAAGTCTCCTGGTCGCAGTGAATTGCCTAGCTATGAAAATGACCACAGCCGATCACAAAGCTTGGAGAGCTCGGAACAATTGGGTGGCCTCGGAGATGGGGCTTTCGAGTGGAAACTTCTCCTCTTGGTCCGGTGAAGGTGTAGGACCGGTCGATCTGAGGATTGGCTCACTCGTGGCAAAGTGTCCTGGTTTTGGGTGAAATTTCAGCTGAGAAATTGGATTCATCGGTGGGGATTATGGCAAATCGACAACGGGGATCAACTCGCTCTAAGTATGGAGTAGGGTTTGGAACAATTTTGCGCGAGTTTCGGCAAGGTTTCAGTGCAACTCTACTCTCATGGCCGCGAGGGGGTCGGGTTTAAATAGAGGTGGTTGGAGAGCCTCGCGGGGATGGCCAAGGGTCGGGATCGAGCCGCTCGGGCATGGGAAGAACAATCATGGTGGCCATTGGGCATGGGGCAGCTCAGCAAGGTGGAATTCCAAAGTTGGCTCACATGTGAGCTCTCGGGTGTGGTGTTTTCCTGCAACCTGGTGGCTGGCCGGCCAGGCACTGGTCACCATCTTGTTCAAGTGGGTCAGGGCTGGGGTTTAGTGTAGGCAATTGACAAATGCCATGTGTAAAAGGTTTGGATTTGAATGGAATGGGAGAGGGCTCATTTTGGCTCAAATTGGTCAACCCATCCATTTGGGCTAGTGTCGGCATATTTTTAGGTTGTGTGTTTTATTTTGAAAAATGGTCGCCTAACAGAAGTTGTCGGCGAATTTAAATTTTAAATTTGATTTAAATATATATATAATTTAGAAAGTAGTATTTGGCTTTGAAAATAATTTTTAAATTTGAAAGTTTTAAGATATGAGATTAAACCGATCTCACATCCCAAATAGTTTATATAAACGAGCACCGCACCACAAACCGTGTATCTATCCCTAAGGATAGACACACCGCTTGATGGTGGGGCTCGATCAAATAAACTAGAAGTTTTGTGACATCCGTTTGGTACCGCGAACCAATTTTATAAGCCGACAAATTCCCTCGCTTAATATGAAAGTATCAAACGGGGTTTATATTACTCAGGTTCTTTAAAATTCCTATAAGCGGCAAGCCCCTATAGCTTAATTACATCTTAAGTGACGGGAATCACCTAAGAAAACTCTCGATAATAATCAATAACTCGCTTTCAAGAATTTCAAAGTTTAAGGTTTTCAAAGATCGAATTTCGGAATTTCAATAGGGAATGGATCGAATTTTGGAACATTTTGTTTTGTGAATCCAAAGGAAGAAAGGTAGGAGAAATCACTGATTCGAAGTGAACTTCGGTAATTTCCCGACTATCCTATCGTTTGGCTTGAGTTTAGGAAAGTCCTAATATTTATTTAAATGTTTTGATCTTGCCAATTTTAATTAATTAGGGCTTATATTTGTATGATAAAATCAGACAAATAGCCTAGAAGATGTGAGGGTTTATTGTCGTATCGGACGACTACCTCGGAATCCTAAGACCGGTTAGGGCTTAATTTGCAATGCAAATGCCTAACGAAGGGTTGAGGATTTATGTTGCACTAGGCAAGCTACCTCGAAGTCCTATGGCTTTGTTGTTTTAATTCTAAGAAGATTTTGCTGAAGTAGGTTCAAGTTTTGTTGACGACGATGGTCGTGCTGCCCACCATGCTCCGAGCTCCTTGTTGTTGCAGAGGTTTAGTTTTAGAAATCATAAATCAGGGGATGAGAAAAGTGTTTTGGTTTAGAGAGGTCTTAATTTCCAAGTGTTTTGTATTTTGATTAAAACAAATCTTAAAGTTGATTATAACGACACCGGTTAAGATCCCACGGTTCCATCCTTCCGACATCATTATTTTTATCGGATTCACTTAGTCCGTATGAATTTGCTAAACTCAACTGAATGAGTTCCACACTTTCATTTAGACCGTGGGAAATCCCGTTAGCAACACGTAGGTTACATCATCCGAGGTATTCCCGATCATCCAACGAGACGTTTTAATTTAGTTGTAATTGTAGTTTTGTGTTCTATTTGTGATTAAATTTTGAGTTGTTTTATATTTTGAAATGTTGTGGCGGTGAATTTTATCTTGCAATAACTTTTAACTTAATTTGGTTTCAGTTTTAGGGTCTATCCTAAAGGTGTGGGTTTTCATGCAACAGTTGTTTACCATGCAAGAAAAAGTAAGTGTAATGCAGTTAAATAAATTGCAATAATGTAAATTGCGAGAAAGTAGATCGCAATAAAATAAAAGCGTACCCGGAGGGTCTTCCCGTCATCCCAAGCTCGCACTTAAAACACAATTAGAATATTTAAGCAAGTTCCTAGGTAAAACTAAGGGAAAGGTTATGGTTTTCTACCAAATTCCTAATCCTATAGCTAGTCATCTCCTATGACGTCTAAGTTCTTTGTGTTTTTTTTGTTTGAGGACGATTTTCTTCATCAAAGAATAATTAAGTCCAATTGTTCTTATAAATATCCTATCATATTGAGGAAGTGCTTAAGAAGAATCTTAAACATCTTTTCAATATTTCTAGGATTGTTTTAAGTCCAAATGAGTTTAATTATATAAATGAATCGATCGTCCGAAGTTTTCAAATCTTGTTAACTCGCTCGATGAACTAAGACATTTGAATATCCTATGAGTGAGGTAACACTTCATTTGATGTTCCATTTAGGAGTTATAATAATCAAAGCTTTCAAGGGTAAATTAGTATTCAAATGATTTGATTTAAGTTAAAGGGTTTAAATTTAGAATAGTGTTCAAGTTGCTTTATATTTAATTTAATTTAATTTAATTGAATTTGATTTAGTTTAACATAGTTCAATTTAATTTGATTTGGTATTTAATTAATTTGATTTGATTTAATTTAATTTAATTATTTAATTTAATTTAATTGTTTAATTTAATTTAATTATTTAATTTAATTATTTAATTTAATTTAATTTAATTATTGAATTTAATTTAATTGTTTAATTTAATTTAATTTAATTATTTAATTTAATTTAATTTAATTATTTAATTTAATTTAATTTAATTTAATTTGTTTTAATTTAATTTAATTTAATTATTAAATTTAATTTAATTTTAATTTAATTTATCTTTAATTTACTTTATTTTTAATTTTAATTGAAATTTTAAAGAGTTTAATAATTTAATTAAGTCTTTTAATATTTTGAATTTGAATTATCATTTTAATTAAAAGTTGAACATTAATGAGATGATTAATTTAGGGATTTTTAAATTAAAGAATAAATCTCTTCCTAATAAATATCCCTTATTTTAATAATTCCAATTTATCATTCCTCCAAATTTAATCTATTATTTAATTAAAGTTTAATCATTTTAAAATTATTTAATGGGTTTCTACCCTTTAATTATTTAAATTTCAATCATCCAAATCAGATTAAGATCAAATATTTTACTTGTTGATTTTTTTATACCTAAAGTTTTAATTATGGGTTGAAAGTTTAATTACCATTTTACCCCTTAAGCTTAATAATTTCATAACTCACTAAATTGAACTTAAATGAATTTGAAATTTTTATGTGACTTCACTCATATGTCAATAAAGACATGAGAGGAGAAAATGTGATTTTTCTGTATTTAATTTATTTATATAATTATTTTTGGTGGAAAATAGAGATTTTCAAGGAAAATTTGATAACATGACCAAAGGAAATATTCTGTCCTTAAAAAAATTAGGGGACATTCCTAATGAACAGAGAAGCACTTGGACCAATTTTGGTGATTTTTTGAATTATATTATTTTTATTATAATTATTTTGAGTTTTGGAGTGTTAATTAATTTAAAAATAAAATAAATGTTGAAAAATGGATTTTATATTTTTCAAAAATCTCTCTGATATCAAGGAAACCAGAGAAATAAATTTTGTAATTTTCTGATTTTTTTATGATTTATTATAATTATTTTAGTGAAAATGCTAGAAAATATATATTTTTTTTTTAAAATTACCTTAAAACTTTAAAATTCAATATCTCACTAAATAGACCTAGGAAAAATGTGGGATTTGTTCCTAAGTGATTAAAATTCAAAATGTGACATTTTGGTGAATTTTATTATTTTTGTGATTTTTATTATTTTTTAATTATTAAAAATATTAAAATATTATTAAAAATCAACTTTTTTAGAAAATTGAAACTTTAATTTTCTTAGGTTCCCCTGATATCAGAGAGGCTCCAAAACCAATTTGGTGAATTTTTGAAAAGTATTTTAAAAGTTATGAATTTTTAAAGTTTAAAATGGCTAAGTGACTTAATCAACCCAATTAGTGGGGCTAACCAAGTCCAATTGACCTCAAATTTTTATGGTGGATTCCTCTGATCCTAAAGGTCAGTGGAGAATTGATTTCAAGTCAATTTGATTCTTGGTTAACTCTAATTAATTAAAGACCTATTTTGGGTGTTTAAGCCAATTAGAGTTGTTCGAATTGAACTAAGCCAAAATCTATTTTTCCTAGGGTTCTCTGGTCATAAGGAACATCACCAAATTTTCCTAGAATTTATTTCACAACATGCTATTTACTGGAATTAAAATACTCAAAACGAGTGACCGAACTTGAAAAATCAAGAACTCTTCATAGGGATGGCCTCTGACTTTGGAAAATTCGGGGAATGTTCCCAAATTCAGAGGCTTCAAAAGCCCTATGGTCTCATGCCATGGTGAATTGTATGCATGCATGGAGAATTAAAATAATGCAGAGAGTAAATAAATTATAAAAAATAAAATATTTGATGAAATTAAGTGATTTCTTTTCCACATTATTCTCCTCTCTTCACTCGAGCAAGAGGGTATTTTTATTTTATTTTTCCGATTTTTCTACACAGAGATATGAATTTTGAAGTTTAGGGAATTAAATAAATAAGAAAATACCCTAATTATTTACTTATCCACGCGGCGCCAGTCGAAACATCGGCAGCTCCGAAGGGGTACGTGTCGCGCCGTGATTGGGCGCCGCCATCCGAGTCGGCGGCCGGGCCCCGCGGTTCTCGCACCGTTTCCTGGTCCGACGCCATCTGAGTCGTTCGTCCGCGCGTGTATTGAATGGACGGCATCCGTTCATCGTCCCCAAGTGTTCTCACCCGAGAGCCGTCCACACTAAATCCCTAAGATCTCACTCGATTCTCAATGGATTTTTACGTTCTTATACTCTATGGATTCGTCTCGAAGAGACGAACGCATCCATACGGTTAACATGCATCGAAACTAAGGCATTTGAAATAGAGAATCTTCGAAGCTCGGGATGAAGAGTTAGCTCATACCTTGGCTCGGAGAAGTGTGGCTTCAATCCGAGAGTTGTTGCACCTTCGATCGGATCCCAGCAAGCTCCGGCATGAAGTCTCCCGGTCGCAGTGAATCGCCTGGATATGATTTCGACCAAGCCCGATCACAAAGCTTGGAGGCCGGAGCAACCGGGTGGCTCTGGAGATGGGGCTTTTGATGGTGGACACCTTCCCTTGGTCCGGTGAAGGTGTAGAGCCAATCAATTTGAGAATTGGCTCATCGTGGAGAAGTGTCCCGGTTTTCGGGCTAAAGTTCGAGCTCGAAATCGGGCTCGGCTAGAGGAATCGAGGTCGGAATTCAGTGGAGATCCGGTGCTCTAGTGTGTGGAGAGTGATCCGGAGTGATTTTGGCGAGTTTCCTTAAGGTTTTGTTCGGCACCTCCTTTGGCCGAGAGGGTGAGGGGTTTAAATAGGAGAGGGTGGAAGGCCTCTCGAGAGGAGTTAGGGCTTGGGACCGACTGCTCGGTGAGGAGAAGATCGGCCATGGTGACCACTAGGCATGGGGCAGCTCAGGCAAGTGAGAATTTCAATGTTGGCTCACATGCGAGCTCTCGGCCATGGTGTTTTCCGGCGGCCCGGTGGCCGGCCGGCCGAGCAATGGTCACCATCTTGGTCAGGTGGGTCGAGTGCAGGGTTTAGTGTAGGCAATTGGCAAATGCCATGTGTAAAGGAGTTGGATTGAAATGGAATGGGGGATGAGCCTATTTTGGGTCCAAATGGGTCAACCCACCTTTTGGGCTTGGTTCACCTCCCCATGGCCTCGATTTTGGGCCGAGAGGATCAGTTGGGTCAGCCAAGAGAGAGTGGTGTCGTCTCTATCCATGATGAGGTGGCTAAACATGGTTTAGTGTGCGACATGCTTAAGGTAAAAAAGGCTTAATGAAAGATTAGGAAAGGAGCCCCTCCTTTTACCATTAATGGCATGGTCACATGTCAAGCCTCCCATGGCTTCATGTGGCTTGTCAATGGCTTGCATGGCTTGTCTTTGGCTTGGGGAAAGTCGAGCCAATTTCATAAAAATGGGTTTTAAGAAATTTTTGGTAATTTGATGGGAATTTGGATGAAGCTTCATTTGGAATAATTCAATGATGATTTTAGGACTTAGGTAATGGATTTAATTAAATGGATGACAAATGGAGATGTCATGTGGGCTTTAGGGTAGATTTGGGCTTTTGAATTTTGAAGGAAATGGGCTTTTAGAAGGGTTTAAGGGAAGTGGGCTTTTAAGTTTATGAATGTGTTCATGGATGAAAATTTTGTAAAAGGTTGGGCCAAATAATTGTTGGGTTTAGCTCATGGATGTGTCATGAGTAACTTGAAGCAAATTTGGGGTAGTTTGGGCTTGAATTGGGTTGGATTTGGATTCTTTTGGTGAATGGGCCAATATAGGTCCAAGTGGGCCAAGTTGGGCCAATGTTGGGCTAGGGTTGAAATTGATGTAGAATTATTGTTGAGAAGTGTTTATGGGAGTGTTTCAAAGAGGTTTTGACTTTGGTTGGGCTTTGATTTTTGGGGTTTGGGTTCATTTGGGTTAGGTTTGGGCTTAGGTCAAAAAAAATGGGCCTTAAGGTCAAAAGTGGAATTGGATCCAAATGTCAATCAAATTGGACTTGGATTTGGTCTAGATTGGTATTGGGGATGTTGAATTGAAGTTTAGAATTGAATTGGACCAAAATTGGGGTCAATTGGGTAGGTTTGGTTTGACATTGGGTTCACTTTGGGTTAAAATGGGTCAAATTGGGGGTTTTGACAAAAGTAGGGTAAATTGACAAAATTGGCCCATGGTGTAGTTGGACAAAATGAAATTGGGAATATTTGGGATTTTTGGAATTTTCTGGGAATTTTCTGAATTTTTGGATTTTTAGGCCAAGAAGGGTATTTTGGGTATTTGGAGGGTATCGGGAGGTATTCTTGGAATTTTTGGTATTTTTGGATATAGATGGTCAATTTGAGTGGTGTAGAAATGTTTGGGAATAATTTTGAAGAATTTTAGGTAATTCGGAAATTTTGCAAAAATTTGGGTAATTTCGAGGGTTTTGGTAGGTTTAGTAGGTGTAGGGCCCCGGGGTCAAAAATCGAAAATTTGGGAAATTGAAGATTGGGTAAATTTTGGTGGAAAGAAGTCATTTTGGTTGAGCCATGAAGCCATTTCAAGCCCATATGAGCCATGAGAGGACTCATTTGAGGCATTCACTATGTTGTTCCTAACCCTCTTAGCACGAGGGCTTAGGGGTTAAGGACCATCCATGTGAATCACCTACATGAGTCGGGAGGTTAAGTTGGGTATGGGTGTGGTTTTAGGAAGTGTGTGGAAATGTAGTGTGTAAGTGTAGTGTAAGTCAGCCCCCTCATCGGACCGAGGCCACCTGGGGTAGTCTCTAAGGCCAAAGAGTCCCATAGGAACTCATCCTTTAAACTTCCACATTTGATTTCAACCCTCTAGGTGATTAGGGGTCTATAGTCAAGTTTGTGGAGTTTGCAGGGAGTTTAGAAGTGGTTTGAATTTCTAAAAGGCGGGTCCCAATTCTAGTCCTCTAAGATAGTCAAAGGAAAAGCCTGAGGCTAGATCCTAAGCACTAAAAAGAAGAAGGGAAGACCTCATCAAAATTGAGGTCAACAAATGGACCCCTAATAGGTGTGGTGAGCCGACGGAGCACACCGCGCGTATTGGTGTTGACCGAAGCGATCAACAAAACCAACACGGATGTCCAAGTGACGAACTTAGGACGAAGTGAAGAGTTTCGCTGGGGAGTGTCAAGTATATCTCTGGAACCGGAGATCCTTGAACTCTCGCTGGGGAAAGGAAGAGGAGGTAAATCCCAAATCACATGATCTGGGGGAATTTCGATTTAGATTTTATTTTGTTTCAATTTATGTTTTGATGTGTGAGTTTAAATTTTAGTTTGGAGTTTCAATTTAGATCGAAGTTTTGTCAAAATTAATTTGAGGGATTTGATTTGAAATGAAAATTGGGATTTTGAGGTTTTAGATGTAACATCTCCAACCTCGAAAGAAAATCGAATTGATTAGATTGAATCGTTGCAATGAGAAGATATCTCAGAGCAAAGTGGTGTTGGATGTAAAATCCTTAACCTCAAGAGTTTGAATTCAATTTGATGTATTTCATTGCGATAGGGAAAGAATCCTAAAGCAATGCAGTCTCGGATGTAAATCCTCGACCCAAAGGTTGAATTTTGATGTATTTCAGTGCAATAGGAAGAGAATCCTAAAGCAGTGCAGTCTTGGATGTAAAATCCTCGACCCAAAAGTTTTGAATTTTGATGTATTTCAGTGCAATAGGAAAAGAATCCTAAAGCAGTGCAGTCTTGGATGTAAAATCCTCGACCCAAAAGTTTTGAATTTTGATGTACTTCAGTGCAATAGGGAAGAATCCTAAAGCAGTGCAGTCTTGGATATAAAATCCTTGACCCAAAAGTTTGAATTTTGATGTATTTCAGTGCAATAGGGAAGAATCCTAAAGCAGTGCAGTCTTGGATGTAAAATCCTCGACCCAAAAGTTTGAATTTGATGTATTTCAGTGCAATAGGAAAAGAATCCTAAAGCAGTGCAGTCTTGGATGTAAAATCCTCGACCCAAAAGAGTTTGATTTGATGTATTTCAGTGCAATAGGAAAAGAATCCTAAAGCAGTGCAGTCTTGGATGTAAAATCCTCGACCCAAAAGAGTTTGAATTTGATGTGATTGATATTTGATTCGAGATCTGGAAGAAATTGAATTTAAATTTGATTGAGACTTGAAGCCTGGAAAGATTGAATTCGGAAATTTGGAAATTTGGAAGGATGAGTTTGAACTCGATTGAAATTCGATTTAAGATTTGATTTGAAATTTGGAAGATCAAATTTGAAACTTGATCGGGAGTGGATTTAGATTTTGATTGAGAATTTGATTTGAGATTTGGAAAGATCAAATTTGATTCGGAATTTGGAAGGATGGAATTTGATTTTTGTGTTGATTTCGTTTATCTTTTAATGGTTCAAATTTTACTTTGTTGTTTATTTAATGTTCATGTGAACTTGGTGTTTGTCATTTTTCGATTTTTTTTTAGAAAGTTTTCTTTTATCTTTTTTTTGTTTTATTTCTTTTCTCGTTCTTTGTTCGAAGTTCATTTAACTTTAATGGCGTTTCCCAATCAATTTGCACAAAAGAGGTGAAGGCCAAAAACGTGACATGGTCACTTTCATTCCAATCATGTTGAAAATACATCATACAACTCGATCCGGAATATATTTCATACAATCCATGTAGACTCAAAACGGACTGTGTATGATCTTTGTTGATTCATCAAAAGAAGCATCTGTCAAAAATCCATGTCTGAATAGTGGGGTACATGGTCAATAACATCACCTTCCAAGCCATCCTTGGCAAGGATGCCGGCTGGATGTATGTTGGAGGTGTGATATTTCCTATGTAACTCACAGCTCG